>CM074723.1:366796362-367198862 GCA_037306005.1 Rhinophrynus dorsalis | reverse complement strand
CTTTGTGTATATTAGTGTGTGTGTGTGTGTTTATACACACGCATTTGACACTATATATTGCCTAATACAGTGCTGAGCAGGAGGCTGGAAATAATTTTCTGTATTGCTAATGACTATATCACGTCTTCACTTTATTACAGTTATTAATGTACCTAACAAACTCTTGTGTTTGTATTTGAGACCCTGCTAAAAATATTGACCATTTGAGTGACAAAGCAAGTCCAAAGCAATGTGTTGCATACCACTCTGGCATTGAATGCGTTAACTAATTTAACCCACTGCATAATAACATTTTAATTTAAGATTTATTGACGTTTTTATTTCCGAAAGATCACTAATTTCAAATATCAGTCATTGCATCCCATTTGCATATTTACAGGAATATGCAAATGTGTGATATCAAAATATTGTTTTTCTCGAAAAGAGAATATAACTGCTCCAGTTAATTCTAATGTATGAGCATCAATCAGATTATTATCTACATTATATCACAATTAACAAATATTTTCCAGTTAACCCCATGATTGCAAGAGAGAACTGCAACGCGCTGGAGACCTCTCTGTCACTCAATTAGTTATATTATTAAATACAAAATATGCAAAAACATATTTGCTGTTAAGGAAATATACATTATCAGTTTGCAAGTTAGAATTTGTTTTCTACATCAGTCATTAAGGTTGGGGAGAGCGACACATTGCATTGCTCTCTGGAACTCAAAGGGTGAATTTCCACCTGCAACTGTAAATTAATTTTTTATTATAATATTAGATTTTTTGTCAGTCCATTAATTTTATCTTTGCATTTCTGACAAAATATACTTTTCTAGGTTGTTTAACTTGTTATTTTGTGGGGTAAATGGTTAACGGTGATGAATGTTGCAATCATACAAACTATTTTACAAAAACATCATTTTCTAAAAAATATTGAACAGTCAAACACGAGTACATATATATAAATACATTTGTTTTAAACAGTATTATTTTATTGAAATAATTATTTTAATGTAAAAAAATGTAAACCAAATTACAATACCATTTTACAGCTGGTGGGTCTGGGTTCAAAATAAATTGATGCCATTTTGGGGCGAACTAAAGGCATCACGGGTGGGCGATTAAAAGAACAGCCTATTTAAAAAATACATACGTTTTCTTTTGAATTTAGAACATTAAGTCAAATTATGAACCTGACAGTCTTGATAAAATACGTGTGAAACCATTAATATAATATCTGTGATAGTCTAGTGATATACAGACAATCTGTTATCAACGTGACTGGAAAAATAGTTATAAAAACAAGCACAAAAATAGATTATATGCACCAGGTCTGTAATTATATAGGAATGCATTGTATCTCATATATTTATAGTTTAATATTATAACTTTACATGATAAAGATAACAGAACAATTAATTTGCCATCTTGGAACTGCCCTCAGATAGAATCCCTGTACACTTGTATTTAAAAGTGCAAGTCGATGTTTTGATTCACTTGGACACTTTTTCCAGATACGCCAGTGTCATATCCAGAAGCATTCAGTTAATCTAGAAATATGAGGAGGAAAAAAGTATTATAAAAAAAACACATCATGATTGAAATCAGCAAGAAATGTAGAAAACATTTTTTGGAGGTTTTGGCACCAGATGGGGCATTTTTCAATAGAAGGAAGCAAATAATCTTCATTTAAGCTTTTTGGGTGCTGGAAATTTCAAAGTCATGTTGGAGTCTTCTATTGCAACCATATAGTTAATAAGCACACACACAATTACATACATGCGCACAATAATCATACACAATGACATTCACACACTTACATACACGATTCGGGCTATGTATTAAAGAACGCTGACCCTATGTAATAAGATAAAATTGGAGCAATCGTTTGGTAAAACCATTACACCTTGGTGTGAGTCAAATGGTTACAATCCACTGCTTTCCATTAGACGTTTTGTTTGATACATCAGATGCATTTTTGCCCTAAACTTGCGTCTGTGTACGTGAAATTTTATTAGCCCTGATTTGCCTTAGGTCTACAGGAATATAAGCAGCAACGTAAGGCACACACACATGCACATACACACACACATGCACATTCTTTCTTTACCTCTTGCACACGAGCAACATTTTCTTTTGCAAAATCACACACATTCACACTCTTTCGTTCTTTCTCACAGCCACACAAACACAGTGTACCTCTTACACACACACACGCACACACACAGGAATCAGTGGATTAAAACACACCTTGTAGGTCAAGTTCAAGGCATTACATGTACCTACAATCACTTTTTGATAAATGGGGACAACAATAATTCTTTCTAAAGTACAGAAAGTACATAATTTATGGTAGTTTGCTCTGTTCATAATATTCCAGCATAATTCCAAACATGTTCTGGTTTGTTTTGAACTTGTCAGTTTTGGCATCTTTCTTAGAACGATGTTACTCACAAATGTATATTCCGAATTCTATATCTGTACCGATAAGAAAGGAGAAAACACTGCAATTACTGATTCTATAGGTGCTGTTAAAAGGAACTGGTTTGGTATTTCAGTGCCTGTGGATGTAGACAATTCACTGCATGCCAGACGGTCTAGACTGCACGATTTCACAGCCCTGCAATTGCCTGCAATAATCACAAAGTCTTGCACCTGTAAATGACCATTAGGAAGGGACATTGTATACTGTTTAACGTATTAAGGAACATTGTGTTGACCAGCTGCAATAGTGTTTGCTTTTTGTGGAAAATGCAGTTTTGAAACACTGGACCTTAGTATTTGCTTAAATTTCTACAAATCAGTTAAACATCCCTATAATATTTTTGTATTCATTCTAAAATCTAGTTCTGAAAAACGGTATATAATTGTGAAATAATATAATACAGGGTAGATGCCTATATAGTTACATTTAGATAATGATTTAACCTGTAATCTAAAATGGAATCCAGCGCGCTAATTAGGAAAATGCAGGGTGTATGTGTGTGTTTGTTTGTGTGTGTTTTACATGCATTTGATTGTGTGAGTGTGTGTGTGTGTTATATGCGTGCGTGAGTGTGTGTGTTTTATATGCGTGTGTGTGTGTGTATGAGAGTGTTATATGCGTGTGGGAATTGTTTGTGTTCATAGTTATGTGTATGCGGGCAATACGTGTTAATGTGGCATTAAGGTGAGATTATAAACGTTAAGTGGATAATTCAATATTATATAAATAGATACTTAAGGAAACATAAGAACCTGTTAATTTGGTGTTAGTTCACAAGTCAAGAAGTGAATCAATGAATTAATAAAATGATAAGTAATAATAGATAGATAGATAGATAGATAGATAGATAGATAGATAGATAGATAGATTATTTTTAAAAACAGACGTTGTCTTAAATGCAGCATTTTCTATAACCGGTTATAAACTTATTTATAATTGTTTTATACTGCGAATATTTTATTGTGATAGCATCAGCCCTGAATAAGAAAATTAAAAAAGTAAAATAAAGGGTATTTATTATCATTGGTTGTAATAGAATTTGTAATATTATTGCAATTATTTCTATACCTACTTGTTTGTTTACATCATTTTAACCTTTAAGTATTTTTGACCGTTGGTTAAACTATATATTTTTAGGGTACATGTAAAATTTTATGTAAAACATCACATCAAAAACTAAATATTGTTCGATATATATGTTTGATTTAGATTGCAGTATTTATTAACGCAATATCTTACTGCATCTGAGGAAGGCATCAATGTTGATAGAAGCAGGAACTGAACAAAGAAAATCTGAATTGTAGCAAAATCAAAGGAAAACAGTTGAAATAGCTGCTTGGAATTAACAATATCTCATATACTACTGAGGAAACAAGATGAATAAATCCCTCTTATGTATAGGATGTAACATGTGATTAATGAAATCGTGGAGAAAATGCTGAGACACAGAAATAGACTGTGGTATGTATGGACCTAGAGGGGAAGCTTGCATGTAGGATTGGGGGGAGGGGAGGCAGAGGGACAAGGCTGGTATGTTGTAAAACCAAAGCCATTCTATCCCATATGGAAGTGTAGGTCTCTGTGTGTGTGTTTAAGGTCAAATGCAAAATCCTCAACAAAGCATTTGTCTTTCTATTAACCCTCTGAGAGGTACGCAACGCATTGCAAAGCTCGCATACCCCTCTGGCACTCATAGGGTTAAAAAAACACATAAATATGTGTGTGTGTGTGTGTGTATATATATATATTCGAGAAGGTCAGCAAACAATTCAATCTACAATGTGCTGCACATTTCAGGCTTCAGTTTCAAATATTTCCTTCTGCAGTTACAGCTGCCTTTGTATCAAACACAAGTTCAAGCTACATTGAATAATATTAACCCTTTGAGGATCGGTGGTGTGGTGCAACGCAATCAACGAGTTACCCCCTTACCCCTGGCCTTACATGTAATCAAAACATCAAGGCTCCCCCTCCAACATACAAACCTGGTAGGACACGGAGTAAGGCTGCTAGAACAGGATGGTAGTAGGATGTATAGGACATGTGGAGGCACTGCATGTAGGTGGCGTCTCCTGTGAGCCTCTGGTCAGGCCAGTCATGTCTGTTCTGACACAAGCTGAAGTTGACTGCCAAAAGTGCCATAAAACCGCAGGTCAGTCTAGAGCTCTGCTCACTTCTTGTCGCGCCGTGTTCAATTATAGCCTTAAAAGCCCCAATACAAGTGTAAGAATTTGTTTTCCTTACCAGAGGCGGGGCAAGCCTTGGCAGTGGTGGCGCCTTTGTCTCACACTCCACAAAGCCATGTCTATCCATCTATATCTATCTATCTATCTATCTATCTATCTATCTATCTATCTATCTATCTATCTATCTATCGCTCTATCTACCTGTCTATATATCCTTCTATCTGTCTATATATGTCTGTCTGTGTCCATCTATATGTCTGTGTGCCTATCTATCTGTCTATCTATCTATCTATCTATCTATCTATCTATCTATCTGTCTGTCTGTCTGTCTGTCTGTCTGTCTGTCTGTCTATCTATCTATCTATCTATCTATCTATCTATCTATCTATTTGTCTGTCTTTCTGTCTGTGTCTATGTGTCTAACTGTCCATATCTGTTTATATCTATCTGTTTTTATGTCTCTAGTCTGTCTGTCTGCCTGTCGGTCTGCCTGTCTATCTATCTATCTATCTATCTATCTATCTATCTATCTATCTATCTATCTATCTATCTATCTATCTATCTATCTATTTATCTATCTATCTATGTAACATGTTTTCTACAATCGCACATGGCTGTATATGTATGTCATCTTGTGTTTACAGTAAGACTAAATGAATAGCCATGCACAGCTAGCTAGAGAACACACCACACACATACACACAGACACACACACATACATACACACAAACACACAAACACACACACACACACACACACATACAGACACACAAACACACAAACACACAAACACAAACACACACACACACACACAGACACACACACATACATACACACAAACACACACAAACACACACAAACACACACACATACCACATACATACATACACACAAACACACACACATATAGTTACACATTTCCCCACACATATGTGCATATAAGATTTGCTAAATAATATATTTGGTTTTTAGGACACGTTAATTTAATGCCAGATGACACTAAATATTAATTATCCTATTCTTTAAAATTATTAACTAAAATCATAAAACACCGAAGACGATTCATTATTTACTGAAATGTATATATATTGTATGTCATGCGGGGGTGACTGATTGGCTGTATGTGTGTGCATGTTTGTGTGCGTTTGTGAATGTGAGTGACTGTGTGTGTGTATGTTACTCCCCCCTGTGTCTGTATATGGGTTTGTCTGACCTACTGTATGTGCATGTGTGTGTCAGTGCGTATATGTCTGTTTGCCTGTCTGCCAGACATACAGAATGACAGTCACTTTGTATGTGCTTAGATATGTTTGTTTTTCTGTTTTGCTTCCTGCAATCATGGTTCATAGGTGCAGTCACATACTGCAGTCCTCATTTACACCAATCACTGAACACATATATATTTGTGCAGACATCAAGAAGGATAGATATCTATTTATTGCACTGGACTGGATTTTATGCTTTAAAGGAAATATTTTATATATAAAATATGTAACCACAAAGAAAGATAAATTGAGAACATGTTGTTGTGGGGTTTTTTCATTTTATCAAAGACATGGCTAATGCATATTGTTTGCATATTGGTAGTTAAGTCCCATGTCCAGGTTTTAAGCAATGTTACTATAGTTCAGCTTTGTGTGTAGGAAGGAAATGCTGGACTGAACATTAGATTGCAGCAAACAGGGGAGGGGGTTGGGAGCATTATGCCTGCTGTATACTGTTACTAGAGCACAACACATTCCCCTATAGCATAGGATTTCAGAGCAAGCATGTTCTTATACACACAGCACCAACGGCTAACAAACATGGGGGTATATGAATACAGAAAATGGTGAAATTAAGGCGCAACTGCGCCAGAGGGAACAGATAAGAATCATATAGATTTTAATTACAGTTTTAACCTACTGGATGCTAAAGGTGGCTAAGACACGTTTTTCAGCATTCAAGTGCTTTAAAGGCAAATTTAAAGGAGTTCTAACACCTAAAATGAGCTGGTTTATATACACGTAACCCTTTGATTGGCAGGTAGGTAATCAATAGCTTTCTAGCACTCAAAATGTGAAATACCCTATGTTTTTTTTTCTGTAAAAATGTCCCCATTTATTTTCTGAGGCCTAAACTCTAGTTATACATATGCTCTGAGGGAGCAGACATTCCTGCCTTTTCCAAGTCTCTCATCGATTACTAAGATAACAGTCTTTCGGAATACAAAAGCAGTGACCACTAATCACAATCGATTAAGTGGCTCTAGTTCTTATTTCTCAATGCAAACAGCGGAAACAACATTAAATAAATGCTCTATGAACAGGACAATTTTACACATGCGTTAAAAATCACGTGTGGGATTATATTTTCAGGATGTAAATACGAATAATTCCTTTCTGCGTATGTTAGCTGTAAATATGCGATATTTAACGTTATATCTACCTATTTCATGTTTTTCCTGTAATGTTTCTTTAACCCTTTGAGTGCCAACACAACGCATTGCATACCCCTCTGGCACTCAAAGGGTTACATAAATTGGTATTTATATTTATATATGAATTGTTCCACTAATGACTCTATGCTTATGCCCAGCGGAATGTAATATTATAATCATTGTATTGCATAGAAGTCCAGTCTCACCATTACAAACATCATAAATGCGTTTATGTGGATTTTGGCAGGAGCTACCTCTTTCTAATGTTATTCCAAGAACGTTGAAGTACCAGAGGGTCGGATGAGAGGCAAATAAAACGATTTTGCTCAATTTACAGGTGATTTCTAATACTTTACCAGGATTAAACTGAATCAAAATGTGACAACTCAGCAATATTATACTTATCAATTAATATCCCAGTTAAAAGCAACTGAGTTTTGGTGGTAGCCAAATGCAGCTGTCTTGCCACAGATTTGTGCACAAAGAAAATGGTGCAGTTCTGGGTTAAATCAGCCGCCTCTTAGGAGACTCATACAATTTCATTAAATTAGACTTTTAACCCCTTGAATGCTAAAGAGGTTGATGAAGCTCATATACTAAAAGGGGCTGGAATATTTCTTGAGCAAACCCTTTATACCATAGAGGAGAAACAAAAAGGCCAATGATTTAAGCCTTGGGCCTTTAACCACATAAATGCCAGAAACACCTCCAGAGACCTTTCTAGCATTCAAAGGGTTAAGAGCTTAGTTTAAGTCAATAGCAGATTGTACTGGATCCCAGTGGGTTGGAAACATATCTAGAATTACATTAGGTTAACCCTTTGAAAGCCAGAGGGGTAAGCAACGCATTGCAAAGCAATGCCTTGCTCACCGTCTAGCACCAGACGGTTTTAAAAGCACCATGTACATCAAGGGGAATTTGTATGTGTCCCTTATGGTGCTGTAGGGGTTGCCCCGAGTTACTCCACTTCGCTTTGTGCATATTTCCTTTTGTCCCTACATGTATCAGGTAAAGCAAAGGAATGCGTTATTGCGCAATGAGACTCGTCTCCTGTATTACACGCGCTGTACACTCAATGGAATCACAACTGGTCGCTGCAAAACGCTCCCTTTTTTAGGTGTTTTACCGAGAGAAGAGACGAAAAGGCATGAGTTACATTTCAGATTACATGCTTCTCTGAAACTAGCAAGTGACGATCTGTTGCTTCCCTTGAGATGGCTACAAAGAAAAGGGCCCATACTTGCAGCTTGTCAATTTCACCATCTGATCACATGACCAGCACCTCCCTGCTAAGGATGGGGATAGATTTCCACGTCAGCTTACGTCTTCAAATTTCTACTTCACGGATCTGCTTCAAAGAGGCAGCTGCATTAGAGAATCATGTTAAGCTCAGCTAATGCGGACAGCCCGAGGTAGCCTAATGATGGATTTTGATGAGCGTGTTCCTTGTTCCTCTAACATGTATCTGCCAAGTTGCACTTACTACGTCTCGGGTCCTGATTTCTCCAGCCTTCCTTCATTCCTACCCCAAACCCCATCTTCTCGTCCTATGACATATTCCTATTCTTCAAACCTGCCCCAGGTCCAGCCAGTGAGAGAAGTTACCTTCAGGGAGTATGCCATAGACACCTCCAGTAAATGGCATCACAGGAACAATCTGCCCCACTGCTATTCAGCAGAGGAGATCATGCACAGGGACTGCCTTCCTGCCCCCAACACTGCTAGCATGGGGGATATGTTCGGCAAAAATACCTCTAATGTCTATCACCCCAATGCCAACGTCTCTTCCAATTTCTATAGCACAGTGGGCAGGAATGGGGTGCTGCCACAAGCTTTTGATCAGTTCTTTGAGACAGCCTATGGCAGCACGGAGAGCCAGCCCTCGGACTATACTGTGGACAAGAGCTGCGACAAAGTAGCAGGAGCAGCCAGCACAACTTCAAGTTCGGAGCCCTGCAGAGAGGCAGAAGAGAAGCAGAGGAGAGCAGAGAGCAGCAGCAGCAGCAGCTCCCAGTCATCTTCCGGCAACAATGAGGACAAAGCCAACAGCAGTAGTATGTATGAAAGCAGCGCCTTCCCTATGAAAGCCTCTGCAATCTAGCGCACCGCTGTTAAATTTTTATATGCTGTTTTATAAGCATATAAGGTTTATGGAGGGCCTTTAGATTTCCCCCAACAAAACTTTGTTATAAAAGGCAGGATCACGTGTTTAGCACTGAAATTGGCCGTGAAATACCAACGACCAATGGATGCCTTAAAACAATCCTTCCCCCTTTTCCCTTTTAAAACTCTGGGGTCGGTTTGTAGAGAATATAGTAACGAAGAATTTGTGCCAATAAAATTACACACAAAGCAACCCTGCAATGCTTTGATATCAAAGTGATCTCGCATGCCTTCCCAGCAGGACTTTTTAGACACTTTCAGGGCTAAAAAACCCCATAGAGTGCAGGGCAGGACCAGCTTCTAAACAAACTTCTTATTTTGTATTGTGCCAAATATCTTGTAATGTTTATAGTAAAATACAAATGTGTTAAATAGCGCTTTCCAAGTGCAGTTTGTTTAAAGCCACACATTTGCTCTGGACCCTCTAACACATAGGGGAATCTATTCTAAGCTAAATGTTGTGATTGTTGGTAAAACATATTATACAATCACACCAACATATATATTTGGCAATCTGCAATCAACTGCAACCAGACATTAACCCTTTTAGTGTCAGGGCAATGAGTTGTACACCCCACTAGCACTTAAAGAGTTAAAGATGGATATGCTATCATTGGTAGTATATGAAATCCACAAATGAGTGATGGGCAGATGTTCGAATAATTCCCAAATATTCATTTTACCTGACTGCCTTAATACAACTGATATTTTGTTTACAATGTAATGTTAACACTTTAAAGACATTAGGATAGCAATGGGTTGGATACCACTCTAGTCCTTAGCCATTTGAGTACCAGACTGATACACAACGCATTTGTAAAGCAATGAGGTTCATATCAGTCTGGCTTTCAAAAGGTTAATAGTCAATAGCACTATTGAATGCAATTAGAAGATACTGATACCTATATTCAGATTAATCTTGAATGCATGTGGCATTGCATGATATGAATATCCAATCCTAAAACCAATTGATCAGTGGCATATATATAGCATCAGTTTGTGAGACTTGCAACATTGAATATTGGATATGTATTTTTTTCCACAGGTGGGCAGAGAACCCGTAAAAAGAGGTGTCCTTACACTAAATATCAAATTAGAGAACTGGAGAGAGAATTTTTTTTCAGTGTTTATATTAATAAAGAAAAACGGCTTCAGCTTTCGCGGATGCTGAATTTAACCGACCGACAAGTCAAGATTTGGTTCCAAAATAGGAGAATGAAAGAGAAAAAAATTAATAGAGACCGTTTGCAGTATTATTCAGCTAACCCACTGCTATGAGACTTTGTCATTTCCGGATCATATGTTCAATAATTCAGATATTGCTCATGTCATGGTCAACATAAGAGGTTACTGTACAATATACTGAGATATGAGATTGGCGGAACATTTGGAGGCAACGTTGGACATGGTCAAGCCTCACGTACTGAACTTTAATTACCTCTAATATTGTCATTTCCTAATTCACTGGAAATGCTGAGGAAGGTGATGGCAGCAGGGTCCGCATCGTGTGTACCCAATCTGAATTATATGACTGGATACAGACCACAACAATCACTTATACAGGCTGCAAGGCATATCCTATATTTCATTCAAGGAACCATATGTACAGAATTAAAGTGGACCAATTCTTGGGCAAACCAGCTGTTCCATGGGGGACAAATAAAATACACATTGATCAAAATGGGGATTTCAATTAATTGAATTCTAGAGTGGTTCCCAACCCCTGTAACATTCGCGTGGTTAAATGAACCACTTAACCCTTTGAATGCCAAAGGGATACGCAATGCATTGCAAAGCAATGTGTTGCATACTCCTCTGGCACTCAAATGGTTAACACATTCAAGGGGTAAAAAGCATCAGGAGGCATATGGGTAATTATTATTTGTTAACTATGGTACAGATGACTTGCCCCAGAATTGTTCCATTTTGACATTGTGCGTGTGACCCAGTGAGGTTGATGTACTACAAGGAGCTGCAGCAATTCTGCAGGAAACCAATACTCCATAGAGGACAACTCAAGATTAACATTCTTTTAACCCGTTCAGTGCCAGAAGAATACCTTACACATTGCTGAGCAACACTTTGCATTCCCCTATGGCATTCAAAAGCGTAAATGAGGACTTTTAACCCCCTTGAATGAGTAACAATGTGTTGGAGACCTCTGCAGCATTCACAGTGTTAAATGCCCCCTTTAATCATTGAGTGCCAGAGGTGTACGCAACGCATTGCTCTGCAATGCGTTTCATACCCCGCTGGCACTCAAGGGGTTAAATCAGTAGTAACTTGGGGGATTTTAATTTGTGAACAATGGTGTAATTGCTTTTCCCTAAAATTGCTTAATTTCCACTTAGTACAACAGCCTCAACATTTTGGGGGACAGATGAGGACCAATCAGGAAAAGAATTCAAATTATTGTCATAATTAATGGGAGTTATTTTTGACTTTCAGGATCCACACACACATTTTTGGAATTTGGGTCTTTTAAGTATAACACACATGTAAACACCCTTTACATTTCTGCAACTAATATATGTTATTTCAAGAGACTTTTATTATTGCAATTGGGGTGGGAAGCAAAATGGAGGGAGAGTTTACTGTTTAATTTAACCTCTTCCTGGATTCTAGACCAAGCTTTGACTGTCACTTTTCAATATTGATCAATCTGATATATGAAATATGCACTTTTGTTTGCTAATCTCAATCGTCTGGGGGCATACCTGTGAATAATAATAGTTTAAAATAAACAGACAAACAATATCGCAAATCTTGATCTATTTCATTTATAAAGCAGCCAGACAATGATAAAAGAGCATATATATAGAAAATAAACAATAGTTAACTTAATGATATATCTTTTTCATACCAAATGACATCAGATAGATTATTTTAATCTGCTCTTATGTGCACAGGTAATAGTTTGTGTTTAGATTAAATTTCATTGCAATATATCTCCTTGAAATGAAAACCAAAGTTCTTAAATGCAATTATGAAAAATTATTTGAAATTCTATATTACCGTAGTGTATGTGATATAGGGCCTTATGCAAAAAGGACAAGATGAGCATTTCTGTAGCAATACCATTGCATAATCAAGGACAAATACAAATCCCCATTGGCTTCGGAATTGGTTCACGCTTTATAAATAAATGATGATTTAAATAAAGTGTTTGACCCCTTCAGGACTAGAGGGGTGCCCACTCCATTGCAAAGCAATACGTTACACAACCCCTCTGGTCCTGAAGGGGTTAAATATCTTGAAAGGAACATTAACACAATGTTAATGTTACCAATGAGTTGTTACCAATGTTAATGCGATGGAGATCGTTTTATCAACTAAGGGGTTAAATGCCATATTTCCATAAATGTGAATTTTGGCCCAGTTGAATTGCTTCAGAATGGTCCACTTTTAATTTCTGCGTGTGGCTTATGGGGTCCTGTTTGTAATATCTACGTTGGAATGTATGTTTCATATAACGATTTACTAAAGGTTGTAAATAAATGTCATTTCCTATTTCGTTTAACTGTTTAAGGACAAGAGGGTGTGCAACTCGTTACATCGCAATGTTATAGACCTTTCTAGCATACAAAGAGTTAAAAAACGCATTTTAAACCAGTGGGGAGGGGGTTTAATGTGTTGCGCAACCTTGTGATGCTTAAAGAGTTAAATAGCTTTTTACACATCCGGTGGGATATTTTTTATCTTGTGCAACATTGGATTATTACAATGCTTGATTTTTTAAATTTTCAGTCATTTGTAAACCGTTGGATAAGATCATTTGGTACATTTCACAAAAAATAATGATCACTTATGTCACCGTTTACTTATAAATGCATATTTTATATGTATATACAGTTTGTTTTATGCAAATTTAGTGGGTTGCATGTATACAGCAAAACAGCGCACAAGACCAATAAATATGGATAAAACTCAATAAACGTTTAATGGAGTTACCTTTTTTATGCTGGTTCAGCAGAAGGGTGAATATAGTATTTTGTAGAAGACAACATGCAATATATTTCCACTACCACATAATTGATGTGTCTGTCTTTGCTGAAACCGCAATTTCAAATGAAGGAGTTTGCACTGATTGATAAATATTGATTGGGGACAAGTATCTTCCCTGGCATCATGAATATCAATAGAGGTCTAAATGCATAGACTACTACAATGTCTTTACCATTTATCTGTGTGTGTGTGTGTGTGTATGTGTGATATGTGTGTGTGTGTGTGTGTGTGTGTGTGTGTGTGTGTGTGTGTGTGTAATATGTGTTTATGTGGTATTACAGTAAGATTATAAACGCAAATTACGCACAAACAGAAACACTTTTTCCAATTCACAGACACACACACACACTCTCTCTGTCTAGCTCTCTCTCACACAAACACACACACACACATACATACACATGCA
The DNA here is from genome assembly GCA_037306005.1 of Rhinophrynus dorsalis. NCBI lineage: Eukaryota > Metazoa > Chordata > Amphibia > Anura > Rhinophrynidae > Rhinophrynus > Rhinophrynus dorsalis. The sequence continues at coordinate 367,185,208 of CM074723.1, read as the reverse complement.
CGAACACATACAAGCAGACACAAACATACACAAAGTCTGTCACTCACACACATGCGCCCCCATACACTTGCACGTAGATATCTGGCAAATGCATTGCAGTAATCTAGATGTTTAGATTAATTGTTATCAACGTGTGGCTCTCCAGTTTATCATTAGACTGTAATTCCCATCATCATCATAATCATCATCAGCATCAATGGCTGGGTGTGGATGGTAGGAATCTTAGTCCAATGACACCTGGAGAGCCACACAGCTACACGTTTCCCATTATTATTTTAATACAATTGTCTACTGCCTATATAGAGTCTAGAATGAAGAATTTTGCGTTATAACTCTAAGTGGGTGTTAATATATCCTATTTATTATATTTGCCCATAGCAGCCTGGCTTTGAACTTCTCTTCAGATGGACATCACACATAACCTTGAAAGGAATGTCTAGCATTCTGTGGCCATCCCATTGTTTACAAATGTGTTACAATCTTATAATTTAATTGCACAAGAAATGTCAAACAATGCACAGGCTGAGGCATATAACTGTGTGTTTTGCTGCTGATATATTTTCTGTTGTGGATGTTACTAGGTCCAGAAAGAATCACTGTTGTTCTAAACAAAAAGAGGAGATGAAATAACATGGAGTAAGAGAAATAGGCAGAGGAATGTCAATTCGACTTTTACAGGAGATTTCCTTTTTGGGTTAAATATTAACTGGTTTCCCTTGCAAATGCTAGACCCAAGAGCCCTGCAGTTTATCCGCCAGAGGCTTTGGTCTTCTGACCTAATAAAAGCACATGCTCTGTGTTGCTAAGGCAATTTGGTAATAAAAACGTGTCTGTGATTTGTGATTTGCATATTCGGAATGCAGGGCTATAAACTAAACACAGGGTATACAGCCATCCCTGAGAAGGTGGTATCAGTGCTATCCAACAGTTGCCTCAATGGACATTCAAGCATCCCTTTAAGATGACAACAAAAAGGTGAAATAGTTCCATTTACATAGGAGCTGTTTTGCCACAAGATGGCGCTGTGCCGATCAATGTCAAAGCCGCGGTGCTAGCTAGGAGAATCTCCAGTCCCAGAATCTTGGCCTTTGTTCTGTTCTTATCAGACAAGGAGACCTCCAGTAATATAACTTGTTTTGTCTTTGGATGAAAATGTGTCAGTCAATAGTTGATGAAAACAAGATGCCCATCCTGGGAAGTGCACACAATTTCTGAAACATAAGATTATTGTGATGGATGATGCAGATAAGTTGAGGTAAGTGGCACAACATGCTCACTATGCAGTGATACTGTTAATTATATAGACACAGTGGACCTTATTTATCAGTCTGATGTGGGGCAAATCTGGAGAAAATCATTTGAATCATAGGGATATATAAAACTTCCCCAGTAACTCAATGATTAAAATGGGGCGTTTAACCCTTTGAATGCTAGAGGTCCCAAGTGCATTGTTGGTTGAAAGCCCCTTGTAAGTAAATTGGGGACTTTATTTCACCCCTATGGTGTCCTTGGAAACCACACTACACACACAACTTCTAGACGTGTATTAGATTTTGCAAGTACGTGCTGAGGGCCGCATTCTGGAATCCAAAGGTGCAATTCTAGAGAAAATCAACTGCACATATCCATATTAATACACAAGGGGATTTTAATCTCTCTGGCATTCAAGGTTTTATAAGAATAATTTAAATAATAATTCATGTTTTATTTGCTCCAGAAATGCGCAGTTTTTGCTCCTCGAATAAGGTTAAAATTTTAGAATAGAAATAAATAATAATAATAATAATAAAAATAATGGATTTGAGCCATAGATAATAGAATAACAGGATCAAGATGTAGAGAAAGAGAGAAGAAGAGAGGGAGAGGTAGACAGAGAGAGAGAGAGGGAGAAGTAGAGAGAGAGGGAGAGGTAGACAGAGAGAGAGAGAGGGAGAAGTAGAGAGAGGGAGAGAGGGATGGAGACAGGGAGAGGGATGGAGAGAGGGAGAGTTAGACAGAGCGAAAGAGAGGGAGAAGTAGAGAGAGAGAGAGAGAGGTAGACAGAGCGAGAGAGAGGGAGAAGTAGAGAGAGAGTGAGAGAGGGATGGAGACAGGGAGAGGTAGGGAGAGAGGGAGAGGTAGACAGAGCGAGAGAGGGAGAAGTAGAGGGAGAGGGAGAAGTAGAGAGAGAGGGAGAAGTAGAGAGAGGGAGAGAGGGATGGAGACAGGGAGAGAGGGAGAGGTAGACAGAGCGAGAGAGAGGGAGAAATAGAGAGAGAAAGAGAGGCAGAGAGAGATGGAGATAGGGAGAGGTAGGGAGAGAGACAGACAGGAAGAGAGAGAGAGGGGGAGAGAGACAGACAGGAAGAGAGAGAGGGAGAGAGAGAGAGGGTGAGACAGAGAGGGAGAGAGCGCGCACTAGAACTTTGATGTTAGGGAATGGAAAGGGAAGTGAAAAACTAAAACGGGTGAGAGTGTGGTTGAGGTATAAGGGAGAGCAATAGAGAGGGAAAAGAAAAATAGAGGAGGTTGAGAGGGATATATATATATATATATATATATATATATATATATATATATATATATATATATACAAACACACACATATAGATATACAGAGAGATGCAGATAGAGAAAAATAGAGGGAGATATGGGATTAGAGAGACAGAGAAATAGACAAAGAGGGGAGGATAAAGAGATATAGTAAGAAAATGAAAAGAAACAGACAGAGGTAGATTACGTCAGATTAGAAAATATCTATAATTTGGAGCAAATACACACACACACACACACACACACACACACACATATATATATATATATCGACAACGTTGGAAAAATTCTGGGGTCACCCAACACCATCATAAGGAATATATATCCCAAATGAATTTCATGGTGCTTTTAACCTCTTGCCTGCTAGAAAACTTACATGTCTGTAGCATTCAATGGGGTGAGATAGCCTTTAAGTAAACGGGAAGCTGCATTGGCTCTCTAAGTTGAAGTTTGACCAAAATTGCTCCACTTTTAGCTTCATACATCTGCCCCTATGGCGTGCAAAGAGCTCGGTTTAACCCTTTCAGTGCGAGAGAGGTATCCAACGCAATGTGTTGCATGGGTGAGATGTACCCCCTTCTCATACCCCATGCGTCTAAATCCCAACGAGTATTTATATGGTGTATTTTTCTCTACTTTCAAAAGAAACTGACACCTTTAAATACATTTCTGAAATAATCTCATTATATGGTTTTCCTGCGTGTAATCAGTCGATATAATTGTCCACCGCCCTTCTATAAGTAGCCAGTATGTACTCTAGTCAAATACAAGGTAAACAGCCTGTAAATAAATGGTTAATGTACGTAATGTAGGATTGTTATAATTCTATACTTTAGTTAAAGATACACGTTACTAATACGCAATAGATGATACTAATGTTAACCCTTTATGAAACAGATTGGTGAACAAAGCATTTCAAACCAATACGTTCCGCCCACTCTAGCCCTTAACCCCTTCAGTGCCACAGGAATACGCAACGTATTGCAGAGCAATGCGTTGTTTACCCCTGTGGCACTGGAAGAGTTAAAATGCGCCCTGATAAGCTATCCTTTCATATCTGGCCTTTTATCACAATATAAAAAGTATATTGATTGTCTTCAGTAAGTCTTGATACATAGAGCCTAGTATGAACTGTTATGCTTTAACCATATCAATACCAGAGGGAATGTCTAATATATTGAGTTGTACACTCCTGCTCTAGAACAGTTAAAGATGATCCCAGAGGAATGTATAAATACTGTAAAGCAGCCAATAAAACACACGGCCAAAAATAATTTCTGACCCCTCCTATGAAATATTGAAAACAAATGTAAGAGAATAATTAATAGCCAATATTAAACTAACTGAGCAAGGAAATGGATGTCGTTAACGTTTTAACTGCCCTCCTAGGCGACATTGCATTGAGTTGCTGTGTACTTGACGTTTCACTATAAAGTTTATAAGTTACCACTTTAAATTGATAAATACTACGTTTCCAAAATATACTATATGTTTTAAGTCACAGTTGCTTAGAAACATCACACACAAAGTTGAGCCAAAAATCATTTAAATTAAGTTCCACGAGTGCATTGCTCTTTAGTTCTTTTAAACTAATACAGGTTAATTTGAATCTTTGCCACAATCTGAGGATTTTATTTACCAAAAAACCGCAGTTCTGCAAGCCAAAAAATGCTATATCTGACAAATCAGATGCATTAATTCTTGCTGATCATAACAATTCTAAATAAAGCGCTTATGAAACTCCATCCAATACACAATGCCTAATTAATATATAGGATGCAACATTATTTAACTAGAAAGTGCCAAACTGGTCTGAAATGCATTACAGAGCAATGCGTTACGAGTCCACTGGCTCATAAATGGTTAACCATACATTTTGCATACAACATGGGAGCTATTTAGTTAGGATTTCTGCATTATGCCATTCGTGCTTTAATTGTTGGAAGCAATATTGTCTTTTTTGTGTTTTTTTTTCTTTTTAACCCTTTGAACGTCAGAGGGGTGTAAAACACATTAGCAATGCTTTGGCTACCTCGACAGCACTCAATAGGTTAATATATCTTTGTGTGTATTATTAATCAGAATGTGGACTTAACTTGTGAATTGTTGTTTAACTGTGTAATTTATTCCTAATTAACTCATGATTTAAACAATCATGTAATTAATTAAGTCCTGCAAAAACGTTTGAGATAGTTATGTATGCTGGTATACAGAGATCACCTTGGCAATGGCATATGTACTAAACTTACAGCTACGGTGCTCGTTGTAGAGGAAGTAATTCAATCATTCTATTGTCCGTGTTAAGAACTGTTAACTTTATAAATCCCAGATGGAAATGGTTCTACAGATAACTTTTGTTTTATTTTATCCACAATAACATAGTTTAACGTTTTATATCTGTTTCTAAAAATATTCTTGGGATGGTAAAATCTTAGAGGCAGGCATTTGTCACCAGTCTTGGCATACAATGAACTTCCAGAGTTCTCCATCTGATTGAAAGCACCAGTCTGGACCCGGTCCAGAGGAAAATGAAAGTATTTGGCAACCACACAGATTTTTCAGAGCTTACAGTTGTCAAATAAGAATATTAGAACAAAAAAAATTGTCATATTTTCATGGAAGAAAATATATATATATATATATATATATATATATATATATATATATATATATATATATATATATATATTTAGACACATATTACAGAGACACACATACACATGCTTGTGGTTGTCTGTGTTTATACATACATGTTTGGTACTGTGTGTGTATTTATATATATATATAAATATATGAGTCTTTGTATATATGTGTGTATTTATGTAGGTTTGTGTGCGTGTGTGTGTCTGTGTGTGAGTGTGTATATATATATATATATATATATATATATATATACACACATATTACAGAAAGAGACACACACACACACACACATACACATGCTTGCGTTTGTCTGTGTGTACACATACATGTTTAGTACTGTGTGTGAGTAGTTATAAATATAAATATATGAGTCTGTATAGCTGTGTGTATTTATGCAGGTTTGTGTGTGTGTGTACATATATATATATATATATATATATATATATATATATATATATATATTTATATATATATATTTACACACACACACACACATATATATATAGTGTGTGTGTGTATGTGTGTGTGTGTGTGATATGCGTGTGTTTGTGTGTATGCATGTGTATATATATATATATATATATATATATATATATATATACACACACACACACATATTTATATAAACACACACTATATGTGCATTTTATATATATATATATACCACGCACACACAGACACACACACACACACACACACACACACACACACATATATATATATATATATATATATATATATATATATATAAACACTCACTATATATGCATTACATATATATATATATATATATATATATATATATATACACACACATATATATACACAAACACATGCATATCATATACATATATATACAGAGAGAGAAAGAGAGAGAGGGAGAGAATGTGTGAGTATACATATATATATATATATATATATATATATATATATATTGTGTTTGTGTCTACAAAAGTAAATACGGACATAGGTGTATAGGTATACATGTATGAATTGTTATATCATCTGCAAAATAGTATATGTGTAATTGTTAGTCCTTAAAATAACTCACCTATTGTGAATAAAGTATGAATAATACATATTTAATATGTGTATATTTGGTGCTGGTGTCTACATTTAATGGTTTTATCAATGGAATATTTTGATTCATGCATTGTTTTCATGGGGAATGTTTCAGCCTAGTGGATGTTAATGTGTGTGTGTGTATATATATATATATATATATATATATATATATATATATATATATATATATATATATACATATATATTCCTCTCTTACTGGCTGCCTAGCTAGCTAAGTCTTTGTCAGTCTATACACACCACGCTTCCCTCCTTAGGCTACCATAGTAAAATGCCCATTCACTATAAACACCCATTTGCTCCTGAAAAGAGATTTCATTCGGTATTTAAAAAGTAGTTTGGCACAATGCATCGCTCTCCCTCTGAGGATTGTTCCTCTAAACTCCAAGCTAACCATTTATCGTTTATAGTTAAGATTTAAATGTGCTGTATTAGTTTTACTTCACTGGGTTTGATGATACTAGTTTACTATTTGCCTTGGCCTTGTTGCTGATTAAAGAATGGCTCAAGCACACCACTGAGCTATTAAACTAGACGTGTGCCTCACTATAAAAGGCATCTATATTTCTTTGTATAAACACATCTGTATAGATTCTCTGCTCCAAATATACACTTGTCTTTAACTGGGATCTGTTATTGAGTTATATAAAAATAATGAGAATAAATACATTTTCTGAGTATTAACCCATCAAGGAACAGTGAGGTGTCGCAATGCACTGCACAACCCCCAGTTCCTTCATGGGTTAATTAAATGAGAAGGTCAGTAGAAGATTACAGACATGTCTCGATATGTACACTTTTAAATGAGTCTTGTGTGATATTGTCTTTTGTAGTAACCCAGTTTCATTAACTGTTTGAGCACCAAAGGGGTATCTAACGCAATAACTTGTACACCCCTCTGGCACTCAAAGGGTTACAGAAAATCTAGAGGTTAAAAAACTACGATTCAATCGTCCAAAGATGTGCAATTGTGGAGCAAATCAATGCACTTTAGTCGACGAATACAACGTCCTCAAATGTCAGTATATTTAAAAGGTGCTTTTTGACCATTTCAATGCTACAGCAATGTGCTGAGACCTATTTAGCATTCAATGAGTTAAAAGCCCAATCAATGGGATTTTTTATTATCCCCTACAGTGCAGTTGCTTTGTTCCAGAATTGCACCTCTTTAGATTATCGGATTAGGCCTTTTTTTAAAATCTAAATTTACGTTAACCCTTTGAGTGCCTAACAATCTCTGCAGAATCCAATGTTGTTAACTGTTGATTGGACAGTTTAAAATATTTACTGTCAGACTGTGTAAAAAAAAGTTACTTTTCTAGGATACATGATTAACATTTAAGTTTTTTTTACAGAATTGAAATAAAAGCTAGACAGGGGCATATCAAACCAATAAAAAACATTAAATATCATAGTTTGGTCAGTATATTTCGTTCCCCTCCCCTTTTTTAATATGGAGCTTTTGCATAATGTTCCCAATATGGTATTAATTATACTAAGGGCGTGTTTTATACCAGCCCAGTAAGGCACTACCTCCAGTTACAACGTACTATGTTAAATTGACTTTATAAAATGAAAATAGTATTTCTGGGAAATAAACTTGGTTATGAGAGAATAAGATATTTCTAAAACTAGAATGCATATGTGTTAGTGTGGCTTTCCTACTTTCTGATTGACTAGCTGTGGTTATTATTGTGGTTGTGTTAAAAGGGATTTTTTTTTATAAGTTTGATAAGGTTGGGGGAAGAAAGGTTCAGTAAATTTTTTACTGGGGTGCTGCAAGATGGGAATAACTCTTGTAGGCTGCAACATTTCCAACAGAGCAAAAACCTTAAATGGGGCCTCAGGCTTCCCATTCTTAAAGAAACATTTGAACTCTGCTCATTCCTATGCGTTTGATATGCCCTTCCCAGAAGAAAGTCAGAAGTTGAGAGACTAATAAAAATGTAGCAGAGAGTTTTAAAAAGCAGATTATTTTTCTTGTGCTTCCAAAGGCAGACTAGCATTCTCTAGTCTAAAGATCGCCTGAAAGCCAAGGGTAAGTACTCAGAGACTGCGTGGTTAAATTCATGCTCTTATATACATTTTAAATCAACTAATAAACCCATTTTTTTAAGCACTGACATTTCAAACCACATCCGAGTTGTACACTGCGGTTTACAAATATTTATTCTTTATTTGATTTGCATAGTTCATAGGCAGCATCTACAACAAAGGAAACATTCGTAAGAGTCTGCAAATGAATCAGCTCTGCTCAAATTGCTGTGAACGACTCTCAATTGGTCATATTTCTCCTAACACAAGGATGCAACATTAGAATTACTTTAAAGCCATAGGAACAAAAGTAGGCTAAATTACAGGATACTATAGACTTGTTAGTACCATAAAACAAAGCAACAAATGACTCGGGGCGTAATGGTTGTCATTTTAACTAAAAATAACTTTTTTTTTGCTAGGCAACAGTATTTCATTTAACCCTTTGAGCGCCATAGAGTTGCGTTGGGTAACACTATGGCACTCAAAGGGTTAGTTAAATAGAATCATGCGAGTTTAATCCAGTCTATTACTCTGTTGAATTTAATTATACAGGAGGTCTAACTCCATGGACTCTACATGGGTCAAGGCGTCTAAAGGGTTAAACTAATCATTGTATGCTATCTTTAAAAACACTATATTACATTCACTTTCTAACTAACCCTATGCACATTTTACACCCTATGTATAAATTCATCCTAGAAAATACCGAAGCTGATGTATTCATAAGAATCTAAGTAGTTTTGGCCCAAACCAGTTGAACTATAGGGGAGAAAAAAAAATCCCCATTGATTCAAATGCTTCATATTACTCATTGAATGCTAGAGGTTTTTCCAACGCATGCGTCGAAGAGCTTCTACCATTTAAGGGGTTAAAAGTGTCAGTCAACTGGACATTGTATTTATCCCTTATGTTGCAATTGGTTCACTCCAGAATAACCACAGTTCTTATTAGTACATCAGTCTCATTGTTTAAATAAAAGTAAAATCACATTTGTTTTTGTTTAAAGTAACATTGACTGCCAGACTTAGAGGGGCCAACATATACCAACAGAGTTGCCTAATGCATAGCACTTATTCATAACAAACATCCAAATATTTAAATGGCTCCATAGTCCATATAAAGGCATTCGGTTCCCCCTGTCCTGTTTCAGTGATTACTGTATACAGAAGATATCAGGAAGTGCTGTTGTTTAACATCCAAATATGTATATTGGATATGAATATACATTTATACAGATAGATAGATAGATAGATAGATAGATAGATAGATAGATAGAAGATATAAATATATATGTACAATATGTGTGTATATATATATATATATATATATATATATATATATATATATATATATATATATATATATATATATATAATATTGAGGTCGAGCTACTAAGATGAACCTTTGCATACGAAACTGGACTGGGAGGGGTTGGTGCAGAGAAGCGAGCTTCCATTGGCTGCATGCATTTGCCGTGGTGCAGGGGTATCTATAATCATATTCAGCATGTTTTGCACAAGAAATGTCAGCCAGAAAGGAATATCTGCTCTCTTCGCCAAATTATCCCACAGCAATGTCATGCTCGGAGAGTCCGGCTGCGAACTCTTTTCTGGTGGACTCCTTGATCAGCGGAGGCAGAGGGGAATCGGGGGGTTACTACCAGGGCAGTGGGGGCTACCTGCAACAGGGATCGGAGGTGCCTTATGGGCTACAGAGCTGTGGACTTTTTCCAGTTCTAAGCAAACGGAATGAAGGGATCCCCCCAAGTACCACGGCCCCCACATCCCAAAGCTATGCCCCTGGGATGGAAGTCTGGCTAGATGCCCCAAGGTCCTGCCGTGTGGAGCCATCTGAGAGCCAAGCAGCCACCTCTTGTTCCTTCGCACAGAACATTAAAGAGGAGAGCTCTTATTGCCTCTATGATTCGGACAAATGCCCTAAGACTGCCACTGCGACTGACCTGTCCACGTACCCAAGAGTTCATTCTGAGGATAGCCCTGGTCACAACGTGAGCTCTGTGCCAGTACCAGGCTATTTCCGCTTATCCCAGGCATATGGGTCTTCCAAAGGATATGGAACTGGACAAATTGTTGCTTCCCAGTTTCCTCCACAGCCCCAGATTCGATTTGATCCTCCTCTGTCTTTGTCCTCGGTGCCAGCAGAGGGTGCCCGGAAAGACAGCGTTGACTCGCCCCCCACTAAATTGCCCGGTGGCGCCCAACACAGAGGAGAAGAGGAGGCTCCCAGCTCTTCATCTGCAGCAGAAGAATCCTCCCCGGCTCCCTCTGACAGCAGCAAACACTCTCCTGAGAAAGACACCGGAGGTGAGCACTAAAAATCAATGCTGAAATAGAAATTACACCACCAAGCAAATGGGGACATTTAACCACTGGAGTGCCAAATTGGGGGGCGGGGGTACAACGCATTGCGAAGTAATGCGCTGCACCCCCTCTGGCACTCCAATGGTTATCCGGAGATCATTGAAATAACCTCCTTTTTTACTACCATCCTTTGAACTATTTAATAATTGGGCGTGAGTGTGTCATAAAAATCATGTCTATCCTAAACTTTACACCACATGCTTAACAGGGTGGCTCTGCTTTGTCCTAGAGGAAGCTGAGACCCACTGTAAAACAACACGGGTAATCATAGGACTCCAATTGTAGGGCAATATAGCCCCCCTCACAAGCCACAGATCTACAATCTGGTAGTAAAACAGCCCAAGTATGTATGTGTATATGTGGCCAGAGGGTGCCTGTAGCTTCACTATAGAGCTCTACAAATATCATGGAGTGATATATCGAAATACAAGCACATAGGGCTAAACCAGTCTGCATTCTAATGACAGTGGCTACTAGTTTTATTAGAGAACCACCGATCACTCTTCGTTAGTAAGGTGATTAGTGAAAATACCAGAGCCTTCTATGGCAGTATTAAAGCACAACAATATTACTATCTACTATCTATCTATCTATCTATCTATCTATCTATCTATCTATCTATCTACCTATCTATCTATCATCTATTTATCTATCTGTCGTAATATTGCAATATGTTAGCAATATCTCAGAAAGGCTGGTATTTTCTTCAATTTTATACATGAATACTTATTACACACACACACACACACACACACATATATATAATGTGCACACAAACACGCACACACAAAGCATCTATCTATCTATCTATCTATCTATCTATCTATCTATCTATCTATCTATATCTATATATATATATCTATAGCTATGCATGCATACATATATACATAAATAAAAATAAATAAATATATTCCTCTAGATACACTCAATAGAGTGGCTTACTCTGTTAAAGCTATGTTTAGCAAAATATATAACTCTACACCCTTCTCTATTAACCTTGAATTATATTTATATTTTTACATTGTATAATATTGTGTGTGTGTGTGTGTGTGTGTGTGTGTGTGTGTGTGTGTGTGTGTGTGTGTGTGTGTGTGTGTGTGTGTGTGTGTGTGTGTGTGTGTGTGTGTGTGTGTGTGTGTGTGTGTGTGTAAATCATGCGTTCAATTAGTATATCCCTAGCACCACTGTCCATGTTACTTATAGCAATTCTATTAACCCTTTGAGTGTCAGAGGGTTATCTAGAGCACTGCAGCGCAATGTACTGGATGTCTATCTGGCACTTAAAGGGTTAACACTAAAAGCTCAGAGAAATAAATAAATAACTGAGATCGCCATGTATTTCAACGTTTACTGGCCTGGTTTACTGTTAATTAAGACAATAAACCATGTATTATAATATGTAGTATACAGATGTGTATGTGCATAGTGTAAATAGATGTGTGTATAGTGTATATGCATATATGTACACAAGCACACACATACATATATATATATATATATATATATATATATATATATATATATATATATATATGTGTGCTCTTATAATGTATATAGATGTGTGTGTCTACAAATTAACAGACACACACGTGATATGTATATATATATATATATATATATATATATATATATATTGCATGTGTGTGTAGTATAGATAGGTGTGTGTTGTTATATGAAGTATATTTATCTATGTATCGGAATATAAAAAATGTACACATTTCATTTCCCATTTATCCTAGGAAATCCAAAAGGAGAAAATGCTGCAAATTGGTTAACTGCTAAAAGTGGAAGAAAGAAACGGTGTCCATATACCAAGCACCAGACTCTGGAGCTGGAAAAGGAGTTTCTGTTCAACATGTACCTGACTCGAGAGCGGCGCCTAGAGATCAGCCGCAGTGTCCACCTCTCAGACAGACAAGTCAAAATCTGGTTTCAGAACCGCAGGATGAAGCTCAAGAAGATGAATAGGGAGAATAGGATCCGAGAGCTCACAGCCAACTTCAACTTCTCCTGATGAACCTGCACTCCTCTCCTTTTGCAATGTATCAAAGAGCCAGTACTGTTTCCACTTTTGGTTTCATTTACCCTCACCTGTATGAATTGACAGTTTTATACATTGTCAGTATATTCACAATTCCACACCGTTGTATTGATAATCTGAGGGTAAAGCCATAGTTGCACACATTTAAGAGCTTTTTTTAATTTTTTTTTTATATATATTTTTTCTCAGACTAAGATAATTTTATGAAATCCAGTCGCATTGGACAGTTTTCATAGAGAGATCATTTATTATTTTGTATTTTTTTTAACGCCTGGATGTCTTTTTTGCGTTATGTCCCCTTATACATTTTTATTTTATCATTTTTATTATTTTTTGGCAAATAAAAGGAATTTTATCTTGGATATTAATGCGTGGAGTGGCTCTAGATAAATTACCCTTCGATATTTTATTGGGTCGAATGAAATATTCTTAATTTGTCCAGGAAATGAACTATTTTATTCTTGAAGCAAGAGTAAGCCTCGTTTTGGGACTATGGCTCATGTTCAGTAGAGAGAAACTACACCAAAGGGGGTCTCACTTTAAATTCCTAATGAATGGAATGGGTCTTTTAACCCCAAATCTAGCATTCGATGGGTTAAAACATTGTTTAACCCTTTGAGCGTCAAAGGGCTACGGAATGCATTGCAAAGCAATGCATCCTGTACCCCTCTGGCACTCAAAGGGTTAATCCATTGGAATTGTGGGTATTCTTTTTAACCCCCCCAAGCTGATTTGCGCCTCAATTGCTGTTCCTTAGATTATTGAATACTGACCTATATAATTTATCTTCTGTAATTGACTGAATTTAGATAATTTCTTAAGGTAGTCATGTTATATGTTAAATAAGCTGGTTTTATAATGTTACTTTTGGTAACACATGAAAAGCACACCGCAGATAAGCCTCTTTACATTTCTCCTTTCAATCAATCTATTGCATTTTAATGTTTATTTTAACCCTATTAGCGCCAGAGAGGTACGCAACGCATTGCTCTGCAATGCGTTGCCTACCCCTCTGGCACTCAAAGGGTTACATTTCTGAAAGGTGGTTTAAGTCTTTGAAGGCCAAAGGGGTATCTTAGCAATGCGTTGGATACCCCTCTGCGCAATTGATTAAGTCACAAAATCTTAAAGGGAGATACCCGCATTCCTAAAATACTGTGAATTTACATGCTTTAATATTCAAGACTATAAGTGCAGAAAAAAACTTTATAGATACAAAAATGTTTAAATGTTTATTAATATTAAAAAGTCATGCTCATTGGGCAAATGCATTTTACGTTAATATTAATGTTGGTTCTAACTTCATTGAATTCTTACCTTAATCCGGATAAATTAATATTGTAATGCTGCTGTGCGTGAAAAAAAGACCATGTTTATGTTCCCAATGAAGAATAAAATAAAATGCAATGAATCTTTACTATTTTACTTCTTTTGTGGCTGTTTATCCTTAAGCCTCATTTTATCTTCTCAAGAACTTTTACAACAGGAGAAGCTGGCTATATCCCCCCTCTGCAATTACTTTAGGAATCTATTTAAATATTACCTAGACAGTCGTAATTTGTCTGGGCCATATAGCAATGGTGCTGTAAGGTTTGTCGCTTTTGTTCAGTTTTATGACTTGCTAGTATATCTGGTTTGTTGCAGTACTGGGCGAGTTGCTCTCAGTTGTGCAAGGAACCGCTTAGGCGGAGGAAGCAAATTACAACAGAGGGCATTGATTTTTTTGTAATCTGAAATGCAAGATGCTGTTTCATCCGGGAAATCGGGACTGCGACATTGAAGCATTCCCTAAAGGTGAGATTCTCTGTACAGAACGTGTTCAAGTGCTGAGCGATGCTGATATACTAAGGCATTCATTTGGGGCAAATCAACTTCACTACATGAGGTGGATAAAAAAATTGATTAAAATATGGCTTTTTAAACTCTTGAATGTTATAGAGGTCTCCAGTCCTTAAATGTGAATTTGTGGACGCTGCATTCCTCCCCTATGGTCTAGCTGGTTTGATCCAGACTAACACATTTTTCTTTGTCCATTAGTCCAAGCATCTCAGCATTCAAATGTTGGTCTATTTTTATGGAATATAGTGTTGTGACCTTTTTTATTTCATTATTTAACTCTTTGATGCTATAGAAGTCTCCACTTATTGCTTCTAAGACTTCACCAGCACCCATGGGGTTAAATGACAGAGCTAAAGAATACAGAGCTAGACTATAGAGAAATTCTAGGACAAACCGGCTAGAGAACATGGAGGAAATGAGAAAATCCACCTTTTCAGTTTAACCCTTTGAGTGCCAGAGGGGGTACGGAATGCATTCTGTACTCTTCTGGAACGCAAAGGGTTAAGTAGGTTTTTTTTAACCCCCTTCAACGCTAGAGGCGTATCCAACGCATCGTTCTGCAATATGTTGGAGACCACGCTTTCTTTTGAAGGGTTAAAGCCCCATTGACACCAATGGGAATGTTTATTTGTGATCTGTGGTTTAGTTGGTTTGCCCCATAACTGTTATATTTCTTTTTTAGTACACCAGCTTGGAGATGCTTTGATTTCTCCCACGCAAGTCATGCTATGTAACCCTTTAGTTTCCTGTCTGTGATGTATCATTACAATAACATTGTAGTAGAAGCTGCTGCTTAGTACACAAGCAATGTTATGGTAGTTGTGCAATATGCTAGAGTTGCTGCTGCTTTTTTTCCTTCTAGCCGATCTTCTCTAGGAACATGGAAAACGCCAGTCCCACAATATTAGGACAGAACTGTTTGTGGTTTAGGTAGTTTTATGTTGTTGGGGCTCAAACTTTTATCTCTACAACAAGAAACTGCCTTAATTACATCAGTGGAACTCATCATCCAGGTACAAGATGTCTTGTATATGAAACAATGGACTTGTGTGTATGTGTGTGTATGTTTGTGTATGTCTTTGTGTATTAGTGTGTATTAGTGTGCCTGTGTACAGATTGCAATGTTTAATAACCCTATGAGTGGCACTCAAAGCGGTAAATAGACATAGCAGCTCATTGGATATTAATTATAGGTTTTTGTTTTTTTTTTGTTAAAATATGCAGAAAATACTTGCTTGTCTTATAGTCATTTCGAATAATTGTTATATTATAAATACAATAGGATGTGATCTCTTTGTTAGAAATATATAAATACATAAAATAAAACAACGGGCGGACAACTGATTTGGTCTGGTCTTTTTATGAACACATTGATCTGATAAAAGGTGCGTGAAATATTAAGAGGATGAGGGCAGGATGAGACTGGATGTAATGTCTTCCTGCACACAAGGCCTCGGTTACGATCATTATTACAGTGTGCCTATAGTCTGACATTCCTGACTTCCACCACCAACAGAGACAGGGATCTGCAGGAGAAACTAGACTGCTGGACAAATAAACCAGAGTCAATCAACAACAACAACACAATCTAGAAGGGGGTTCTCTATTCCCCACGTGAAACCCCAAATCCACTGCTAGTTCAATAAAAGTAATGTTTATAGTATGCTTAATATGTCTGAAATTCATCTACAGTTGACTGAACAATAAGACGTAGAGACAGCATTTTACTTAAACACACAAGCATATGTATGATATATGGCTGTTTACATTTTTTCGGATGGAGACATAGCAAAGTATGTTGTCATTGAGCGACTCACAAGGGGCTCGTAAATGTAAGTTTTGTTTTTGATGAGATCTCCTTATTTAATGGGTGTCTCCTGTAGATTAACCGTCTGAGTGTAAAAGGGGTTTGCACATTCCCCTGGCAATCATAGGGTTAATCTCTGTCTGATTTTATGTGTGTGTGTGTGTGTGTGTGTGTGTGTGTGTCTGTCTGTCTGTCTCCGTGTATATCTCAGTGTGTGTGTGTGTGTGTGTGACAAATATAATTTTATTGTATAAATACAAATGTATAGAAATTGCAAGCACTAATTTCTCAACCACATAAAACTGAAATTCCTAGGCTTAACAATAATGTGTAGAAAATATAATTACTTTTTTTTATTTTTGTTTAAGGATGTATAATGGATCAATGCATCCCATCCGTACACTTTTCTATTTTATTTCTACAAAATGCATTATTTTCGGAAAAAAATATCTATCTGTCATCTATCTATCTATCTATCTATCTATCTATCTATCTATCTATCTACCTATCTATCGGTGTGAGTTCATGTATATGTGGGTATTAGCAGTATATTATGCATGTTATGTTGCTGCTATATAAGAAAAACGAAAACGTTTTTCATTTGTATACAAGTTTTTGCTGCAACCAAATATTCTTAAGTAAATGGAACAGAAAAGGCATGAAAAAGTTTCATTTTTGAGAAATTAATGAAACACTTATATTACTGAAAATTATTATCATTATTATGCTTAAATATATTTTTATCAATTATTAAAAAAAGCTTGAAACTTTTTTATGTTTGAATTATTTTACCTTTAGGGCAGTGTTATGTCATGGACAGTATAATTGTTGGTTTAGACTGCAAGGGGGGTGGTCTGTGTCTAGAAAAGTGTTTTATGAAATTTTGTTCAAAATTAAACTTTCGTTAGGAAACATTAAATAATCTCAGGAGCAGGATAATTATATAGGAAAATAAATTATAGTCTACATCATATTCACGGAATATGTGTGTGTGTGTGTGTGTCTGTATGTGTATGAGTGTGTGTGTGTCTGCATGTGTGTATGTCTCTGTGTGTGTATGTCTGTGTGTTAATGTGTCGGTGAGTGTGTGTGTTTCTGGCTATCTGTGTGTATGTCTGTGTGTGAGTGTGTGTTTCTGTCTCTTTGTGTGTGTGTGTCTGTGTCTGTGAGTGTGTGTATGTCTGCGTGTGAGTGTTTCTGTCTCTTTGTGTGTGTGTGTGTCTGCGAGTGTGTTTATATGTCTGTGTGTGTTTCTGCCTGTTTGTCGTGTGTATGTCTGTGTGTGTGCGTGTCTGTGAGTGTGCATATTTCTGTCTGTCTGTGTGTTTTTATGCGTCTGTGAGTGTGTGTATGTCTGTGTGTAAGTGTGTGTTTATGTCTTTTGTGTGTGTGTGTCTGTGAGTGTGTGTATGTCTGTGTGTGTTTCTGTCTGTTTGTCGTGTGTGTGTGCGTGTCTGTGAGTGTGCATATTTCTGCCTGTTTGTGTGTGTGTTTTTATGTGTCTGTGAGTGTGTGTGTGTGTGTGTGTATATTTCTGTCTGTGTGTATGTCTCTGTGTGTTTTTATGTGCCTGTGACTGTGTGAGTGTATGCCTCTGTAAGTCTGTTTGTAAGTGTGTTTCTGTGTGTGTGTGTATATAAATATATATATATATATATATATATATATATATATATATATATATAGAGAGAGAGAGAGAGAGAGAGAGAGAGAGAGAGAAAGAGATTATTTTTTATTCTTTATTTTTTTCTGTACTTGTTTTTTTTCACACAGTCAGGCACATACATACACAAATGCACTTTTCTTTATTGTTCATTTGAAGTGCTATAAATTTTGAGGGAGCCAGTGGGTGATCGCCTTTACAAAACATAGTTTAGGGAAATTCATAACAATGGACTTGATCTGGCTGCTGTGCTGTGTTTTAAGCAATGTAACCATCCGCCCCTGATTTATTTGCTATGTGCCACTGTGTTGCTTTGGCAAGTCCAATCACACCAATGTGAATTTTGAACTGAAATAAACTGTGAGTGTAATTTTGTTTATCGCATTTGTTAAATATTAGTAATCTCCAGTGAATATTTAATGGCTTGTATTTTTCCCATCTGCCTTTGCCCTCCATATCCCACGCCCTTATTTCCCCTCCTTTGTATGTGTACAACACTTACTTTTCTGTGTTTCCTTGTGTCATTCTTACTTTTATTATCCTAATTTTATGGTACCGGCTTTACCCTGTAAACAAGCTGTTCGCACCATGATATCACACAGGCTGTTTACTCCTACCTACAATGTAACATTTAATCTAGACGTACCCAGGAATGAAATTTCCATACAAATCACTTGATATACACAAATGTTTCTTCATTGGGATAGCGTTTATTGAAACATTGCTGATTTATTTTCTGTAATGTATATCCGTCCTATTGATTTTAATTACTTGTATGTAATAATTGTCCTGCATCCAAATTCATTTGCATTATTTTCTAGAAGAAGTCATTGCCTTCACAATCTCCATAATAAACATTAGAAGAATTTGCCAAGGTATAAAGGCAGAAAGCAAAAATGTAGCAACCCTAGAACAAACCAGGTGCAAAATCGGGGGCAAATACAAATCCTCATTGATTTAAAATAGGGGTTAATTCCTTGAATTCTTGAGGGGTTTTCCAATGCAGACACACCTCTAGCCTGCGTTGCAATGCGTTGGATACCTCCTGGCACTAAAAGGGTAAATGAATGAGAGTTTTTGAGTATTTTTAATTAGTAACTAACGGGGCAATTGGTTTAGTTCAAAATTGATATTATTTGGTTTTTTAGATAGATCCACAATTAGTATTATTTCTATGGATGTCTCATGAGAAAAAAGATATTTTAGCTGCATATAATATCACCTCACCCGAACAGCGTTATCACGTTGATATTATGACATAAACATGCTCATTTCTGTATTGATTAGAAGTCTGCCCCGCAGTCCTGGCTCCTTGTCTTTATAGTCAATGCAGCTCTGGAGATCTGAATTAGCATTTCAGTGCATTGCCCTCTGTGATCCATATAAGTTATTATTGTAGGCTTTTAGTCCAGTACACAACAGCAAAATGGATCAACTTGAAACACCTATACCATCCACAGTAAATCTATATTATGATATAAAACCATGTTCCACAAAGCCACCTACAGTATGGGTTTTTTTTTAATTTATTTAAAGGGATAGTAATACTTACATTTAAGTTTACTCTTTAAACAGTATAGCCCTCATATGTCTCTCTTTAACCCTATGGAGACCAGAAAGACTTTGCAATGCATTGCACACCCCTCTTGTCTTCAATGGATTAAAATATTAAATGGTTTGAAGGAAGAATTTCGATCAATGAGTTTATATGTATTCAATTGAGTGATTAATAATGATGTAAAATAGTCCCTGGAATGGTAGCAAGGCAAAAATCTGATCTTATAATCTCACTTGGCCACAATTAAAGGGAACTATATAGTATAACTCAAATATCCCTTTGCATAAAAACATATGGCTTTGCTATAAAAAATTATGACTGGAAAACAGTGACCCATTAATAGTCTGCGGACTGATTTATACCTTATTGTTCTGCTGCACAGTCACATGGCTCCAACAGCCAATAGGAATGCAATCTGCCTTCAACTTATTAGGTGACTGTACTTCTTTGTAGGACCAAGTTGTTACATGAAATCTGCAGTTTCATAATTTCAGGAGGTCCTGCTCTGTTCAATAGCAATGTCGACTTCTGGGACTCTCAGCAATTATTATGTGGACTCTTTCATAATTCACGAGGGGGAAGATCTGGTTCAGTCTAGATATGCATCAGGATCACTGGCTCAGCCACCAAGACAGACAGCACTGGGTGAGCACCCTGAATTTACACCATGCAGTTTTCAATCTAAAACTTCAGTATTTAGCAGTCCCTGGAACCCAGTGCATCCTCAGACAGCTAATAATGTATCCAGTGTCTATCATCCATATGTACACCATCAAGCACCCATATCTGCCTCTGATGGCAGGTATATGCGTTCATGGCTGGATCCTATGGCCGGATCATTGTCTTTCCCTGGCTTACCTTCCAGCAGGCATTACGGTATTAAACCAGAGCCTCTTTCAACCAGAAGGGGGGACTGCACTACATTTGATACCCCCACTCTGTCTTTGTCTGATTATCCCTGTGGCTCTCCAGCTGACAGAGAAAAGCAAAGTAACGAGCCTGCATTTGCTATCAGCAATGGAGACAATCTCACCAATGGAGAAAAAGCACCAATTGACCCAAGTGAGTATTTTACATTAAATTCTGCTCTGGCAAAATCGAATTTTTGCATTAATAACATGCTTAACACAAAAATAAATCTGATTTTATATGAAATATGATAGGGACCAATCACTGTAATTTCTAATGTTGACATTCAAATAGGTTAGCAGTATTTATTAATTTAGTGCAATGAATGTTTACTTTTAAGTAATGACATTTAAAAACATGCAACAGAACATAAAAAACTCTACGTTTTATGTATTTAACTCTTTCGATGCCACAGACGTCTCCAACGCCTTGCTTAGCTAGGCGTTGGAGACCTCTTTAGCATTCAAAGAGTTAAATAACCCATTGCTATCAATTGGATGTTTGTCGGGTTTTAATTACCCCGTTGGTTCAGTTGGTGTGCTCCAGAATTACTCTTTAGTAGCCAAAGGGTTAACATAGCATCTACATGATGCAGGCAAATAGTTTATTATATGCAAATTATTTGTGAGATATAATATGATATACAAATGACTGTTGTGTTGTTAGAAATCCAAGAAGACAATAGTATGGGCACTTCAGGTGTAGCTGCAGAATATAAACCATATCAATTTCAAAATCAATTATCATCCAGTTTAAGGAATAGATAGTAGGCGTGGTGAGATGTGTATGTGAGCTCTAGGAATGCTAGCGTTTCATAGTATTGTGAATGTGCTATGCAGCATGCAGTGATTGCTGTGAAAAGATTGGTCCATATATAAGAGCTTCATTTTAATCGACTTGAAACATGTCTTTCTGCCATTCTTAGACAATCCGGCTGCTAACTGGCTGCATGCAAGATCGACCAGGAAAAAACGTTGCCCTTACACCAAACATCAAACACTCGAATTGGAAAAAGAGTTTTTATTTAATATGTATCTCACAAGGGACAGGAGGTATGAAGTGGCCAGACTACTTAACTTAACAGAAAGACAAGTTAAAATCTGGTTTCAAAACAGAAGGATGAAAATGAAAAAAATTAACAAGGATCGATCAAAAGACGAATGAATGTGACAAGTGGATATTGCAGCTTCCATGTCAAGCTATGCTACTGTATCAAGGCCTCATTTTTTTCCTCTGACA
This sequence comes from Rhinophrynus dorsalis, assembly GCA_037306005.1. NCBI lineage: Eukaryota > Metazoa > Chordata > Amphibia > Anura > Rhinophrynidae > Rhinophrynus > Rhinophrynus dorsalis. The sequence goes on along the minus strand of CM074723.1, from coordinate 367,163,476 downwards.
GAGTCTTTATTATTGTATCAAATCCAGTAGCACCACAATCTTGGGTTGCCAGTGCTATCAAAGAGGTACTGTATTTCCTACATTCTTTAATAAACAAAGCAAGGGGGCATTAGTGATGGTCTGGCATATAACTCTACCTGTTCTATTCTACAAAACTACCTTCTTTTCATTGTGCACAAACATGTACTGATTGTATAGTTTAGCTGAGATGTAGATAATATTATTTGCTGTTCGTGTGGCAGAATTGACTGCTGATATACTTGAATCATGTGTTGTATTGTAGTAACTCTATTCGTGAACCATTGTGTGCTTGGGTGCTGTAGAAGTTCTGATTGTTTTAAGCTAGGACTGAATTCAACTCAGGTTGTTAAATATAGAAATATTAGCTGTAGACTAGATAACTGTAATGTTAAATGTTCTTTCAGAGAGTAGGTACCTAACCTATTATTGTTAAAAGTAGAGTCCAACTAAACTATACTGTTAAAACCTGGGGTGTGTGGCAATCAAATTTCCCAATGATTTAGAATTTAGTATGCACAATATATAGTATAATGTAATGTCAGTTGTACATGTATGATCTAAAAGTCAGAAATAAAAAAAACGAGAAAAAGCTGTTAAAAGGTAACCCTTTGAGAGCCAGAGGGGTGAACACTGCATTGCTTTGCATTGCTCACCCCTCTGGAAATCAAAAGGTTAAACATGGTTTGCACCAGTCAATATATGTCAATCTGGACCCACATATATATGTTGTATTAAAGGTTATACTACCTATGGTTCATTTTATGTGATACCTACATAATATGACGCTCATTGTACTGAACTTAAATTTATTAAGAATAAATTATACACAATAAAATTTAATTGCTTTATAGTATATCTCTATCTCCTTAAACAGTAAAAACTTAATTTATGCAGAACATACTTTTTATATTTTGCAATAGTTACCTCATGGCCTGTTGACCAAATTGTTGTTTTAAAATTATATTTATCTTTTTTTGCCAAATAAAATATATCTTTTTTTTTCTTATTTGTGTTTTTTTTTAAGCAACTGTTAATCTTCAGCTGTCTAGTGTACATGTTTGTGTGTGTCTACACACAAACACACACAATGCCATGGGCTGTAAACGAATAACCATATTAAGCGTTGTAAAGATGTTACATTAATATGTTATTACCAGTATAATGCAAACATATACAAATGTAAGTCAATAATTGCGCACACAATTCCATAGCCTTCTAGTCAAAACAGCGTGTATGTATTTTGGTAACACAACATTTAAGTCTTAAATAGGATATTTGCTTTGTTGATTTGTTTACTCAAATTATATTAATGAAATCCTTGGATGATAAAGACATCTCCAAAGCAATACTATGCAATGATTTATAGACGTCTCTAATAGTTATAAAGAACTTGAGAGGGTTTCATTTTATATTTTGTATTATTTTTAAAAGAGAAATACTTTGAAAAAGCAATACAGTAACGTTACAATGCTACAAATAAACAAACAGAAAAACAATGTTGCTTGTTAAATGGATACACTGATAATCTGCTATGCATTTTCCTTAGAGTGATTAGAACACAGAAAAAAATGGCAGTTAATTACCCTGTGGTTATCCCAATCGTCCCAGTCCATCTTATAGCCCAGTGGAAATATCCAGACTTCAATTTCCTCCAAAACATCCTTCTAAGTCAACACTTTTATATATTGTAAATGCAGACAGAATGCCTAGTTGGGAAAAATGGAATAAAACAAGTCAGGTCACTTTATACTCAAGTCCTGACAGAGGATGTTGTTTGGAAAATTCTGAGCCATATAGTGCAATAAAAGAAAATTACTGCTGTTACCGTTTATGGAGTGTAAACCGCTGCAGGGTTTTCTACATAATCTACAGGACGTGCACCAGTTCTGCAAGTCTGCATAATTACAGGGGAAATGTTGGACTTTGGGTTAAAAAAAAGTGATCATGTATAGTCTAATGGACGCTTTAACCCTCTGAGTGCCAGAGGGGTAACCACTCCTTTGGCACTGAAAGGATTAAGGACAAGAGGGCGTCATTAACCTTTTCAGCGCCAAAGGTGTGCGCAAAGCACTCCTCTGGCACTGGAAGGGTTAAAATAAGAACTTTGAGTGAGCAAAAAAATAATTGCAACTGCCCTTTGTTACAAAAAAAAGTAATTGCTGCTTAAAAAAAATTATTGCTGCTTTTTCCGGAGTCTGCGTTGTTGGGACGCCCTCTGTTGTTGCAGACAGAAAGGAACTTCAAAGAATAGACCCTAAAAGTGTGTAATAAATGGCTGCTCTGCAAACTGTCTGGAATTCGCCTCTTAATGAGTTTATGGCTGTCCAGCCGCAATTAAGTTTTTCTACAGAAGCCTTTTCAGTTGTTTTGTCTGGTGGACTTAGATAATGTTCTCAGCGGATGTGACCATCTTATTGTTCTACAACTTTGAAATCTTATGCATTTTTGTACTTCTAAGTTCAAATCTAACGTTATTTGTGGATCATGTTATTAAGCCTCACTGTGCTTATATGTTTATGCCAGCTTAACGGGGTTGTCCTTTTAGCAAGACTTTTACACACAGGATATTCTTTTATTTCATGCACCATGCAATGCACATATTCGGACGGCAGGTGGCAGTGTTACCCCACTGAATGTCTTGAAACTAGGGTTTATGGATCAAAATATTTATTTGTGAAAGGTAAATAGAGATATATTTTAGTAAATATTTTGGTATTACCTTAATTTCGGTTTTAAGAACTTGGCATAAAAGTAACAAGAGGTGAAGCACAACTCCCTACCGAAAATGTGTTTTACTTTCTTAATAGTATTATGTTGCTCTCATTATTTGTACATCGATATAATTATTTTCATAAAATATATATAAAAAGCTAATTTGAATCACGGTTTCTGCCAGTTTAGAAAATGAATGCAACATTTGAAATCCACATACAAAAAATGTTACTTGTTTCTGTTTTTAGTTACCTTTTAGGATATGTGTTTATTTGTCATGGTTTTCACTGAATACATATTTTATTGAACTTGCTAAAACTGAATTAGCGATTATGATGTAAATAGCGCTATGGAGATTATTTGGCTGAAAAACATTAGTTAGTAGCAGTTTTGTGAAACTGTATGGTGCTGTCATTTGGGTAAATATTTTTATGTCCAGTAAATAATAATTGTATTTAATTTATTAAATAAATATATTATTAGTAATAAAAATAAATAAGAAATTATATATATATATATATATATATATATATATATATATATATATATATATATATATATACAATGTTTATGTATGTTTATATATATGTGTATGTATATGTATAAATATACATGTAGAAATATAATGTTTATGTATGTTTATATATGTGTATGTATATGTATAAATATACATGTAGAAATATATATATATATATATATATATATATATATATATACACTAATATTTATTTTAACATGTATTTATTTCGTTTCCTTTATTTTTATATATTTTTTGGATTTTATTCAGTTAAACCTTTCAAAGACTAAGAGAGTTATACTTAACCATGAACATATATTCTGTATGTTTTATGTACAGATTATTCCCAACCTATGTGTTGTTTGTGCAGAAAACATCTCTGTATATCTGAAGAGAAGTACCTATAAAATATAATTATGTCTAAACTGAGGCGTGATTTAAAAAGAAACGGGTTTACTCACGCTCTCAACAAATATCGAAAAATAACAATTCGTACAGAGCATGTCCCATTGTTTACCAGATCAATAACATATTTGTTTTCTATATTTCAGATTTAGATCACACTACTGACCTCGGTTTCTCTTAGATTTTATAACAGTAATAGTAACATGCAATTAGGATTACTTACCTATCTGATTTAGTGATTAACAATTTGAGTGTCACAAGGGGTAAACAACGCATTGCTTTGCCATGGCACTCAAAGGGTAAAGTCTTTTTGTCCATGAATGCAGCTACATTAACCCTTTCGCAATGCGTTGCACACCCTTCTGAACCTTAAAGGGTTAACCACACATCATGCTATGTATTTACTATGTGTAAGTCCTATGGTGTCTTGTCTTCTAAGGCGAACTGCAGTCATTTTGGGACAACTGGACCATATGGGACATATACAAATCCCTGTTCATTTAAATTGGACTTTCAATGGGTTTAAATCCCAGGTTACTGAGCTAGATTTTTTTTTTTTTTTTTTTTTTACTAGAATTGCTTACTAGAAATACTAGAATTACTTATTAAGTCCATGTGACCTGTTTATTTAAATTAACCCAGTTGATAATGGAGTGTCTCCAGCACAATACATTAAGGGATTTCTGTAACATCCAACCAGTTGTTGTGTCCTAATGTATAGGGTATATACTAGGGGGAAACTGCTAACGGTTCATATAAAATGGTCCACTTGGATAGAAGAGAGGCCTTGTAATGCCTACATATGGCATTGGAATTGTAACGATTTCGTTTCGAATTCCTCCACATTATTTTATACATAGACCAATGTATTTCTGGATACTGTGAAGGCTATAGGGTTGGGTAATCAAGAGTTAATGTTTGAAGCATTTTAGTTTCAAACGTATTAGATTTCATAGCAGTAATGTGCTTGTAAATAATATAGATCAAGCCGATACATTTCGTGGCGATAAAATAAAAATGTTATATCTATCTATCTATCTATCTATCTATCTATCTATCTATCTATCTATCTATCTATCGATTTATCTATCCATATATATATATGTATATATATATATATATATATATATATATATATATATATATATATATATATATATACACACACAGTCACTCACATACATTTTTACTAAATGTTTTATTGATTTGCCACAAAATTGTAATAAATAAATATATTTAATCAAATCCTTACAAATATCTACAATACTATAGTGAATTTAATATAAAACCAAGTATAAACTATAGTATTCCTATCACTTATAACCGATTTAATCCATGTGATAGTTGAATGTTAGTCTCAAGGTTTCAGATCTCCTGATATAAACCACTCCTACCTTTATGGATATTTTCTTGCTGCTTTGTGTGGGCCCCAAACCCTGTATTTGCTATTATGTCTTTGTACTATTAGTAAGCGTTTCCAACATCAAAACAGTGGGCAGGCCTGATCCTAAACTACGTGCATATAAAATTTGTCTATTTTCTACTGTATTTGTTTATTATTTTTCAAAATTAAAAATGATATAATTAGCTTTGTGTCACAATTACTAACATATTGCATATGCTCTAACGATTTTACCTTTAAGCCTTTGAGTGTCAGAGAAATATCCAACGAATTGCAGTGCGATATGTTGAATATCTCTCTGGCAAATAAATTATAAAATTTTTTTTTATTGTGTAATAGTTATGTTAAAACACTTTTTAATATATATATATATATATATATATATATATATATATATATATATATATATACGTGTGTGTATGTCTATTATAATATTTTATATTTATGTGTGTGTGTGTGTATGTATATATATATATATATATATATATATATATATATATATATACACACACACACGTTTACACAAACACACACACACATATATATATATGTGTGTATATTTCATATACAAAAACACACGCACAACACACGTACATACACACGTAAATATATAGACACATGAATATATACACACACAAACACACATATATAGATATATAGATAGATAGATAAATAGATAGATAGAGAGATAGATAGATAGATAGATAGATAGATAGATAGATAGATAGATAGATAGACAGACACATACATTTGTTTTCTTTGTGGTGTATTTTTTGTAATTACTTTTTAAAGGTCTCACTTGCATTCAACGGCTTAACCATTTATAAACCAGAGGAATCTTCAACGCATTGCAAATCAATGCGTTGCACATCTCTTGTGTCCTTAAAGCGGTAACAATCATCAGCAGTGACAAAGAATATTGTTGTGTATAAAGAATTCTGCTGTGGTGTTTTATGACTAGACAACCCAAGAAAATATTCTGAAAATGTAGGGCTCAGCTCGTGGGAAGGTCTTTGTGCAGCAGATGAACAGGCTATATCATTTAAAGGTAGAATTTCCGGAGCAATCCTATTGTTGCTTTTCAAGTTTATGGTGTGCAATATAGTAGAGCTGTAAAATCAGTGGTACAGCCCCTTGTCTGGAGAAAGGGGAGTCATTTCACCGTGCGTTTGATGAGAACATGCTACAACAATTTGCTTTGGAAATTATTTTTTTCTTGGGTTTTTCCCCTGTTTTCTTTTATTAATATCCCAGTTGGTGACACAAGGATAATATTCTTCTCCCAGATCCCCTTTCCACAAAAAAGGTAAGTCATTGGTGTGTTATTTTTTATTAGCAATCAATTCTTACATTAGGAAAGAGATATTTTGAAGTGAAGCAAATCTACATATTGTCTGACACGAACATTGCAGTTAAAATGATTCATCCTCGTTTACATTGGCAACGCGTGTATTTTCCTTACTTAGAAAAATATTGTTCAGCACATAATATTGCTTTTTTTCACAACCAGCTCTTGAAATTGTTTTACTTGCTCAGTTTAGATTTTTTGTTTCAGAATGCAAGAACATTTTTTAACATTAAGTAGCGTTTTTTATTTTGAAACTATGTTAAAACAATAAACATAATTCCATTGTCACATATAATCAGGAAACAGAAATAACATTTTATCTGAAATACAGAGAATAGGTGCAATTGTGGGGCAAACCGACTGCACTGTAGTGGACACATGAAAATCCCTCTTTGATTTAAATGTGATTTTTAACCCTTTGAGTAGTATACAGGTCTCGAGACCTCTCTATCGTTCAAGCAACATTTTTCAACAGGGGTTTTGAGAATATTCATGTTTTCCATTTGGTGGAATTGGTTTGCTCCAATATTTCTCTTTTTCTTTTTAAATATTCCCCAGTGTATTCCCTGTGTATAGATATGTTTTGTATAATGTTATGTGATCATATCATTTTATTTAAGGAGATATATGTTGGAATATTAGTTTATACACACACACACACACAGACAGACACACACACACATATATATATATATCTATATATATATGTATGTGTGTGTGTGTGTGTGTGTGTGTGTGTGTATTGTATGTGTGTATATGTGTATATCTCGGTGTGTGTATATTTGTGTGTATGTGTGTGTGTGTGTATATATATATATATATATATATATATATATATATATACACACACACACATGTACATACGCAGGCACACCACAAAGACACACATTTAGGTGTAGAAGAATGTATCTGAATAATCAATAATCTGATCCACAGAGGACTGGATATGAAGGTTTTCTGTAGTTACTGAATACAATGCAAGGACCGTCCTCGTTCCATTGCACTAGTACTGCACTCGTTTTAGTGTGAATCACATTGGATGTGTGTGCCTGGTATACGCATGGCCTGATCACACAGCATTACACATAGAGATCCACTGAGGCATGTGTGTGTCTGGGAGGCTTCCTGCAGTGCACACAGCCATGTCCCACCTGTGATGCTCCAGCAGATTGGACGGGTTGGTCATATGGTCGGGATCACGTGCAGGAGGCAGCTCAGAGCAAAAGAAAATGGGGTTTGGTGTAAATGTGGGGTTTTAATGTTATCATATATCAAGCTACCTCGTAAAACCGACACTGAAGCCTACCGGACAACAAATCACAGGTTAAAAATATGAGTTCTTCATATTATGTGAACGCTCTTTTCAGCAAATATACGGCTGGGGCTTCTCTCTTCCAAAATCCAGAGTCTACTTCATGTTCTTTTGCTACCAACTCCCAGAGAAGCAGCTATGGAGCCGGCTCTGGGGCTTTTCCAGCCTCTATGCCCAGCCTGTACAATGTCAACAGTGCCCTGTATCAGAACCCCTTCTCTGGGTACAGCCTGGGCTCAGATGCCTACAACCTGCACTGCTCCACGTTTGATCAGAACATCCCGGTGCTGTGCAATGAGCTGGCCAAAGGCGGCTGTGACAAGGCAGAGGATGGCAGCCTGCACCCCCAATCTGACAGCCATTTCCGGATCTACCCCTGGATGAGGTCCTCAGGTATGGGGGAGATGGGGAGGGGGCATATGGGAGATCCCTAATGCAGCAGATACACTCTGGGCCATAAACATAAAGAGAAAGAAAAAAATGGGCAGCCCAACTACATCAGATAAAAATACTCAGATTCCCAGTGACTTCAACAGGATTTTTAACATCTTAAATGCCAGGGAAGTCTCCAGCGCTAATTTGACGGAAACCTCTCTGGAATTCAAGAGGTTAAAACCCCCACTGAAATTATATATTTGTTTCCTGGGTGATATGGGGTTGTATATATCAGAGCAAATAAAAATCCCCATAGAATTAAATGGGGCTTTTAACCCCTCGAATGCTAGATAGGTCTCCAACGCATTACTCCGCAATGCGTTGGAGACCTGCCTAGCATTCAGTGGGTTAAAAGACCTATTTGTGTGAAAATAGCTCTATGGATGATATTAGTTCCCAGGCGTCATGCCGCATTCAGTTTCTGGCACTGTATGCAAATGAGCTCAACCAACACTTCTATTACCCACTAATGGCTGATATTTCATTAATTTGTGCCTTCAGCTTTGATCAGTTGAATTTTAGAAAAATATGACTTTTTAGCTACATAAAAAAATGTTTCTAAATGGAATGTATTATTTAGATCGAAGGTGTTATTTAATATGTAGCCAGACCATCTGAATAGTTAATAAAACATAAATATTTATACATTAGAACTTTATAGATATATAACACAAAAAGCATATATATGAAAAAAACATAATTTATTTATTAGATAATGCGTGTGGATGAATAAATGCACGTCTGTGCATGTATAATTTTTTTAAATATGAGTATGTTTGCTTGATTTAAAGCTATACTAATTAGGCTAATTATAGAACATATGATGAGAAACGGATCTGAAACCCAACACATCTATCTATCTATCTATCTATCTATCTATCTATCTATCTATCTATCTATCTATATCCATCTCTCTCACTAGCTAATTATGAGCACTGAATCTATGATTTGGTCAGATATTACCCCCTGTATGCAAGAGAAAGGGCAACGTTTGTGTTGATGTCTCAAACGCTCCAATTACCAAAAGCCATGGACAACTGTACAGTTTACACTTAGACTGCAATGGTTCAGGCCTTTGTATACGCTTTACAGTTTTCAACAAAGCCATTACAATTTTATTTCAGGCCTATCCGCTTATGTACAGAATAAAGGGACGTATTCTCAGCAGAAATGTGCTGTAATTGTAGGGCAAACCAACTTCGCTATAGGGGGCAGATACAAATTCATACTGAATCATATTTTCCTTTATAATCCCTTGAGTACCATGGAGCTCTACAGCGCATTGTGTTGGAGCCCCACTGGACTCATTGGGAACTTGGGGAACCCCACCTTCCCTTTGAAAATAGGGCCTTTAATGTTTAGTGTGCTAATAATACAGCAAATGTCAGACTGCTAACTAATATATAGTGTAACTTGTGTCATGTGCAGGTCCGGACAGGAAGAGGGGTCGACAGACCTACACCCGTTATCAGACCCTGGAGCTGGAGAAGGAATTCCACTTTAACCGCTACCTAACTCGCAGGAGGCGAATAGAAATCGCACACGCCTTGTGTCTGACTGAGAGGCAGATCAAGATCTGGTTCCAGAACAGGAGAATGAAATGGAAGAAGGAACATAAGGAAGACAGCGGGGCTACCCCCGACGCAGGAGAAGAGACCACAGCACCCACTACATCTTCTGATGACAATGCTAAGGCGGACGATTAAACGCCCATTGCTTGGGGAAAAAAAGAAACATTGGTATTTGCACGAGACTGTGAAAGCTATGGGGAAACGTTAATCTGAATATGTATTTTTTTCCTCTTGAAAATGTTGGCAATCCAGGCAGTCTGTAGCAGAAGAGGAGGCGGAGCTCAATCAGATGTGATGTCATCTAAACAGAGGGAAATAAAACATAGTTATTTTGCGTTAAACGATAAAAATTATACATTTTTAACATGCAATCCTCTTCCATCGACAGTAGAAGATTGGTTATAATTATAGAACACACTTCTGGGTTGATGTACTAAGAAAACTGGAGCAATTTTGAGGCAAAATAAATGCATTATAGGTGGAAAAATTAAAATTCCTAGTGATTTAAAAGGGACATTTAACACCTTGAACCAAAGAAGGGGGTTCAAAGACCCATTTAAACCGAACGGAATATGGTGTCATTATTATTTTCCCCCTATGGTTCAGCTAATTTGCCCCCAAATCACTCCAGTTCAAATGTTTGCCCCAAAATGTCTCCAGGTCATATGTTTTGCCCCATAATCACTCCAGTCTCTCTCACTGCATAAACCTCACTGTAATTAACTACCTACGTCCACAACTATTTTACAGGCAAAAAGTGCATTAGACTAGACTACCTATTTCATAAAATCATTTGTGTCCGATGCATTACTTACATCCAGCATTAGAATACAACCGATGCCAGTAAAAACAATTACATTATTAAAAAAACAAGTTAAAACCACCACTACATATGTAATTACCTTATACTACCTATTAAAAAAACTACCTATTTTGTGATCTTGCGTGATGTTATGTATTAGATAGAATTGTCTTAAAACAGTGAAAATTGCTTACATAAGGATTGTGTTTTTTTATATTGTCAAAATTATCCACAATAAACGTTTAAATAAAGCACCGATGTTGCAAGACTAAACTGTAAAAATAAACAAATAAATAAGTGTACAAAATACATGTTTTTTCACAATCATCTTCTACCATAAAGTTTATAATTTGGGTATGTTACGTTTTTTTGTGGATATTGATGTTTGAATGGTGATGTGACCATATTATTTGTATTTCAAGGTTTACATTTGTATACAGTTGTTAAAGTTTAATAGTATGAAGTATTATTTTTAAGAGACTATTGTCATCTTATAACTTTAAAGCATGAGAAGAATATATATATATATATATATATATATATATATATATATATATATATATATATACATATACATTTGCTCGCCTACTTTACTGAACTTGTATTTTACAATGTGATGATGAGTGTTTATTGTGAATATTTTAAATATTGTTTATGCGTTCTAGAAAATAAATATGTATAATATAAACTTTTTGTTCATGTTTATTGCATAATATATTTTGATACATATAATAAAGACAGTGGTATTTGGTCACTGTTACTTTTCATTCTCTTTTATTATTATACTACCTATTATATTAAGAAATCAAGCACAAAAATAATAAATCCAACTATATTAATATTTGGGTAGAAAATCTATCCTTCAGCTAGTTATAATGTCATTAAAACACACCCTGATCTAGAGAACAATTAGATGAGCCACAGTCTAAGAGACAGATTTGATAAGAGCAATTCTGGAGCAAACTAATTGCACCAGGGGGCAACTACAAAATCCTGTTGATTTAAATGGGAACTGTAACCCTTTGTATGTTAAAGAGGTCGCAAATGAGACCTTTCTAGCAGTCAATGGGTTAAATTAATTTTTATCCGCTATGGCACAGTTAGTTAGCTCTTAATCTGATTCAGTTTTTCTTAAAAACTATATATATATATATATATATATATATATATATATATATATATATATAGATATATAGATATATTGTAAATAAAAAGTATCTAGTTATCAAATGAATAAGGTATAGAACAAATGCACAAAATCCCCTATTTTAAGTGCAGGGAGATATATAATGAATAAAGAATGTAGTTATTTTGCAAGAGGAGGAAAAATTAGGATTTGGGGTGAAAATGTTATTGTAACAATTTCAGTGCCAGGAGACATATTGCTCTCCAATGCGTTGCGTACCCCTCTGGCGCTGAAAGGGTTAAAGACTGATCATTAGATTGTATCCCAGCAGAAATAACAGAGAGATATGCTGAGGCTGGGGTTGATCTGAGTTAAGATGGCGACTCTGTAAGACCTGCCTCTTCTTAGTGATGAGGCAATGGCTATAAATCCGTTGTTGTTTATGAAAATTTACAACTTTGCAATACAAGTTTATGAGTTGCTGGGTTTTTCCATTGGTCGCGGCTGGTCATGTGGATGGGAACCGTGAACATGAAGTTTTTTATAATTTCCCTTGCGAGAATAGAGCAGCATTCTTGTGCTGTGCTCAGTTCTGCATCGGATCTCTCTGTCTCCCCACCACAGCCCACTTGTCCTTTGTCAGGCAATAGGTAGCAATGGAGGTTCGAGCCCAGCAAGCACACGGAACCGTGCTTCAGGATGGCACTTCTCCACCCTGCCCCTGGAAGGTGTGGCACAATCGGCTTCCAGCACCGGAGTGACACATTTTCAACTTGCAGCCTGGCTAATTTCCTGCTCCTCCTGGCACCAAAAGGAGCTGGATTCCTCTCCTGACCAGCCAAAGCGACAGCTGTCAAAGTGGCAAGGATTCCTGTGAGCCAGAATCTGAAGGTGAGAAATGTGTACCCTCACATACTGCACGGATCCGCACTGCATGAGCAAGTATTTATTGTGTACTCTGCAGCCAAGGCAATCACTGCTTTGATTAAAACTACATTTCTTCATTTACCTGGACAATTTGCCTTCCGCATTTGTCTTTTTTTAATTGTAGCTTAAACATTGCTTTATGTTCTTTTCTGGCAATATGTCGTTCAGCTTATTTAATATTCATCCGGGTGGTAAAGTATGCTTTAATTGAATTATAATTCAATTTAGATTTCTTGTAATTTAGCTCTACAGTAGTAATATGCAATATGATAATATATATGGCAAGACATGGATGGATGGATGGAGATAGATAAATAGATAGATAGATAGATAGATAGATAGATAGATAGATAGATAAAGAGATAGATAGATGATAGATAGATAGATAGATAGATAGATAGATAGATAGATAGATAGATAGATCTTGTATGTAAATTCTCATATTGCCTGTGCAGGTTTGTAAATATTCATTATGTTTATATGTCTGTCTGGGTGTACATACACACACATACACACACATATACACACATATACACACATACACACACATACACACACAAACACACACATACACACACATACACACACATGCACACAAACAAGCACACTATGTGTTTCTAAAATAACATCACACTGTTATTCTCTACAACTAGTACCTGAAAGGAAATTACACAAATGCTTCTTTGCTTTAAGTTTGATGATTATCTGAAATTGGAAAAACGATGAAGGCCATTTAATTTGGGAAAAAAGAAATCAAATGGATTAAAATATCCTTAAAATGGTTACATTGTATATTCACCTTAACTGAAATGTGAGTGTGTATGTGTGGGTTAAGTTTATGTAAACATGTACATTTCATAGTGTGCGTGTGTCTATATATGTGTGTGTTATGGTGTGTTATGTTTATGTATAGATCTCTAAATATCGTAGTGGTGTGTGTGTTTATTATATATATATATATATATATATATATATATATATATATATATATATATATATATATATAAACACATTTAATATTTTTGCATGTATATGTATATATCACTCCCTACCTACTAGCATTATTTGACTTTTAAGCATTGTGTTATGTTTTTCATGTTTGTGAAACATAAAGGAAATGTGTAATTTGAATCCATTGTTTGATATACATGAGCAGTAGTTAAGCTTGATACATCACCGATTTTGACATTATTCCGATGTTGCTTGAGGTCTGTTATTTGATGAAGTATTACATTTGCATTACATTGCAGTATCTGTTTGGCTGCATTGAGAAAGGGATTTATTGTTGAGTAAAGTTTCAGTGCTGCCACTGTGTGGCGAAAAGTGGCATACCAGTAGAGTTAAGGCTTAACAGCAGTTCATGCAGATATGATCAGTTCATCATAAATATAATAGTTTTGTAACTTGTGTCTGATTGTCACTTTTATTACTTCAAGAAATTAATTATTGTATGCGACTGTATTGGAAAACAAACTACAGTATTTGCTTATTTCTGTATTTTACGAGCTATGATGAAATACATACAAAGAATGCAATAGTAAATTTTAATATAATATGCTATACTAATAAACTGTACTGTATGAAGGGAGTTATTTGTTATTTTCTTCTAAGTGTAAAACCTAATAAAAATCATAGCAAAAACGATAATGTATTTAACAAAGAAAATACATCACCGTAGGCCCTTATTCATCATTCTGCAAGGTGAACAGTTTTGGGGTCAATCAATTATAACAGAGGGAGAAATTAAAATGAACATTGATATAAATGGGTCATTTTATCAAATGAATGCTTGAAAGATCTACAACGCATTGCGGAGCAATGCGTTGGAGATCTCTCCAACATTAATTTGATAAAATTAGCCATCTAATTAATTGCAAATTTGTTGACTTTTCATTTCAAACCCATTGGTGTAGTTGGTTTACCTCTGTAAAACGATGAACAAGGCCAGGAGGCCATTTTGGATTTCCCCATTGAAATAAACCAGGTGTATTACTTTTGCACTAGTTCTGCAACAAAATTCTTTAATAAATATCACCCTTCATATTATTATGTAAAAGAGGGATTTATTTGCTTGGGTGTGCAAAGATAATGTATATGGGATAATCAGTTTGGGTTATTTGCCAGATTCAATGCAATATTTAATCACTCGGATTAATAAACACTTGCCTTTGTGGTCTCTATATTTCAATTATTTGATTGTTATTTATCTGAGCTTCGACGGTTCTAGTGTTTGTGAAAATGTCAATCCATGCTGTGAATTTCCAGATATTGCATTTATGAAAATATGTTTTATATGACTTTGAAACGATCATCATTAAACATTACTTTGTATTCAAAATGGCTGCTGCACCTAAGCTTTTAATGGATTAAGCAGATTTCTTTGCACGGAAGCAAGATGAAAGACAACACAGTAAGAGCAGAACCTTTTAACCATTGATCTCTCTGAAAATCCCTGTTAAATTTAACAGGCCTCCAGACTTCCCATGCCAAACTGTAAATAGGGCGTATATTTTAGTCTCATTTTGAGACCATTTTCGTAAAATAAATACTGAAAAAGATGTTAAGATTATGTTTAACCATTAACCCCTTAAGGACCAGAGTGGTCCACCCATCTGTTCATGTGCTGTTATGTCCTATAGAGTTTAAAAAGAAATCCACTTTTTGTAAGTACAAAATAAAACGAATTGCAGAGGCTGATGTTCTAGGACTAAAGCAATTATGTGGCAAGCCAGCTTCAGTTTGGGTGGGGGATAAACGATACCGTTGATTTCAAAGGGGGGGTTTAACCCCTTAAATGCCAGCGAAGTGTCCAACACATTGCGAAGCATTGTGTTTGCGACATTTCTGGAATTGAAAAGTTTAAAAAGCCCAATCTAACTCAATAGGATTTAGGAATTATTATTATTTGTATCCTATGGGTCATCTTCCACATATTAACAGAAAATTATTTTCCAAACAGGGAATGGGCTTGTGTTATCATTAAAGGAGAACACACACACACACACTGAATCATATGTACTAAGATTAACTGGAATAATTTTGGGACAAACCACCGGCACCATTGTAACCCCATAAATGTTAGAGGGGTCTCCAGCACATGTGTTGTCTAGCATTCAGTGGGTTAAAAGCCACATTT
This sequence comes from Rhinophrynus dorsalis, assembly GCA_037306005.1. Classification (NCBI taxonomy): domain Eukaryota; kingdom Metazoa; phylum Chordata; class Amphibia; order Anura; family Rhinophrynidae; genus Rhinophrynus; species Rhinophrynus dorsalis. Next base: position 367,147,762 of record CM074723.1, on the reverse strand, counting down.
AAATTAGTGGGAATTTGGGGAATTTTAACGTGTCCTCCTACGGTGCAGCTGGTTTGCTCCAAAATTCCACCATTTAAACTTTGTACATCAGCCTCCGTCTATGTCAGAAACAAGGACTGGTTTAACCCTTTGAGGCAACACTTAAATAGTTTAACTCTGGATCAGAAAGGAAATACCAGAAGTGTGATCTCCCCTTCCTGTGTTTTATGGCAGACAAATATTTGTCTCAAAGCGGTGTGAAGATTTCATTTCTCTTTTTTGTAGGATTTTACTTCCCAACATTACAGCCTTGCACTATTTTTCATTTAATTCAACTAAAATCCTGTGTATAGGGAACACACACACAAACACACAGACACACACACATACAAACACACACACATACAAACACACACACACACACACACACACACACTTATAAACGATGCGTGTCTAAAACGTGTCACATATTCCTATGAAATGTCTCACTTTAATTTTTAAAATCACTTATAAGTGCTCTGTTTCTAGAAAACCATTAAGGACTTTACAGCATTTAAGTCTGAAATTCCTCTAAAACCATTTACTGGGAGAATTTTATAGTGTCCTGGAAGGGGGTAGACTGGATTCCAAGGGAATGGGTCATAAAACAATAAAGGCAGTCAGATAAGAGAAAGCTTTTTATGTTGAGACCTGATTTTGGTTCCTTCTGTTAGATGTTTTCAAGATACTGATTTATTAACCCCTTCGCTTCTGTAGAGGGCTAGAGAGGCACCCAAGGGGTTAATCATTAAGGTTTACACATAAGTGAAAACTATTCTGTGGGAGGGGCTTGATGGGATTATTTCCACTAAAGTGAAAATCAGGGCCAAAAGATAACATTAAACAAAAAATATAGACGTCATAATACAGGTAGGATTTCCAGCGTTGATAAATCTAGTGTAATCATATTGTTTTAATGGCACTAGTTTTGTCCCAGGAGACGTTGGTAAATAATCTCCTAATTATAATAAGTTTTTCTCTACCTCTCGCTAGAAACGCGATAGAAAATATTCAGCCATTTTGGAATTTGTATAGTGTGTATTTTCTATGTATGTGTATAGGAATTTAAGGCAACAGTTAATGCTTCATAAAGAATGCTCATGCTTTTTTGTGCTGTATTGGTATATATACATTGTTTTATTGTTTTGGGTTAATTTGCTAATGTCACATAGATTTAAAACTGGTGTAAAATGCTCGCACTGGTACCCTTAACGTAATTAATTGTATTATTTTTGTGATATTAAGGGTATATTTATCAAGCAAAAACTGTACACGCATGGACAAAAGAACTGTCCCACATTTATCAAATATATTGCCGCATTGATAGCAAAAGCATTTTGTATTCGATGTGTATAATGCTGCTCTTTTCACCAGAATAGCTCCAATTTTTTATTGATAAATAGGCACTCTTTCATTTATAATTATGAGTCAGTTGTATCCCTGACTTTACTATAAGGTTGGATCACGAAATCGTAGTAAATATCCAATTTGTGTGAATAGATGCACCAAGGGGCGCCTCTATGAAGACAAAAATTGAGCAATGTTGAAGGAAAAATAGAAAAAACATTTAGTTGTGATCAATGTGATGTTCTTTTATGGATATGGCAAATGTGTTTACCCTTGGACTATCTTCACTTCAAAGTGTCAATAAATTATTGGTTATGGACAATTAACATCTCAGATGAGCTTTTTGAGTCAAACTTGAATGCATATTATAGCACTGGTGTCAATGTAACGACATAAATATACAATATGCACATTTTTACAATTTAATAATAAGCGTCTTTGGAGATTGAAACCTTTACGTTAATTCAGTAAGGAATTATATTATTAGGTCCTCATTTTGCAATAACATGTAATTATATGTGACATGTAAGTAACCTCTGCACTCCCACACAGTGTAAATATGACGTCATTGTTATTTGTTTAGTTTAACCCTTTGGATGCTAGCAAGGTCTCCAACGTATTGCTGCTCAATGCGTTGGAGACCTTTCTAACATCCAATGAGTTAATGTTTAATTGACTTCTTCTTACATGATAAAGATCTCAGTTATATCTATAATTAGTAACAGTAGCATTTCCATTCGTATCATTTGTAGTAGTAGTTGTAGCAGTAGTAATCTTGGTTTTATTAGTAGTAGTGCTAACGTTAATTGCCTCCTTCTTGTATATGGGAATTGACAATTATTGTAGCCATCAAATTTGTACACTAAGCTAGACTGTCTGCTGCCTGTGTGTGTGTTTATATAGATAATATAATCAGGTGAGATCATAGTGTCAGTGTACAATAGTGAGAGTGTCATTAGTACTGTAAGTAGGAAACAGGACGCACCCTTTCACCCCCACTGTAAGCAGAGAGGAATATCATTGGTGTATGGATGTGCTGGGGAGCTGCATGTTATTTGGAAGTTTGCTGGCTCAGTCCCCAGTCCCAGGGGGATCACCTTCATAACTCTTTTCTATTGGCTACTGAATGATCAGCTGCTTATATTTGCCTCTGTCGCTTTTGGCGCTCGGCCATCCAGAAACAAACCAGTTCGATGACTACTAATAGTTATAGCCAGATGTACTAATACACAACAAATCACAGTTCTAGAGAGGGGAGAGCAAATGAGTTCCTACTTTGTGAATAGCACTTTTCCTGGGAGCCTGCCCAGTGGACAGGACTCGTTTGTGGGGCAGATCCCACTCTACTCATCTGGTTATGAGGCTTTAAGGCATTTTCCAGGCTCTTATGGGACTTCTGCTCTCCAGGATAAGACCTACCCATCACCTTGTTTTTATCAACAATCTAGCACTGTTATTGCCTGCAACCGAAACTCCTATGACTATGGGACGTCTTGTTTCTATTCGGACAAGGACAGCACTGAAAGCCCTTCTTCCTATGGGGCTAAGCAAAGGGGACACAATGGGGAATATGTCCATTTTCCAGCTGATCAGCAGTACAAATCCGCTAATGTCCAGGGGAAAATGTTACACGAGGAAGCCAGTGACCGGAAGTATAGCAGCCCTGTCTACCCCTGGATGCAGAGAGTCAACTCCTGTACTGGTAAGTCACTGGGTACAGTACATGGGAGACAGTCAGGAAACGCTGGCAGATAAAACCTTCAGTATTGAGCAATATCTGCTAAAGCAGTATAAAATCTACAGTTCTACTTGTAAGGCAGCTCATATATTATGTTCTTATTAAGGGAGAAATGTCATGGTTCAGGGACAAAACAACTGCAACATGAAAATGTTATATCTGTCCATGGTGATGTTCATTTATAAATGTATACAATGTATTTGTTCCTGAATTGTTACATTTTGTTTTACTGGTAAACAATCTGCCTTATTGAGTATATTTTCAACAGAAAATATACAGTAAATCTGGACCAGATTATTTGAGATCAGTAATGTGTGTCTGTATATATACACACATACACACAGTACATAAACACATACAATAGAGATCAATTGTCTATATGTGTGTACATATAACTTTCTATACATAGATCTACACACACAAACATGCAGATATATCTATGTGTGTGTATGTATACAAACACACAGCATATAAACACATACAACTGAGATCAATGGTCTATATGTGTGTACATATAACTATGTATACATATGTCTGCACACACAAACACACACACACACACATATGTGTGTGTGTCTGTGTGTGTGTGTGATGTTTTTGCTCCAGAGTTACTAAAACTGATTAACATAATGTTATAAGGTATTTGAACTTCAGTTCACTTTAACTAAAAGCACTTCTACACAGATTTTTAAAAAAGCACATAACGGAGCCCTGTGTCTGATTAATTCTGCCCTTATTAAATCACTACAAAGTGGGGTAAACGTAAATTTGTCACACTGCTTAATAATACAAACAAAAAAGGTAAGTAATATGCACATACTGTTTTAAAATCATAAAGAAATATACCACACAACGAAATCACAATGACATTATTTTATTAACTATCAATATATCAGTTAATATGCACTCTCCAACGTATCCTATTATCACATTATGCTAAGGAAAAAAATAAGTGTGTTTGAATATACGTCACTGGTTTGTTTAACCCAGTATGCAATGCGTTGCATAGCACTCTGGCATTCAAAGGATTAAATGAGTTCTACTTATGGGTGACTTAACCCTTTAAGTTCCAGGGTGTGTGTGTGTGCACTCAATGGGTTACAAAGCTTATTATAACAAACAGCCCAGTAGGAAAAGCTTTTCAATACACTATTGAATAAAGGTGTATGTACATTTTCAAAACAGTACAAATAGTGGATATTTAAACTAGTTTAACCGATTAACCCTTTGAGGACCAAGGGCGTGTGCGATGGGGAGTACTAGTCTGATCCTCAGTTTGATAATTTAAGGAGCAGGTGCTGTTTTAACAAGTTATGTTTCACAAATAATTATTTGCATTGATATATATATATAATAAATTGAAGTACTACATGTAATAGCATTGAAGTAGTAGTAGTAATAATAATAATATTATCATTAATAATAATAATAATTCGTTTCTTCTTTATTAATCCTTTGAGTGTCAGGTGTGCGTGCAACGCGTTATGTACCCCTCTGGCGCTCAAGGGGTTCAATAAATAATGTTACAGCCACCATGAGCTCCCTGTCAGTTAATACTGCTGCAGTCATAATAATCATCCTATTAATTGACTTCAAATGCCTGTGTGTTTTGTTCTTTTCAAGGTACAATGTATGGATCTCATGGTAGGAGAGGAAGACAAACCTACACAAGATACCAAACTTTAGAGCTGGAAAAAGAATTTCATTTTAATAGATACCTTACAAGGAGGAGAAGGATTGAAATTGCTAATGCTCTCTGCCTAACCGAACGACAAATTAAAATCTGGTTTCAGAACAGAAGAATGAAATGGAAGAAGGAAAGCAAGCTGATCAATTCTACCCAACCCAACAGCGACCCAACAGAGGACAAGTCTGGGGACAAATGCAATACATAACAGCACTCACCAGGCCTCCTGATCTCCTTCATCTGAATTTTGTACACTGGTGTATTTTCATATTTTATACATGTAGAGAAGTCATGCTCATTTTATTTATGATTTCTCCGAATTTAGTAGACTTGGCAGTTTAAACATGTACATCAACTTATTTTACATTAATAACAGCTGGTACTGTAAATATTGAAATTATGTAGCTATGTATTGTATATGCAGCAATATATCAATCCCTTTAATCACTTGTACGCTAGAAAGGTCTCCAGCGCAATGCTCTGCAATGTGTTGGATATCTTCCTAGCATACAAGAGGAGAAATACTGCTGACCCTTCTACAAGTAAAAACCACAGCCTGAGTTTAAATACACGTACAGTATACGTTATAGGCAATATAGTCTGCTCTGTAATGTAGTGAAAATATATAAAATCCAGATTGTATGGTAGTGAAGAAAAGAAATCTGCATCATCCTATTTTTTTCAGTGAATAGGCAAAAATATTTCAGCTGCATTATAAAATATTGATCAACAACAACAGTAATACTCACAGCCACTAAATGCTACAATCTATTGCCCCCCAACTAAAATACTATACACTATATAGATACTGTTTTTGGTTCCTTAATTTGTATTAAATAAAATGGCTGGAAGTCAGTGGCTCTGATAAAACGCAACATTAAATGTTTGCATTAGCTACTAGTGTTACTCATATAGATTCTATTGATTTTAATATGGAACAAAATCTGATTACTTTTTGGATTCAGACCATCATACAATGAAAGGTGCAGGCGCTTTTATTGAATGGTATATACGGATGTAAATCCATCCTGTTGTATTTTTTAAAAATATGCAAATTCGCCTTTTAATACGTGGTTTTACAAAGAAAATTCTGTTTTAAAAGGCTATGCAGATTTAAATGAAATACATGAACAATTATGACATCGATGGTCTTTAAAATGACTGACATCATGGGATCTGACAGTGTTATTTGAATGCACTGATATTGATCCAAGGCAACACAGCAATATCTGTAATTGCTACTACAATAAAGAGTATACGTTATTTACTAAAATTGAAAATGAACTCAAAAAATTATATTTTTGGAAGAAATATCAAGCAAGCCCCCTTTGTGCAATATTTCGGTATTAATGTCCTGGTTTGTGAACTGTGGCTGGGAGACGGTACATTTGGTATTCACTAATGGAGTTGTGAGGGGAAAGTAATAATTTTCCTGTAATGGGATGTAACCTTAATTCGACCCCCGGCCCTGCAGTGCCTTTGCTGGCTGGAGAGACTGTAATGGCAGCAAGCTGTCCAGACGGTGGCGCTGGAGTCTGTTCAAAATCGTACAGCTGTGCACGGGAGCGCGCTGTAATGCTCGCTCCCCTTAGCATCCTCCCAGCTCCCCCACTAGTACACCAGTTTACCTCTAGAGGTCATCAGGCAGGATTTACGACTGGACAACAAAAGCACGTGATTCCAAGTCGTACCCCATATTTGGGTGCCTACGTAGGAGGGAACCAAGTACATGTCCCAGTCATTTCCATAATTCATCATAAATTGTGCAAGGGTGCTATAGACGCACAAAACGACCAAGAGCCACAAATCAAGCACACATATCAAAAAACAAATGAGCTCTTATTTTGTAAACTCATTTTGCGGTCGCTATCCAAATGGCCCGGACTACCAGTTACATAATTATGGAGATCACAGCTCGGTGAGCGAGCAATACAGGGATACAGCGAACATGCATTCCAGCAGGTACGGATACGGCTACAATGGCATGGATCTCAGCGTTGGGCGCTCAGCTTCCAACCACTTTAGTGCCAATGACAGAGCAAGAAATTATCCACCCAATCCAACCTCTTCTACAGAGCCAAGGTATAACCAACCTGCAGCGTCTTCCCACTCTCCTCCACCTGACCCTCTCCCCTGCACAGCTGTGGCCAGTTCTCCTGTCAGCGACAGTCACCAAGGGGGCAAAAACTCAATAACTAACTCAAACAACAACAGCACGTCCAATTCCAGCAGCAGCAGCAACAGCACCAATAGCAGCAGCACTCATATTACCAGAGAGGGGCTGGGGACATCTTCTGGTGCTGAGGATGACACCCCAGCCAGCAGCGAACAGCCAAGTTCACAAAACGGCCAGAGCCCTGCTCCATCACTACAGCCCCAGATATACCCTTGGATGAGAAAACTGCACATAAGTCATGGTAAATAAATCTCATCTTTTTTTTTTTTTTAACTCAGATCAAAAATGAGAACATATTTCAAGGGAGAGAGGGAGAGATCCAACTTTTGCTACGCTCTCCATACCCGTGATGTTTTTTAGTCCAATTTTAGGTACAACACAATGGATAAAAAATAACTATAAGGTGGCAAATCCCATTTCATTTTATTGTATCTCTGGAATGCTAAATAGAGAGATTCCATTTGTTACCATGTCAGTAATTTGGTAAATATAGCCCATTGCGAAAATACCTAATTAAAAAGTGATTTATGGTTTCTAGCAATGCATAATTTAATAGTTATTTAAAATTGCAACCAGAAAAAAACTGAGAATTTGGCATTGTAGCATTTAACCCTTTAAGTGCTGGAGGGGCAGACAACGCATTGCTGTGCAATGCGTTGTCAGCTCCTCTGGCACTGAAAGGGTTAACACAAAAAATCTACATGCACAAATATACATACTGTCAAGAAAGTGATAGACTTTACTGGAAATATAATATAAATATTTGGATATACCCCCAAGTGACAGAAAGGGTTTCTCCTGTATGAAGATTAGGGAGAGAGGGTGGGCTGTTCATAGTGATAACCCCTTTTTATTTTTAAGTAGAGGTTAAGTAGGTGTTTTTTTACAGGGGCGATACACAGTTACAACCTGTCATAGGGACGCATGCTTGTAAATCTTTGTTGCCACTTTTACACATTGGCTGCTATTGCTTCTCAATGCGTTGGAGATCATTCTGGTATCCATTGTGGTTAACACCTATTTAAAAATAAGTTGTATTTAAACATTGTGATAAAATGTATCATGATTCCTCTTTGCAATGCAGTGGATGAATCTGCAGAATCCATCTTTATAGGATCTCTACATTAAAAACCACTAATTAGCCACTATTTAAAATTAACAAGAGGTTAACGTTTTGGACAAAAATCCACCTTGCATTTATAGATATAACACATCCCCAGTAATGAACTGGACACCTTTATAGTATCCAAAATAACCCCTGAATAAAAATCTACTTAACATTAGTTAACACTAACAATAGTTTGACTTTGTGAACAGACATGCACTCTGTATCTTTAGGTATATAGCACATCCCCTAGACATTTTTTTAGTATCCATCTCTACATAACCTATGTTTAAACTCTAATTAAAACCTACTTAAATTAACAAGAGGTTGACAGTGTGCTCAAACGTCCACCCTTGATCCCTGGGTATAACAGATTCCAGCAGAAGAATGGAGTGTGCGAACCGTTATACATGTATTGCTCTTTATCTTCAGACTAACTCAATTTGTTTTCTATTGCAGATAACATAGGGGGACCAGAAGGGAAAAGAGCCAGGACAGCTTACACCCGCTACCAAACCCTCGAACTGGAAAAGGAATTTCATTTCAATAGGTACCTGACCCGCAGGAGGAGGATTGAAATAGCACATGCCCTTTGCCTCTCTGAGAGACAAATAAAAATCTGGTTCCAAAACAGAAGGATGAAATGGAAAAAAGACAATAAACTGAAGAGTATGAGCATGGCTGCAGCTGGAGGTGCATTTCGTCCTTAGATGTATTTAATAAGAAAAGTACTGATCCAGTATTAGCTAAACCTGTAAATTGTCACCTTGACTCTCTTGAACTCTTCCCTGTGACTTCTGTGAAGAGACCCTGGTCTTGTCCTCTTTATCTTAGCAATGAGCCTTTATACTGGGTGAAATAGCTTCAAAATGCTTCATGTAAATGTTTTGTTCTGGATGCCTATGTCTTGACAATTAAATGTTTTAACTTATTTGAGTATGTAAAGCGCTATGTGTTACTTAAAGTAACTGTAAAAAAATGAAAAACAAACGTTTATTACAGATGTTCAGTGTTGCATTCAAATTTGCAAAATCTGTATATGTTCGTGAAGTGTGAAAATGTCTGAATGCCTACGAACTGCCTAGCAGATTTTCATGAAACTACCTATAATTCCTGTGAATATAACTATGTTGTAGAGGTGATTTGTCCAATCCAATTTATCTTGTGATAGTGTGTTGAGTAGTGAAGCCGTGACACAAAAACTGTGATTCGAAGCAGAGTGTCCTAGCTGTGCCTTTGTCATGAACTGTGCACGAACTCTCCTGAAAAATGGATGTTATCGCAGCGTTATGTATGTGTTCTCTTGATACATTTCACAATATAGTCCAGCTTGGCTGTTTAAGCAATTGTTCATTTTTTTATTTTATTTTATTTTTTTTCCAAGAAAAATATGACTGGAAACAAAAAATAAACTTTCTATTGAAAATTCTGTCTACTTTTGTATTAAAAGTGCTTGATGTGACTTTTCTATTGTGTGTGTGTATGTGTGTGTATGTATGTGCAGTGCGTATGTTTATATGTATATAGTGAGTCTGCATATATGTGTGTCTGTATCCGTGTGCAGGTGTTTGTGTGTACTATGTGTTTGTGTGTTTATATGTGTAGTGAGTCTGTAAATGTGTGTGTGTGTGTGTGTGTGTGTGTGTGTGTGTGTGTAGTGCTTGTGTGTATGAGTGAGTGTATGTGTATAGTGTGTGCATTCATATGTGTAGTCAATCTGTATATATGTGTGTGTGTAGTGCTTGTGTGTGTGTTTGTCTGTCTGTGCTTATATGTTATGCGTGTGTATGTTTCTGTGTGTCTGTGTGTCTGCGTGTGTTGTGTGATTGATGGGGAAATACATTGATATGTGCATCTCAGGCCATGGAGAGATCTTCCACTATAGGACCAAATACACACTATGGGCCATTTTAACAAAGAGAGAGTGAAGTATTTCTGGCCAATCCAACTACTCCATAGGTAACAAATAAGTATTTCCAACGTCCCCATTGATCTAAATAGTTTTGTGTCTATCAAATGTTAGAGGCCCTATATGATTTGCTAAGCAATGCTCTGCAGACTTCTCTTACAGTCAATGGAGTTAAAATCCCAATTTAAATCAACTGGGAATGGTATCTGACCACAATATCGTAGCTGACTTTTTGTAGAAGTGCTCCACTTTCCCTTGGTACGCCTGGCCCTATCCACAAGGGACTGAAAGTACAGAAAGGTTAATGTAAATAGTGCATGGGTTAATGCACTTTATTTGGCTAGAATCTCATCTAGAACACACCCAGCACAATGACACCTGAAAAAAACGTATTTTCTTATTAAGAAACATCTCTGAGTATACATTTCTGCAATGGTTAGACAATAAGATACCTAAACTTCCCCAAGACTTCCAAACGTTACTTACCTTAGTTTAGCTTGGATAGCTAACTCTTCTCATGCTGTAATGGTAATGAAAGAGAGCTCCCTTCTAACTGCTTACATTCTTGGCTTCCTAAGTTATATAACAGTAAACTTTATAAGCCCTAGTTCCGGCTATGTGACATTTGGTTGCCAAATGAATAGGGTTTTGTCTATGAATTACATCGTAAAATCCTCCATAGCACAGACAGATAGGCTCACTGGCTATAAAAAGTCACGTGGTGCTATTAAAGTAAGTTTTATGGTTTTGGGGAGTAGACGTCCAACATTATATACCACATATCATATAATCTCACTGATGCTGGACATCACTTGGCTTTTAGCAGGACACATAAGGCTTGCAGACAGCACCTATTAAATATGAGGGCAGCCTTACTCAGATCCCAGCCTCTTACCATGCTATCTGATTTCTTGAAAGTAAAGGTAAGTTAAGTGGGACAGTTATGTGTGTATTGTTGAGTGTGGATCAGCTAAACAAGCTTAAGAGACGATTAATGGATAATACTGGATGTTTGCTAGGCTAAGGTAACAACACTGACAGCTGATCTGTGCATAGGCTAGGAATTGAAAGGCCCAAATTCAATTGCTTTCACTAGACAAAATGTTAATTTCTCTGAGGTGCACTAATCTAAATTCTCCAATTAGTTTATTTAATTCAGAAGTCTTATGGTATAGTTCAAACAGTGCAAAGAGTGTGGTGTAGTTAGAAAACTGGATGAACACTGGGCCAGACTTACTGCAACATAGGAGACAACAACAATAATATATATATATATATATACACCATTAATTTAAATGGGACTTTTTAACCCCTTGAATGCTGGAGAGGTCTCCAACAGATTCCTAGCATAAAAGGGGTTAAAATCCAGTTTTAATCAATAGAAAATGTGCCAATTTTTAAATTGTCACTCTTGGTTTGCCCCAAAATGACTCCTATCCTGCTAGTTCTCAGTGTCTTGTCTCAACCCCTTAGATGCTAAATAGCTCTCCAGACTCCTATATTATACAGGGTTAACAGAGCTGCAATAATTCATTTACTATAGGTCCCTCTTTAGAAGTGTTAATAATTAAAAGCTAAAGGAAACGTTACTACATAATGTTCCTTGTAAGTCCTAGTAGAAAACATTGGGACTTACCTTTCCTCAAGTACAGAACATACACAAAAGATTCTTATCTATCCAAAAGCGAAAGTGGATCATTTCAAGGCAGGCAGGGAGATTGCAGAAATAATATACCTAAACACCCTAAAGATATATGCTGTTCCTCCATATCTGGGCTGGGAAGGAATTTGGATAGGCCACAGCTGTTTACTCCTACATTCTTTTTATGTCAATAGTGAATTCGCACTGCAGTGTGATTAGTCAGCAATGAACTTTATGGCCGGATTTAACTTTAGCCTTTGAGTTCCAGTGCTAAAAACGGGGGTGATGAAAACCGAGGCTTCATTTAGCTCATCTGGAAAGAGAGTGTTTTGGGACAATTTTATTTGAAAGTTAATTCAGTTCCTTCTGGCGTTTCCTCATACCTTCATCATCATCATCATCATTACACAGGTAAAATATATATATAGGTATATCGACCAGTAATATCCAAATCGATTATTTCCATGTTGATAAGAATTGTAACTATTAGCTGTAGGCAAAAGTTCAAGCCTACAATAAAGTTTTATGGTTCCACAGACATATAGGACATTTGGTGACTTCCGCCTCTTTTTGACTCTCTTCTTCTTAAAACATCCACATTAACATAAATTATGACCCTCAATATAACTATCCCAGGGACCTGGTGTTGTTCTTTGTACAATACAAGCTTGATACTTTTGTTTTAGTTTAGTAACAAGCACCAAAAGGAAACACTGAACAGATACACAACATACAATATATGTTTATTGGTAAAAGTTAAATGTTAGAACATAGAAGAACATTAGATACATCTTAAACTGTAAACATTTCAGAACGGAATCTGTGTTTGATTGGATGTTATTGCTTTCACTTAGAATAAAAGTAGTTTGTTGTTAACACTTTTTATATTCATTGTGAAAAGAAACTACATTTTTCTTAAATCCTGGAATACAAGAGAACTGTCCAACGCATTGCAAAGCAAGACAATGCGTTGGAGACCTCTCTGCCAGTTTAGGGGTCAAACAAATTCTTTGTAACTTTATTTTTCTATACATCTGGAACATTGTGTCTCACCCTTGGACCTTCCTATCTGGACCTGTATCCTAGTTAGCAATCACGTACTTCGTTAAACAATGGTCACAGTTATGTCCTGTTTATTGTTGCGATGTTTAAGATTTAAAAGGAAATGTGTTTTGCCAACGATAATTGTATACACCATTTTATAACTTTTGTATATCACATGTGAAAAGTCGTTTGGAGCCAGGTGTATTCTGATAATATAAAATGAGTCTAAATCTTATGTAAATTATGTTAAGTTATAGTAATTAATCTTTTTGTCTTTAAACATTTCTGTCTAAATCATTTCTCGATACAACTGTCTTCATCTATAGATCGTTTAATCTTTTAGATAAAAACATAACTTTGAGAGGCTGATTTACTTAAGAAAGTGGTGCAGTTCTGGATAAAACCAACTGTAATAAAGTAACAATTAACTCTTGGAGTGACAGAAATGAATCCAACTCATAGCACTCAATTGTTTCTTTGAATTAAACGGATATTTTAACCTGCTGTATACTGTAGAGGTCTCCAACGTTGTATGAAGCAAAATGCAACCTTCCTAGGGCTTAAAACTGCAATTAAATTAATGAGATTTTTTTGGTTTTCCCTAGAATACAGTTGGGTTGCCCCAAAACTGTACATAGGCCTTTAAAATCTGTAAACAGTTTGAGAGAAATATGTACTAAAAACTGGAGAAATTCTGCAGCGTACCAATTGCTTCCTAAAGGGATAGATGATTAACTCTTTGAGTGTCATAGGGTGCGCAACGCATTTCTCTGCAATGCTTACCCCTCTGGCACCCAATGAGTTAAAATGTCACAAAAGCCCCGTTGGTTTAAACGTATTAGAAACCTCTCTAGCAATTTCACACTGCCAGAATGGTGGGAAACGCATTGACAGTGAAAGGGTTAAGTCATTTGGATATTTTCCATTTTGTTCTCTGTGCACTAGGTCTCCTCCACAATGACTCCAGTTCATTTTAGTACGTCAGTCTGGGTGCTTTTCACTGTCTTGTCTATGGAAAGTTGTGTAATTTTGCAAAGTTATCTTTCATCTTAAAGACATGCATTTGTCATATTAAGTGTATCATAAACGTTGTCTTGTGTTACCTATACCATCCTCAGGGAATCATCTTATCTGTACATGAAGGGGAATTGTAAACTTATAAATATACTATAGAAAGTACTTCCTCTCTCTAAGTCTCTGAATGATGGTGTGCTACTTTATGTCAATGTGTGTGTATGCATACTGGTGTGTTGAGTTTTACTACAAGTGAGCACTCACAAATCAATATCCTGAGAACATAACTTGATTTACACATCGCATCTAATTTTACAAAGGTCAAAAAACTTGACACGGATGGCTCTAAAAGCTTTTATACTTTGTCTTCCTAGAGGCTTTAATACAACATAAATGTTGTCTCTCTAATTTTAACCAGGAGGAAAAATATAATCATCTTCATTTTAACTCCTTGAATGCTAGACAGATCTCTCAGTTGAACATCTCTGTAGCATTTAAGGGGTTGGATGTCCAGTTTATCTGGATACCCCTCTGGCACTCAAAGGGTTAAGCAGATAGGGATTTGGCCATTGTTTCATTTGCAGAAGTTATAAGGTCTTCTCTTAACCCTTTGAGTGCCGGAAAGGCGTACAATGCAGTGCGCTGGAATGCACTAGATACCTCTCTGACACTCACAGGGTTAATAAATCAGCCTCAGTGTCTTTCCTTAACCCCTTAGATGCTTTCTAGCATCCAAGGGGTTAATCCAGAAGGCAAAGGGTATTATCTAAGTCTCTGTGTATGCACACATACATACACACATACACATTAACACGTATAAGAGTTTTTTTCTTTATTCATCTCTCAATCTCTAAATCAATAATCTATATTTCCATATATATATGTCACACTCACACAAACTTTAAACTTTCAGCTTTTCTCTTTGAAAATAATATTTACTCAACGTTGCTTTCCAAACAATTGCAATTCTGTGAAGCAGCCCTCGCTTAAGGTGAAGACTGTCATTGCTTAACAAATCACAGCTCGCTCAGTTCACTGCCAGGTTAAGTAAATGCAGAGAAGATAAATCTGCAAACCTTAGAATCACCAGCAGAGCTCGCTTCATACCAAGTTCACCGACAACTCAGTTGCCTATGCAAGCCTTTTTTTTTTCATGCTTGAAAAAGTTACTGACTTTTTTCATTCAAGTAAATTGAAGTATGAAAGTAAATTTAAGCAGAAGATGTAAAAAAAAAGAGAATAGTTAAGCCGTTTTTCAGTATTCAAGCCCCTGGGTTGCAGAATGGGTTTGAATTTGAATAGCAGATACATTAAAGTCCTTTTTTATTTGGAACTATGTATACAAATGCAGTATACAGAAAGCAGTAAATGTTTGATAGGTCTTTTATATAGCTATAAACAGTGTGTTGTTGTATAAAAGTAAGCCTCTGCATTATATCAAACAGCTATGGTGGAAAACAGGTAACATCAAACACAAGGCTTCTGGATGTGTGTGTGGATTGGGTGGTACGACCACGGGGTCAAAAGTTAGAGGTCAAAAGTTTACTTCTCCAAGTCATCTATCCAGACAAAGTTTGATGTCAATGTTATAGCTGCATTTTTGCCTATCAGCACAAAAGATAAAACGTGTTTGAGTTAGGCGAGCACCATAGACTGGACTCTGGATGAACTTTAGCGGTTAAGTGACCTTAATTACAAATGCAGGGATAGGAAAAATGATCCCTTTGAGCTCTGCTTCATTAAGAGCTATCCCCATAGTCACTCAATGAAGCTGTTCCATATGCAGCAGGTAGTCTAAGTCAAATGTGGAAACATGCCATTTTAACTCTTTAACGACCAGAGGGGTGTGTATCGATGCAGTGTGTCGCACATTCCTCTTGGTCAATAATGTCACAGCTGGAGAAAGAAACAAAAGAGATCAATAAGAGGTATTGAAAATGTAGCATCTAATTTCATTAACCCTTTGAGTGCCAAAGAGGAATCTCTCTGGCACTCAAAGCGTTAATGAGCATCTTGTAATGTGACTGCATGGCGAGTTAACCTATTGAGCGCCAGGGGTATCCAGCACCCATCTTGCACTCACAGAGTTAACGCAACCTTATTGAGACTGGTATCCTAATTCTAGTGACACTTTAGGGGACAAACACAATATCCTAAATGGGGATTTAACGTCTTGAATGCTAGAGATGTCTGCGTTGCAGACCTTACTAGAATTTAAGAGGTTAAAAGCCCTAATTATATCAATTGTAATTTGTATTTGTCCTTATGATGCAGTTCATTTATCTCTAGAATTGTCGATAATAATGTCCACAAGTATCAGTATCAACATGAGTAACACCATCCCTATCCTTATAAAGTTATTCATAATATTGATACAAATAATGATAATAATAATAATAATATATTTTATTAATTTTGCATAAAAAGATCATGCTGTAAGATGCAATAAAAATAATGATAATAAAAATAATTTATATATAAATGTGTAGTAGCAGTCATAATATCCACATCATTTTAAAGAATATAATAAACTAATATAAAATAATCTAAGTTAATTGGCAGCCACAAGTTACATTGTGTAGTTTATTTTTAAAACAAGAGGACACATGTATTGCTGATATAGTTTTGTAGTTCTTATAAAAGAGAAACAAATAAAATGAAACAAACGTGCTTGTGATGTTTTATTTCGGTAAAAAAAAGAATCATTAAACCATTTATAATACAAACACTTAAAATAATGGAAATGTTACTTAAAAAAAATCCAGTTGGGTGGCAAAATATTGAGGAAATGTATCATGTATAGTAAGGAAGTGATAAGACAGTATTTCCTAGAACAAAGGGCCGTATTCAAGATGGGAGCGCTATGGAGATAAACAAAATTCCCAATTTTAAAAATAAAACGCCACAATGGTCTCCAGTGCAAATGTCTATTTTAAGTCAGTGGGAATTTTTAATATGCTATCCCCTTTATGGTGCAATTAGTTGATACCAGAATTGCACATCTTTAGTTTATTGAATTAAGCACAGGGTTGGGAAGCTCTCCAGTATTCATTTAAATCAATGAGAATATTTGGTATGTGTTGTTTGGTGCAGCTGAATTGATCCAGAAATCTACTTATTTACAAGTCGTAAAATGCGCAGGGTAACGCTATTCATAGAGCTAACATACAGGAAGCTAGTTAAAAAATACTTGTAATGTGTGATTGCTGGGACAATTGTATATTTTGTATACTTATTTATGTATGACTATGTTGCAGTGTGATTGTTTATTTTTCTTTGTTTTCCTTCCTTTTTTTGGTTTGAAGATAAATTACTTTTTTATTTCTTTGTCTCCCATCAATTTTGTGGAAATCCATTAATCACAAAATAACTGTTTCCAGATCTCATATAATGAAGAGGAATTAGAGGTATTTTCAATAGTTTTGATTATGGATAAAAGTAACAACTTTAACAAAACGTGCAATATTATAACATGGTAACATATATAACATTTACAGTACATGTTATGATCTAGCTCTCTACCAACAAGTTTTCCTCTTAGAGGTCAAACTGGTCTTCCTTAGGATTCACCATCAACAAGACCGATGCATTTCATAACCTCTGTAATGTGTACTTTTTCCGTTATTTATTCTTCATTTTCTGTCACAAGAACTGACCTGCCAAAAAACTCCCTGCTGTCTTAAAGACACTTTGTGGACCTTTTAGAAAAGCTTAAGTCCAAGGCCGAGGTGAACTTCAGGTCACCGAGTCTAACAAATATGAAAAAGTCGCCTGGTGAACTAAGAGCCTAGTTATTTAACAAAGACTGTCAGTGGGCAAGATTAATACCACGCAAAATGTGCTCAGTGTCACTCCTCGGTCAATTTGAACCGAACACTGGACAAGAAGGCTGCTTGCAACTCATTTAAATCAGCTTAAAATTCCGATTATTTTTACCATCGAATGCAGAAAATCTATGGAAATTTTAACCCTTTCAGACCCATCTGGCACCCAATCGGTTAATAATGACTGGCGCAACTGAGAAATCCAAACAAGATCTCAGTTATTTTGCCCTCTCTCCAGTAATTAATAAATTAGTGTTATTATTTGTATTATTAATAATTATAATTAAGCTGATGTACTAAAACGACCTACAGTAAGTCTAGTTCAAACCAACAGCCCCACTGGGGACAAATTCCACAAACTGCAATTGATTTATGTTATTCTATGTGGTATTTTAACCCCTTGAATGCTAGAGAGATCACAAGCGCATTGCTTTGCAATGCGCTGCAGATCTTTCGAGCATTCAAGGGGTAAAAAGCATCATTTAAATTAGCAGGACTGTTTGTTTGATCCTTAAGGTGGCGCAATGTGTTTGGAGAGCTCTTTGGCATTCAAGGTGTTAAAAGTTCCATTTAAATTAAAGGGGATTTGTATTTGCCCCACGTGGCGTCATTAGATTGCACCAGAATTGCCCCAGTCCAGCTTAGTACATCAGCCTTAGCTTGCCCAAGAAATTGCACACTATGCTTTACTAAACGGGCTGTTTTGTTTAATTTTAAACAGTATTTATTTGTAAATAAAATGTCATTGAATTGTAAATATATTCAATTCTCTGAGAAACTTATTTTTTAAAATATACATTCAGATGACCTCGGTTTTTCTTTTTTTTTTTTTAATCAAGACGTAAATAGATCCAGAAAAGCTGATTTTGGGTTGTTTATTGCAAGCTGAGATAGGCATAAATCTTACAGGAAAATGTTTAAATGTCGGTTTGCAAGATAACGCGTGGTGGTCTTGGCTCAGCCCTTTTTATGATAACAACCACATAGAGAAGTAACAGGCCTTTTTGGAATTAACATAGACACTTTCTAACAAAGCAACAGGACCACATGAAAGCAAAGTCATCAGTGAGGTGATTTTTCAATGTGTTTTCTTTTTTTAAACTACATAAATATGTAAAGGGTTACTGCGAGGATGTTCAACCTAATGATAAATTGTTGAAATTGTGAAAAACTGATCAGAAAATGTAAAGTTAATGCTTCAACCTCCACTAGGTTCTTTATCAGGACTATACATATTTCTATAAATATTTCACTAAATTACTTAGATAGATAGATAGATAGATAGACAGACAGACAGACAGACAGACAGACAGACAGACAGACAGATAGATAGATAGATAGATAGATAGATAGATAGATAGATAGATAGATAGATAGATAGATAACAGATAAAGGCATACACTCACATTTATATTTATTTATACAAATGCATACACATAAACACAGATAGGCTACTAGATAAATAGACACAATTGTGGCTTGGCCGTGTTTGTAAACAGACATTCAAATCTATCTATCTATCTATCTATCTATCTATCTATCTATCTATCTATCTATCTATCTATCTATCTGTCTCTCTAGCTATCCATCTATCGATCGATCAATCTGTCGATCTCATTGGTCTATCTATCTATCTATCTATCTATCTATCTATCTATCTATCTATCTATCTATCTATCTATCCATCCATCCATCCATCCATCCATCCATCCATCCATCCATCTATCTATCTATCTATCTATCTATCTATCTATCTATCTATCTATCTATCTATCTATCTATCTCTCTCTCTCTCTCTCTCTCTCTCTATCTATCTATTTATCTATATTTCCTCAGGATCCTCTGATAATGCCACACAATGTATCTTGGGAGGACATGGATACAGATAATGTATTTTTAATGCATCTTAACTCATTGAATATCAGAGCGTTGCACACAAATCTGGCACACAACAACTGCATGAGGAGAAAAGAGTGTATATATATATATGTATATATATATATATATATATATATATATATATATATATATATACATACATACATATATATATATATACACACATATACATACGTACATACAATCGTAGTTACAATCACGCACACAATCTAATTACACTGATACACCGTTGGGACAGGGAAAAAAATCAATAGTCTCCTTTCAAGATATATTTTCCTGTGTGGTCATCCAGGGTTACTGCAAATCATCCTACGATTGTTACACACATTGGTATTTTTATTACAATGTATTACAGTAAAGATTCCTCTTTGTAACCACAGTATCCCCCACACCACCATGCGCTCTTTCCTCAAGTCAACTCCAATAAGACGCTTTATCAGTTCTCCTGGAAACGTGATTCCACAATTGGTCACTGATTATTTAAAATATAGAATTAAATGAATAACGCTGGTCTTTGTACTGGAATCATATTTATGTTTAATTCAAATGTATAACTTCTTTGCAGGTAATCACATACATGGGAACATATCACTTGTGGTTTCCTGCACAGTTACATATAGTTCACCGATATCGCAGCCATTTTACTATTTGAGTGCAAGAGGCTTATGTTGCAAAGGGCTGCATTGCCCTCTGGATTGCTCTTTGGTTTGGACCTATAGAAATAATGAATATAAAAATAAATTAAATAAATAGAATCAAATTAATCATTAAAAAAGTCACCATCTGGTCTGTTCATTCATATGGGAAGGTATATATATACATTCACACACACATACCTTAGAAACATAGGACCCGCTGTATAGTGGCAGATTCACTAATTCTGGGGTAAACAAACTGCATCATAGAGGACACATAAAAATCCCCAAATAAAATTATTAAATCGGAGCTTTTAACCCCTCGATTGCTATAAGTGAGAGGTCTCCAAAGCAATGCATTGGTGACTTCTCTAGCATTCAAGTGTTTAAATACTCCACTGAAATCAATGGCAATGTTTATATGTCCCCTCTAGTCCAGCTGGTTTTCCCATAATTGGTGCACTTTGCCATTACATATTAAGGCAATAGTTAACCCAATGGGTTGCCAGCATCACTCTAGTTAGCCTGTGGGTGTGACATCACCCTAATGACTCAAGTTAATAGTTTGCATCTATAAATAGTTTAATTTTATTTGCCTTAAAACCTACAACACCATCAATATACATTGCTTACACATACATAGTATTCGAAATGTAATACTAATTTTCTCTCAAATTACTAAAATGGTCTACAGGTTTAAATGAGGATCATTAGTGGTGTAGGATAATCAGTGCAATTGTCCTTTGCCATCTGTAGAAATGGAGAATGGAAAATACAATTTTAGCTGCACGTGTAACCGTTTGAGTGTTAGAAATACAACGCCTATAGGGCAATAAAATGGCATTAACCCATTTGATGCCCTAACCCTTGGATTAGTTGCTTGGTGTGCTGAAGCTCTCTAGTATCCAATGAGATAAAATCAGTCTATCTATCTATCTATCTATCTATCTATCTATCTATCTATCTATCTATCTTTCTCTAGCTATATCTCGGTCTGTATGTCTGTCTGTCTATCTATCTACTTCTAAGGCTGATGTACAGAAGGGAACTGAATTAATCCTGGAATAAGCCAACTGCATCATAGGGGGCATTTCCAAAGATCACTTTATTGAATGTATTGTTTAACCCGTTGCATGTTGGAAATGTCTCCATCACCTTGGGTACCCCTAAAGTATTCAAGGGTTCAAACTCCTAAGTGGCAGAAAGGTTTCCAATGAATTAACCCTTTGAGTGCCAGAGAGGTACACAACGCATTGCAAATGCGTTGTGTACCTCTCTGGCTCTCCAAGGGTTAAAAAGCGATGGGTTGGTACCTATCTGGCACTCAAAGGGTTAAATGACCTACATAAATCAATGGACATTTTACTTGCCCTCTGTAGAGCGATTGGTTTACACCAGGATTACTGCAGTTCATCTAAGTACATCATCAGCCTCTCTGAGTATTTGCCAGTATATGCCCCATTCAGCATCACCACGATGAGAAAACGTAGGCTTGGACACTTCACCATGATCATCTAGGAAACTGCAAAACATTTATTGGTGAACTTTGTATTTGTCTGAGCACATTTCCTTTGTCCCTTTGCACCATATGGACTGTCTCAGGCAGATTAACTTCTTTTGAACATTAGAATCCAACGAAAAATGCCAAATATTAAATCCCTTGATTCTGGAATGTTTTACAGAGTCAGAGAAGACTCAGCTTCTATCTGGAAATTTTAAAACAGGCCTCTATTTGCAGTCTCAGCACAAAAGAAAACAATCCACCTGAAAAAAAAATATGTTTACCACGCTGATGGTAATGTTAATATTAATATTTACAAAGCCGAATTGAAATGTTATTTTTTACAGTCAGTTGATACATTCTAAACACTAGAAGAGCTAGCTTCAGTTACATATTTTAACTTCCAGAAATGTGATAGCAGGCTTGGTCCTTAATTTTTTACTGCATATGCAAACATCAGACTTGACATATGATTTGCTGCAGCTGTATTCCAAACACGTTGATGTGTGTTTGCAGCTTCACACTCATTTCTAAAATAAATGCTATTCCACTTCTATTTAGTGCCTTTTAAATAAACATGCCACAGGCGACACCCTGCTAAATGCGAGGTGCTCATTTCATGCTATATCAATAGGCTCGTATAACCTCTGGATCTATGTTTCTCAAATGTCTTAGAATGTAAAATACTTAACTTACATGCTGATTTTTTTTATTCTAAAGAATACAACGTTCTTACAAGAATGCTGATTTACAGCTATCTACCTGCTCATTCACCACTAGAGCTCTGGCGTGTGCATTACTGATAATACAAGTATAATATAATATTAATACATTAATTTTAATAATAAAAGAAAATCAGTTATATTTACACTTATCTGACGCCCATTATAAATTAGAAGTATATGCATGTAAAAGTATACACATAATATCATCTTATGATGGGCACAAGTAATGCTAAGCCTTCTCTTATTTCTGTAGCCTGCATAAATATTAATATATGTGCTTTTTTTCAGGAGACATGATCACCCTATATGACAGATCACTGCTGCTAATATATATATATATATATGCATGTTTCCACCATAGTGCTTGTCATTATTAACACCTTGGATGCTAGAGAGGTCTCCAACGCATTGCTAAGCAATGCGTTGGAGACCTCTTTAGCACCCAAGGGTTTAATATGATTGATCAGCCATATTGTTTACCCCTTGTCTCCTGTCCCTCTGGCAGAGATTGCACACTGATGATCCCATTGCTCCTGGTGGTAAGTATATAAGGGTTGATTGCCAAAGCATTTATCTTGCTTGTGTTTCCTTATCCGGGGTCCGTGGGAGGGCTGCCATTGGCTCGTCGAGTCACGTGGTCTGATAACTTTGCACACTTGACAGCAAGTAGGAGGGTTTAGTGCAGAACAGAAAAACGACAACGCGAGAAAAATTAGTATTTTTTTTGGTTGCACTTCCACAAATTAATGGCCATGAGTTCGTTTTTGATAAACTCCAACTACATCGAGCCCAAATTCCCACCCTGCGAGGAGTATGCCCAAAATAACTACTTGCACGGCCAGTCACCTGAATACTACGAGCGGCCGAGGGAGCCCGGGTTCGAGGCTCCTCCCGAGGCTGCTCTGTACCCGGGGCCGGGCAGCTACCCCCCAGAAGCCAGCTATGGATACAGCCACCTCACCCCGAGTCATGATGCCGGTGCTGCCCAGGATGGGATGTCTCCAAAGGGACATAGCCAGTCTCAGCAGCAGCAACTTCTCCAAAGCCACGTCCTCAGGCAGCCTCCTCAACACTGTGAGGCTCTGGCAGTGTCCAATGACAGCATGCACCCTGACAAAAACACAGCTGCTGGGCTCAAATGCAAGGAACCAGTGGTCTATCCCTGGATGAAGAAGATCCATGTCAACACAGGTAAGTGGCACCAACAAAAGCCATGCCATGGGGACACTTGATTTGTGTGTTGGCTAAGGGAGAGAGAGGGAGAGAGAGAGAGGGAGATCTATCCTTTTACTTAGTATCCTCTTATCCAGAGGATTTATTGGAGTCAATCTGTTTAAAAACTAATTACAGATCCCATAAATGTAATTGCCCTTCTATTGAATGTGGGCCATGTGCCTTTGATGCCTTTCCATTCCCAAGCCCCATCACCATATTTTATGGCATTCAGTTGTATCCCATTGTGAGGTAGCTTTTCTTTTCTGACTTATCTAAATAACAGTTCCAAGTCCTTATCTAATGATTGTACCATTGCTTTTTTTTAAGTGAATCCAAATTACACTGGAGGAGAACCCAAAAGGTCTCGAACTGCCTACACCAGACAGCAAGTCTTGGAGTTGGAGAAGGAGTTCCACTTTAACCGTTACCTTACCAGACGTCGACGAATTGAAATAGCTCATACACTATGTCTGTCTGAACGTCAGGTCAAGATCTGGTTTCAGAACAGAAGGATGAAATGGAAGAAAGACCACAAATTACCCAATACCAAGATGCGTTCTGCCAACCCACCAACCTCCAACCAGCAGTCAAAACTACAGGGTCATCAGCACACAGATGGGTCAACAGCTTCATTATTATAATTTTTAATTGTATTATTTAATTTGCTGGTAATCGTTTGGACCAAATGACTGGAAATCAAGCAAGGTTTTTTTTTTGCTAAGTATTGGATAAAACGTCATTAAACAAACCTGGACAATTCCTCCCTCATCAAGGATTTTAAATGAGACTTTTTTTTTGCTCTATTTATGTCTTTGACTGTATCCATATAAAATAACTAAGGGGTATATATGTGTATACGAATATTTACCTATAGCTGAGTGTCTACATAGGAAACCAACTATTTTATATACAAAGTACATACACCACAAAGACTTATAAAATATTATGTGATAAAGATATGGACCATCCATTGTAATATACAGTTAGGAATAGCTGTGGGTATTTAAGGAACCAAACTTTTTTTTATGATTTATTTAATGGATTTCAAAACAATTTGCTTGCAAAAGTAAAATAATGGGCTTTGTAAATACTAGTTAGAATAATATTTCAGTAGATTCCTAAGAGTTATTCCCTTGCTTGGATCGTTGTCTGAGACCAATGTGTATGTTGTCACCCCTCTGGATGTTAGCGTTATGGTAGGAGGCCTCTGAACGTTTTGAAGGCGATGACATGGTGTAGATAGATACACTATACGTAGTCCATATTGTGAATCTCGTGCTGTTTATTGTGGTGCTAACTAATGACAATATTGAAGACTATTCTGTGGAAATTAAAGTTTTCAAAACCGTCCAAAAAAAGTTTCCTAAATGTACTTCATAATAAATTATGACCTTCTGCATGTAAAAAAAAGGGGCATGGTGTTTTCACCACCTGGTTATTTCGGAATTTCAATTAAACTAACAATCCTAAATTACCTGTTTTAGTTTGAAATAATGGGTGCTTATACATAAGATGATACGCTTCACCTTCTATAAACTATAAAGGACCGTAGGACAGACACAATTGGTGCTAACGATCCACTGTCTTGGGTATCATGGATGCAGATCATTTTATTTTGTTAAATGCACCTTAACCCACTAAGTGCCAGAGATGTGTGCAACGCATTGCTTTGCTATGTGTTGCACACTCCTCTGGTACTCAACGGGTTAACTCCATGTGAGAGAAAAGTGTATCTGTGCTTATTTTATCACACATACACACACACACACACACACATTTTCCACAAATATGTTTACTAAGACCCTACTTTAGATAGAAACCTACAGGAATTGCTTTTAAGTCCCAAACTCCTTTCTTATTTTGAGGTATGAAGACTGATAGCATATTAATTTCTTGTTTGATTTAATTTTATGCCACAATGCCACTAAGAAAATATTAAATAGGAAAACTCATTGAACGCCCAGCATGCAAGAAAAACAAGAAGCACTTTCTCTTGTTTGTCATGTTTTATGCTTGTCCTCTGTCTTGCTGTTTTTCTCCTTTTGGTTTCCTAATGACTTTCTTTAAACCGGTTCTCCACTTCAAATTGTTGTTTTTTGCATGCAAGCCAATGGTAAGAGCTATCTATATCTGCATCCACACAATTCTGCCTATTGTTTGTCTTCTGTCCACACCTCATATTGTACTAAAATTAAGATGACATTGTTTGTTCTTCATTAGTTTTTTCTAAATGTAAACTTCACCAAAAATGTTTATTCTGACCATATTTATTGTGTTCTTAACTAGAATTTCTGAAAAACTTGCACTTTGAAAAAGCCATAAGTGAAGGAGTGATGACATTTCATGGAAAAATGCAGCCATCTCTGTTGGGTCATCGTTTAAATGCACAGCTAAACATGTTCGTGTTAACAATTGAGGCTGGATAGTAAAGAACGTGACCATTTGGATTCCTGTAAGGTAAACTATTTTTTTTTTAGCTTTCTGTAGTACTTATATATGTGTACAGGATTAAAGCGGCCTAGCTACAAGTATTTTTTAATTTCTTCATTAGAAATTGTCTGTTCTTTGGCCTCTCACATTGTCTGCCCTTTGCTAAGGCAACCAGGGTTCATAGAAAGGACACGTTTTCTGTCCTATTGATTGTGTTTTTTTTAAAGATGCAAGCTGACCCGCAAACCCTTGACCTTTAGGATAGAATTCCATGTCAGATGAGAGATCCCAGTTTCTGTAAATTTGCTGCTTACAGTTACCATAACATTTGTTTAATTTTGCAATAATTGTAATGGGTTATTATTATTCCCCACCTATAAACCAAATTCTATGGGCTGTGTAATAATGAATCTCATGTAGTAAGATTGTAATTCAGGGGTTTACCAATTGCACCAGAGGTGACAAAAAAGTCCCCAGATTCCCATTTCTTTTTTAATTGGGGCTTTTTAACTCAATGAATGTTTGAGGTGTTCAACGCATTGCATCGCCTGTGTTGGAGTCTATGAAGGGGTTAAAATTCCCTTTTTAATTCAGTTCTCCTCTGCAGTGCAGCTGGTTTGCTCCAGAATAACCTTGGGGGATATGATCTAAGGTGTAATAATGTAATAATGCAATTCAAATGAGGAGTGGAGCAAACCAACTGCAACATTTGCAATTTTATTTACCCACTTATGGAGTAATTGGTTTGTCCCACAATTCTTCCACTTTTGCTTCTAACCTATGGTCATTTGGAGATCACTTCTCCAGTGCCATAAACTCTTCAGGTCCTATGTTGTTTTGTGAAGTCTATGCACTAGTAAGTCACAAGTTGGAGAGTTCCTTTAGTACATAGGCTACATATAATAACATAGAAACTGAAGAGTTTATCTCACTGGAGAAGTCATCACCTCTTTATCACACATTAGTGCATAGCCTCAGTTCTTCTTAGTACATCGGCTTCATTGTAACCCTGGCGCAAAACTGGTGCAAAGTGAGGACAAAAATAAAAAAAAATATATGCCAAGGTGAAACTGGATATATTACAAGGCAAACAATTACACCCAAAGGCGCATTTGCACAAAACAAAAATGGAGTAATTCTGCAGCACACACCACCACAGGGAACACATAACAATACCTATGGATTTAATTGGGAGTTTAACGTCTTGATTGCTAGAGAGGTCTCCAAGACACTGCCTCTCTAGCATTAAAGGGTTAAATACCCATTCAAAATGCTGGAAGTCTGGACCATATGATTCGTCTTTTCTTTGGTGCTTTGCAAAAAATAATGCGTTGGAGGCCCCACTAGCACTCATGGGGTTAAAACCCTAATTTAAAACGGTTGCAAATTTGTATTTGTCCCTTGTGGTGCAGTTGGTTTACACCAGAATTACTCCACTTTCTGTTTCTGCATATGTCCCTACATATAAAAATCCCTTCTTGTAAACATTGACCTGTATATAACAGGAACAGTGAATTGTGTTACCAACTATTTGCTCCGGATTGTACTGTGACGCATTGAGCCTTGTGTATAAAGGCAAAGTAGGGCAATTCTGGCGCAAACCAACTGCATTGTTAGGGACAAAAATATATCCCCGAATTGCAGTTGCTTGATATAGAACATTTAACACATTGAGCACTCGAGAGGACTCCAACGCATTACGCTGGGGACCTCTCTAGCACTCAAGGGGTTAAACTCCTAATTTAACTCTTTAAGTGCCACAGGGGTGTCCAATGCATTGCAAAGCAATGCGTTGTACCCACTCTGGCACTTAAAGGGTGAAATCAGTGCTGATTCTTTTTGCCCCATAGCGAAGCTGGTTTGTTCCACAAATGCACATTCCTTGCTCTCTGCATTAGGCCCTTAGGATTTATGTATCAAGGATCAAAAATTTGCACCTAATATACCAAAAGGCTCCAAATGAAATCAACGGGTATCCTTTATGTATTAATACTTATGGTGCCGCTGTTTTGCTGTTTATTTACTATAGATATCACAGCTATATCCCCACGATTTTGTCCCATGTTTGTTTGTTTGTTTATACATTTGGTTTGATGTTTGTTGTGTATTTATTTGTGACATTTATAATTCCCATGTTAACCATTGTATTGGGTTGGATACCACTCTGGTACTGAAAGCGTTAACTCCAATTAGGCATATTTTTACAGTGTGAGTTTTGCTCTTAGCATCTCATTTTACTGAAATGGACAATGTTTTGTGATGCTGATTTTGAAAATTGTATTGAAATTGGAAATTAAAGTTTTCAGGGTTAAAGGGAGTGAAACACATTGCTCTGGCGCTCAAATGGTTACTCAGTGCTTGCCTACCAATCTGCACAGTGTATTGCAGGGTCCCTCTGGTACTCGTATAGTTAATCCTGCTTATATTCTGTGTTCTGAATATTGTAAGTGCCAGAAGAATGTGTGCAACACTCCACTGGATTGTTGGATTTTAACCCCATAAGGACCTGAGTGGTATGCAACGCATTGTGAAAATGTAAGCAAGGGTAGTGAGATGTATGATCGCTAGCTGTTGTGTACTACAAGGTCCATCATCCCCAACCAGGGGGCTATGTGAGTTGGAGTCCCCAACAGCTGGAGGGCCAATCATTGACTACCATGATATAAAGTATTATAGCTGTATTTTATTTCTGTTGGAGCAGACTATTCCTTATCCATCTGAATGGCACAGACAAGGACGCTGCTTCTCTATGTATTATTAATGTGACAGTGTAAATGTGGAGGTTCTTGCAGAGGAAGATAGCAGTCAGGCTCCCTTGTCTTTCCTGTTTTCTGAAAGCAGCCCTTATGTTTATATTACAGTGTTGCAGTGTAGACAGTTATATCGTTGTTTATTTTTCCCTTGTATTCTACAAAGCTGTTTCACTTTAATATACTTTATTTAGGTAGGTGATCCAAAATCTTTGAGGCCGATGGGAAGAAATTCTGGGACAAAAAATAATCCAGAAAAATGGCCTTTTAAATAATTTAACTCTTTGCGTGACAGAGAGGTATCCAACGCATTTCGTTGCAATGCGTTGAATACCTCTCTGGCACACAAAGGGTCAATGATAGCGATTGTTATCTCTCTAGCATTCAAGAGGTTAAAACCCCATGTAAATCAATGGGGATTTGGATAAATGTTATATGAACCCTGTAGTGCAGTAGAACTCCATTTTGTTGTACTACGTACATCCGTCTCTGAGAATGTCAGAGGGGCATGCAGGGAATGCGCTCAAAGAGTTATCCTGCACGTGAAGTCCTCTCTGCTTCTAGTTGTTTTCCTTCCTTTTATGTGACACATTTTATTGCAAGACACTCTTGATACAAAGTATTGTATTTTAATTACGAAAAATACAGTTTACTTACGTAAACCCTGTCTGCATGGGCTGTAGACCCCCCACCATACGCCATTCCATATCTGGAAAATTGAATAAGTGCTGTATACCTTTAACCATGCCCCCTACACATACAGTTCACAGCACATGAAAATCATTACTCTCATATTTCAGTACCACGTGTGGCTTTAGAAATGGTATTTTACCCCAATCCAGATACCTGATCTATCACCTAATCAATCAACTACAAAGTTACAAATAGGTTACTAATCAGTTAAGAACAAGCCAGTCTAGAATATTGTGTTAACAAAACGTGAACACTGCTTTTCAGTTGTAGGTTGGAAGAGAAAATAAAATATAATTGCACGAATGGATTGGTTTTCATGGCACTGAGGCCCATAATATTAACTCTTGTGTTGGATGTCTGCTTATGTGGTTTAATGATCTTCTTTGACTGTAAATATAATGAAAGCATATTTCTGTATTATTTTCTGTGTGAAGTTGGTATGTACACAAAGAGCAGTATGTAAAAACGATTCTGCAGTAAACCAACTATATAGCATTGCTTTAAATTGATGTTTTTAACCCCTTGAATGACAGACTTTTCTTTAGCATCCAACTGATTAAAAGCACGATTTAACCCTGTAAAGATCAAAGGGTTTTAAAAAACAATCTGGGCATTAACGGGTTAAATAAATTCAACTTTTTATTTGTTCTGTATGTTGCTTTGGTTTGCCACATAATCGCTTCTGTTCTTGTATATATCGCCCAAATATCTCTAAATGGTGTTTCTATCTACTAGTTTCCTATCTGCCAACATTAGTACCAATGAGGGCGACATATTTACACATTAAAATGAGTTCACATTTTATAACTCTGACTCATTGCTGTTCTTGCTTTAATCCTGCAACAGGGAGAATTGGTTTTAACCATTTGAGTGCCGGAGAGGTACGCAATGCGTTGCGTACCCCTCTGGCAATCAAAGGGTTAAGGGTCGTATGTACAAAACCACAAGCTGAGCAATTCTTTGGCTTCAATACACATTGAAGACTTCTATATTATAGTGGGGTTAAGAGCTCCACTTAAAGTAATATTAACACAAAACAATGAAATACGTTGATAAAACTTTAAATGTCACGTTCGTACGCCAGCATATGTAATTTTTCACATGATACCTCTCTAAAATATAAACTTGCTTTTTAACACATATGCAAATTGCCCAGGTCATGTAGAATTTATTTCACGTTGTTTCTGCTGTTTGTATTGTGGGATAAGAGCTTGAGAACGTTAATCGATTGTGATTAGTGCCCATTGCTCTTAAATCCTTCAGGGCTGTTATCTTATCTACTCCCAATTGCAGATAATTCTGGCCAATCAAGAGGGATCCAGGGATTTGCATTTTCCAATGTCTGCTCCCTCAGAGTTTATGGGATTTTTAGGCCCTAGGAAAATAAAATATTTTTTTTTTCACGTACAGATGCCTGCATAAAGTACAGGGCATTTAAGTGCATATAACACCAGTTTATTTTAAGGGTTAGTGTTCCTTTAAGTCAATGACAACTGTTATTTGTTTCCTGTTATGCAGAATGTCTCCACTGTTTCTCTTGTTTTTGTAGGGATGGTCTTAAATAAGCAGTCCTTGAGCAAACCAATAGCACCATATAATGACAATTCCAGTTCACTTATATGAAAGTAGTAACTCCTTGGGGAGATGTACTAAGGCGTGAAAAAGAGATGATAAAGAGGAGATGACAGGGTTATGCACTACTAAAGACTGATAAAGAGGTGATGCAGTGAGGACTTCTCCAGTGATATCACTTCTCCATTTCCTATGTTATTCTATGGAGGCAATGCACTAAGATTTCTCCAACGCTGAAGATCTTATTGCATAGGCTGTATAGAATAACATAGGAACTGGGGAAGTGATATCACTGGAGAAGTCATATCTGCTTGATAACCTCATCATCACGCCTTACTGCATTAACCCTTCTTGAGTTCTAGCGTTGGATACATCTTTAGCATTCAAGGGGTGAAACAGCTCAAATTAAATCAGTAGAACTGTTGGAATTGTTTATTTGTTTGATTTGATAGTTATGTCCCCTACTGTGCAATTGGTACGTTCCAGGATCCTTTATCTTCTGTTATCAGTATAAGGCCCCCACACGTAAGGGAGATGTCACAAGACTGGTAGGTGTTTCTAATGCCTCTTCCATAGCAGATACTGAAAGCTTGGTCCATGTCACGTGACTCCTTCAATAATTAATGCAGATAGTCAGCTCTGTATCTGGTGGTAAGTTCTCACTCAGACCTGAACTAACCGTAAGAGTCTGATGGTTTTGTAGAAAAGAAACCAAATAAAAATACATACCCTGGCACTGATACAAATACTCTTATAAGTACATATTACCAAGACGAAGGGGTCATACATTGCAGTGGTAAGTAGGATAATCAGTGCTAATGCTTGCCTTGAATAGAGCAGGTCATTGTTATCATGCGTTTACAAAATGGGGTGTATGGCACCCAAAGGGCTGTTTGACCACCTAGGTGTCTTGCGTGGAACTGAGGCAGGCTTTGAAAACACATGTGTTGGTTATCCATGAACACTGCATTTTGCCAGTTTTTTTGCTGTTAATTCTGGGGGGTGCCTGTGGAGTATGCATGATGTGACATCCCATTGGCACTCCTTTGGTTAATAAATCAATTGCTACTGAGTGTAGGGCTAAGAAAGCGACAGAGGTGGCAGCAGGGGCTGGAAACCAGAATTTGGACAGATACCTCCACGAGTCATTAATCTGGGCGATTTATGGGTGCCCCTAAAGTGACTCAATAAATATAACGAAAATCTAAGTGTGGCTCGGCTTCGGAATGAGTTATAACGCTGCTGTGTTATGCTTCATGCTTTCTGAGTATCTTGGCCAGAAATCTGTATTTTTCAGTTCATGTTATTTGTATCTGCTGTCAACTAAATGTGTTTGTTGGTAACTTGGGGGTCTAGTGACTAAACCCTTTGAGTATCAGAACGAAAAACAACGCATCGCGAAGCAATGTGTTGATCAGCATTCTGGCGCTCAAAGGGTCAAGAGAACGTTTTTGTCTGCGCTGCAGTGTTATAATGCGTTGCGTAGTGCTGTATTGTTTGCATACCCTTCTGGCACTCAGGGGTTAAGACATGCAAAGGTAATCTACTCGTTTTTACTTGTTTTTTCCCCTGAGAGTAATTAGCTGTGAAAGAGTCTTTATCTTACTTTTCCATGTAATGTAAATGTCCCCCACCCTTGAAATTAGCAGCAGCTATATAATTAGCTTAACCCGTTGAGTGCCAGAGGAGTACCCCTCTGGCACTCAAGGGTTAACAATGTAAATGCTAGAGGGGCAATGCATCATCCACCTCTCTGCCATGTAACCATTTAAGCTCTAGAGGGGTAGCCAACGTAAAGGGTTAACAAGGCTGATATACTATGAAAACAGGAGCAATTCTGCAGTAAACCAACTGCGCCAGAGAGGGGGCACAAACATATCCCCCAGATTGCCATTTATTCAAATAGGGCTTTTAACCCTTTGGTTGCTAGAGTGATCTTGGAGACTTCCCCATCATTCATAGGGTTAAACGTCCCATGGATATGTTTTTTATGTGCCCCCTACTGTACAAGTGGTTTGCCACATAACGATTCCATTTTGTACATTATGGTTTTTGTGGCTGTTTACACTTCCTGTGTTACTACCTATATATCCCAGTTATGACCCCATAAACGCCGCAGTACATAGACGTGTCATTGTGACTGATGTACTATATAACATAATGGAGTAATTAAGGCGCAAAGTATCTCATAGGGGAGAAATAAACAGCCTCACGGAGTTAAATGGGGCGTTTAAACCCTTGAATGGTAGAAAAGTCTTAAACGCATTGCACAGCAATGCGTTGGAAACGTTTCTAGCAGTCAAGGGGTTAACCTTTTGAGGGCCAGAGGGGTATTTAACACATAGCTTTGCAGTTTTATGGACACCTCTTTGGCGCTCAAAGGGTTAATTTAACCCTTTGAGTTCCATGGGTTACGCAAAAATGCGTTGCGGCCCCCCCCGGCACTCAAAGGGTTAAATGCCCCATATATATATATATATATATATATATATATATATATATATATATATATATATAGATAGATAGATAGTCGGGAATGTGTATTTGATTCCCGCAATAAAATTGGCTTCCCCCAAAATGATTCTAGTAAATCAGGCTCAGTATTTCAGATAAAGCCTTTATGGGTAGGTCATACGATGTCCACACATTGGAAAGATTCATTAATGTAGTTTTCTTACTAAATCAAGGTTTTCCAAACCATAGACCATATGGAGAAGTGAGGTTTCTTCGTGTAGTTGCAGCAGTGAACATTTGCCTTAGGAAGCTATAGTGAGAGGCAAATGCTATACAAATCAATGCAAAACTTTTTTACTTTTATTTTCAAATGTTCTCACGAAGTAGTTTCAATTAGTAAACTTCTGAGGCGCAAACACTGGCATAATAGCTTTGCATACAGATGTAATTATATTGTATGTAATCTAGAACTGTGTACATTTTTACATCTCCTTTATATTGCAAGTTGCATTTTATGTCAGCTAAAGCAGTTATGTGTGCAAGTGTGGCTGTGTCCTGGAAGTGAAAGGGTGCTGTTTCCACCCCTATTTTCCATAGGTAAACTCATTAATTGACAGTCAAAGTAGTATGACTGGACACAGAATTTTAGCATCTCATCCAGGGAGAATAAGAACAGTTCTGCACATTGCTCTGTCTTTACAGAGATTCAATGGAGGAAATGCACTAAGGCGTGATAAAGAGGTGATAAATGGAGATGATTTATCGGGGAGGATGCACTAAGTGGTGATAAAGAGGTGATAAATAGGTAATAAAGTGGTGATAACGTGAAGATGATTTCTGCAGTGATGTCACGTCTCTGTTTCCTATGTATTTTACAGAGTCTAGGCACTAAGATCCCCAAAGTTGGAGACATCTTAGTGCATTGGTGCCACTGAATAACATAGGAACTGGAGAAGTGATATCACTGGGGAAGCTGTCTCCATTTTATCACCTCTTCATCACCGCTTAGTGCGTCGTTGTTTTCCCATGTTATTCTGTGGAGCAAATGCCCTAAGATTTCTCCATCTTTGGATATCTTAGTGCATTGGCTCCATAGAATAACATAAGAACTGGGAAGTGATATTCTGGAGATGTCATCTTCCCTATATCTCCTATTTATTACTCATTAATGCATAACCCCAATGAATACTCCTTGTAACTACTGTATTTATTATTGAGGGATTCAACTGAAATATTAATTATTTCTCTACATCCATGCTAATGACCCCTCTCACACACACACCAGTAATGGCTTTATTTTGTAAGATGGGTCTGTACAGCATTGAGAGCGATGCTCTGCACACCCTAGGGCAGCCATAGGGTTATTATAATAATAACCATTGTCATGATAGTTATTTCTGTTGCATACCTGACTATATTATTCGATCTTTTAACCCTCTGAGCGCCATATAGGTGTGCAGAACAGCACTCTGAGATGTGTTGCACCCTCCTGTTGCTCTCAAAGGGTTATTATTGAATACTAGTGTAAAAGCCCGTGTACAGGGGCCAAGGTCCGGGTAATGTTAACCCTTTGAGTGCCGGAAAGGTACCGTTGCGTACCCCTCTGACACTCAAAGGTTTAAGCAGCCGCTACCTCACTGCTTCAAGAGGCAGTCTCTACTGAGCATGACTGCATCGTGACAAACATCATAGCGAATTGTTATATAGGATTACCTTATTACTCAGGTATGTCCCGATTCACAAGGAAAACATACTGAGGCTGGTGTACTGAGACAAGCTGCTCTGTTCTGGAGCAAACCAAACGCACCATAAGCAAAAATGGAGCAAACCAAACCCACCATAAGCAAAAATGAAAATCCATTAACCGAAACAATGGTTCTGGCACTCAGAGGATTAATCACTAGAACCCTTGACAAGTCCTAACGATTAAGGGGTTAAAGTCTCCTTTAGATGAATGGGAATTTGTGGAATTGCTACTTGTTCCCTATGGTGCAGCTGGTTTGCTCCAGAATTGCGCCACCTCTCTTAGTACATCAGCCTCACTGAGGATATACTAAGGACAGATGTAATTCCGGATCAAACTCATTTTACCATAAGGAGCAAATACTTTCTAAAATTCCTCTTTAATAAAAAAAATAGGATTTGAACCCTTTGAGTGCCAGGGGATATCCAACGCATTGCTTATTACGAGTCTAAAGGACATGTGGTGTTTTGGGGTTGTATTGGAGACATATGGAGAAGGGAAAAGCTGATCCGGGTAATTTCCTGTAATTTCATTTCCAGTCCCATTTGTGGTAGATCAGTGTTACTTACTTACATGCACCAGTATGGAAACCCCACCACTGCTCAAATAGCATTGTCACTATATACGTTGCTCAGCTTTGTAAACTAAATGTACATATGCATTTATAATGCTGTTTTGCAGTAAATCAATATGCACGTAGATTTTGGATCATTCTGATGTCTAATATATCAGTAATGCCTGCCTCTTCTCAGTGTGATCTTTTGTTTGTGGATACTGAGGCCGATGCACCAAGTCAACTAGAGCAATTCTAGAGCAATTCCACCAGTGTCCCATTAGATTTGAGTGCCACAGGGGTATGTCACGCAATGCACAGCAATCAGTTGATACCTTTCTGTCGCTCAGACTGCGGAAAATGGGCTTTAACTCCTTGGATGCTAGCGAGAAATGTGTTAGAGACCTCACTGGTATTCATGGGGTTATGAACACAATATGAATGAATAGGAATTAACCCTCTGATTGTCAGAGAGGTATTCAACGTATTGCAACACAATGGTTGGAAACATCTCTGGCACTCAAAGGGTTAAATGTCCTGTATAGTGCAGTTAATTTTTCTTTCAATTGCCCCAGTACCTTTTAGTACACCACCTATCTCTCTTTGGGCCTTATACATCAACGCTAACTGGAGCAATTCTGCTATAAACCATGACAACAGCATGGGAGAGACATCCGTTGTTTTAAATAGGGGGTTAAACTCTTGAATGCTACAAATGTATTAAATGCATTGCTTTGCAATGCGCCGCATACAAACGATTTAAAGCTCAATTTGAATCAATTATCATGTTTATTTATCTCTCTGTGTCCCCTATGTTGGAGATATTGTGTGTACCAGTTGAAATAAGGCCTAGAATTCCTCACTTCAAGCAGTTTCTTGCGATAACTATTGGCTTCAAGTACAGACCAATAATAAACAATGGGGGTATTTACTAAAATCACCTGGGTGCAAAACAGACTTGAATATATGAAAATAAGCACAGTATTTATCATATGGAAAACCATACACAACACCCATCTGGTGCTGATCCTGCAGTGATTTCTCCCGGGTTATGCACCCAGAAGTCTTTATTTACTTGGTTTATTCAGACAACAGATGCTCTATCTCCAGAACAATATCGCCATGTGTCTGCGTTATAATAAGGGCCTTATGCAGAAATTAACCATTTGAGTGTCAGATGGCGCCACATGGGTTAAAAGATGGGCACTTTTGAAACCTGCTCTTGGTTTGGTTCTGAATTGGTCATCCTTTACCTTATACATGAGGGAAATAGTGTGTTTAAGAAATAATCTAATAGATGTATACTTTTATTTTAATCCTCGTGTAAGAACAGGTTTCTGAGTTCAAAGCATGTTTTTTTCTTGTGTGTATGTGTCTGTATGCAAATTATTGATTGGACCTTATTATTTAGAGTATTAACTATTTGATTGCCAGGCGGGTGTGTAAAGATGGCTGGCTTTCAGAGGGTCAATACAGTAAAATTAGAGTCTGTATCCAAGTTGAACAACATGTTGGAACTATAATGTCCCTCCAACTCTACTTAAAGTCTTTACATTGATGGGAATGGAGCAATTCTGGGGCAATTCAACTGATCCACTATGGTAAATACAAATCTTATTGATTAGAATCCCACGTTTAACCCCTTGAATGCTAACGCGGTCTCCAACACATACTCTGGAAACCTCTCAAACTTTCAAGAAGTTAAAAGCTCCACTGTAATCAAGGGGTATTTGGGTAATTCTTATTTTGTACTATAAGGTGCAGTTGGATTGCTTCAAAATCAATCAATTTCTGCTTGGTGCAAAGGCCTCATTATCCTATATAATAATTAACTAGGATGTTTGTCACGATGCAGTTATGCGCAGTAGAGACTGCCTGCGTGAAGCAGAGGTAGCGGCCGCTTAACTCTTCGAGTGCCAGAGGGGTACGCAACGCATTGAAAAGCAATGCGGTTCGTACCCCTCTGGCAGTCAAAGGGTTAACATTACCCCGACCTTGGCCCGTTTACACGGGCTTTTACACTGGTTGTTAAGTTTTTGTATGACATCCACCTCTGTATTCCACCATAAACACGACAGAAATGTATATACAAAATACCATTCCCATTGTATCACAATGAGGCCCATTCTATTCTCACCCTAAGCATAACTGGGTAATATTGTTACCATTCACATATAAGGAGCAAGTATTCAAAGTGCTCACAATTTCTTATTGACATTAGTTTTTGTAGGAGCAATCACGGTAAAACATGCCCTTTAATATGAATATATATTCTTGCAACTTGTCTTTAAAATTAATGCTTAGTCTCTACTTAACATTAAGTGAAAGGCAACACTTTAAATCCACGCATGTTGGTAGGGCAGAACAAGAATCTGTGATATTAAAGCCTAAATGGAGGCTTTGCAAATGTGAACGATCCCTGGCAATTCAAGAAATTGGTAAATTATTTATTTGCCATTCTATAGTCAAAGTCTATTCACACGAACTCAACCTTAAAGATGTATACAGTGCAGCCGTGTTATTTGTAATACAATTGGGGCTAGAGAGGCCCCCACTGTAGTACAAAAACAATGCGTCGGGGCCTCTGTAGAACCAAAGGGGTTAATATGCAGTTCTGTGAACCCACCATATTTGCCTGTTGCTGTTTTGTTTATGGATAACCCCTATTTACAAGCACAAGTAAACTCATAAGCTGCACATTTGATTATTTTAAACATTGACCCAATGTCTGTGACGTCACAGCCACGCGGGCGTAAGCACCATTTTTGCATTTAAAAATTTGCTGGGTCACTTCCTAACCAAATGCACTGTTTTCTGTCTGGAATAGTAATTTATAAAATAGTAGAGAGAGAAGCACACAGAACTTTAAACTCGGCAGTAATACACCCTTCAAGTGCACCCGTTGACATTTTTATTGATTTTATTTGTTCACACCTGCCCTCTAATCATAAGTATTCATAAGCCATAAATTCAAGTAAACCTGTAATGAATATGAGCATGTATATATCTCAGTAACCTTACTATTTTTCACTCTAATCCCATACTCTTTAGTGTTTTATACCTGATATGGGGGGGGGGGGGGTGAGTCAGTGTATTAACCTCTTCTTAATTCAAGGGTTTATAGGAGGTTTTTTTAATGGGCAGTGAACTGTTTTCAAGACGTTTATACAACTTCCAATGCAAAGCGCTGTGGGATAAGACTGTTGCCTCACATACTAATACTAACATTGTAACTAGTTATTGGATAGGATATTTAAGAAATGCTTAACCCTTTAAGGACCATAGCACACCCCCTCTGATCCTTAAGGGGTTACAGCTTTCAAGAAGAAGTTACTGCAGTTTAAAATAAAAGGTTAACACTTTGAAAACAATTTCTTTAGTGATCTGTTGCTCTTTCTAAGCCAACTTCATACACAAGTCTCTTTGCATTGCATGGACACTTCAAACGGATCTTGTACTAAGGAAAAGTGTGTTTAAAGTACTAATATTTGTGAACAAAATAGCTTTGCTGTGAGTTACATTTTGAATCTGATGTACTAAGAAGTAATTGTGTATTCCTGAAGTCGATCAACTGCACCATAAGAGATTAACAAAAAACACCCCTTATTCCCATGCATTTAAACTGGGGTTATAAGCCAATGAGTGGAACAAGACACCTATCTCGCGTTCCTTCTATTAAAAGTGCCGTTTACATCAATGGAGATTTTTAATTTGTCTCCTATATCGCCGATTTGTGTCTGTAGAATTACTCTAATTCTTATTAGTGCGTTGTGCTTGGGAGTATGATTCTCTTAAAAGTATCTTAAGCATTGTAATTTTACTACTTGAGTTTTTAATGCATTCATAGACTAGTATAGATGCAGGATTATGGAAATTGTACAAGTATGCAAAAATATATGTTAGCAGTCTTGCTTCTCACTCATGGAAATCTCGCCCACTCCCTTACACAAGAAATGTAGGAGATATAAAGAACCTATTGTCTGGTGTAGCGTGGTCAACCTCGTGGTTCAACAAAGCTCTATGGATTTGTGATATCTCTATATAGTGACCAGGACTACAGGAATTATTACATAACAATCACTTGATGGCAGACAACATTAGCTTCTAGTCTTGCATTCAGGTACCAACCTTTTATTTTTAGTTAAAAGACCATTTAATCAGTTTACACCTTACAAAGCATAACCTGCTTATTTCAGTCAGTAATATCTTGGATCCGTCGAGTTATCTTCTAGATTTATTAGAAATCTGTTGATAGATCTCAGTCCAGAAGTTGTTTTTTTCGCTTCTTTATCCAGTTTGGGGAGCAGAGATTGATCACCATCAGCGTGAGTCCAGAAAACCTGGTGCCATATTTAATTTCTGAAAGATAGAGATAATGGGAGGTGGTGTAAATTTCACAGATAGTAAGGCAGTTCCAAGTTGGCGAGATAAATATTGGCTCCTCTTTCACGTTGCTTGTAGCCGCTAAGTTCTAAAGTGTTTCCCTCAGACTCAAATCCAAGAAAAAAAGTACTAATCTTCCTCCTCTCTGAGCTACTCAACAACTGCTCAATTATCCATTAATTTCTGTCGCTTTCAGTTGTGGGGCTTTGTATTTTGTTGCGCTCTGTGCCATTCTATCCAAGATATTCATTAACTAGCAGCAAAACCTTGTGCTTCAGTCAGAAATGCAGCTTTATTCGGGATCTTTTCAAAAGAGGGCACCTCAGATAAAATCTCACAAAGAATTTCAGATAGGGGTTGATTGTGGAAAACGTCCAAAAAATATGAGTTAACCCTTTTGAGCGCCAGAGCGGTGGACAATGCATTGTTGCCCTCCGCTCTGGCACTCAAAGGGTTAATAAGAACTGGCTCAGTTCTAGAGGTAAACTGTATCACATGGGCCAAATACACATATCCCAAATATCCTCTGATTTTAAAGGGGGTTTTAACAGCTTAAATGCTAGAAGTGTATCAAACGCATTGAGAAGCAATGGGAAATCACCATTGACTTGAAATGAGCTTTAACGCCACTCAATGCATTGAAAACTTCTCCAGCATTGATTAGGTTAAAGATTTCACTTAAATCAAAAGGAATTTTAGTTTTTTTTTTCTCTAAGATTTCGTTTTTTCTGCACTAATTCTTCAGTCCTCTATGAATTATAGGTTGGAAAGTCATAAAATTGCACATTAGTTAGTGTTCTATAAACTATTCTTAACTTTAACAACAACAATGTGTGAATGGTCTAGAGCATATGACTGGCAACCTGTGGCTCTCAATCTGATTTTTGATTGCAAATCCTGGTGAAGATGTTAGGAGTTGTAGTTCATCACAAGCTGGTCATTCAAGTGATGTCAAACTCTGGACTAGCCATACAAGGCCTTCATTGTTGCTTGTTTTATTTAATAATAAAAGTGTATTCACGTATGTTTAAAATGTGGGTGTTACGTTTGAAAAACTTAAACTGTATTCAAAATGCTCACTGATTAGTGAATTGGGCTTCTCTGCCTGGAGAACCAAGTCATTCTGTTGAAACTTTACATGGAGGGAACCCTATAATTTTGTGCATCAGTCAAACTGGTTGCATAGGAAATGCGTAAGCGTAGACTTTACAGGAGGGAGTCTATAGACCCAAGAATATTCAGATCTCTTACCCTGGGCTCAAGCACCTACTTGATAGGGGGAACAAATATCCACTATAAGAAGAGACCGTTTTGCTTTTGTCAGGTAATTAAAGGCCTTTTTTCGTCTCTATAGCGAAACATATGTTATGTGTGGGAGTAAGCAGGCTTCCTCAATGGAGCTCTAATGGAACCTATGTGCTAAGCTTAGTAATCAGCCAAGGAGTCTCCCATCTCATACTCTAAAGCTTTCCTGGGCCGATCTACTCATGTAAGTGATTTCAAGTATGCTACATGGAATTCTTGTACCATAGGGCTAACTAGCTTGGCAGTGTTTTAGAACAAGTGTACATTTCAGCAGGTACACACAATGAGGTCAGTATTGAAAAAAAAAACAACAACTAGATAAGGTAGTCTTTATGTGGAAATGTGATTTTGTAATGTTACTGTACCTCAGCTGTAACTGGAGAGCTCTACCAAGCAAGCATTATCTTCTGAGTTGTTTTGTGTCTGCATATCTATCTATCTATCTATCTATCTATCTATCTATCTATCTATCTATCTATCTATCTATCTATCTATTTATCTATCTATCTATCTATGAGATAGGGAGATGTTACAGCTAGGAAAACTAGTTCCACCACCATTCCTTATTTGAAATAAAAGGATTTAAGTTGACGTATGACCACGTGAGCAGATAATACAGCGCATTATTGTGGCATTTGGAGCGGAGACCCATCCAGGCTTCTCCTCTGATTACGCCTTTCCAGTATCTCTTAAGAGCAAGTGCTTTCTCTCACCCCCTGCAAGAGACTCTCTTTTATATAGCAGCCCTGATCCCCACCAAGGATACTTTATTGGAAAGCTGATAGGACTAAAGGCTTCGCTAGAGAGGATGGATTATATTTTAAGGTATATCCGTTGATTGTTCATTAATGGGGTGAGTTATTGCTGTCCAAGGGAAAGGTCAGTAGAAAGGCTTATGGATCTGCGTGTATATTTATCTTTCACACTCAAGACCAGTTCTCTTTACATATCCTCATATTTGCAAACATCATTTCTTATGTAACAAGATTGCATGGATTATACCTTACATCTGATTGTAAAGCATAATAGGAACGATACGTTTCTTGGATTGCTTAACCTGCAGTTTGGAATCTATTCACTTTCATATTGTCCTTTGTAGAATAAAACACTTGGTGATTAAAATGTATTTTTATTAAATAAAAAGCTGTTGTATTAAATTAACGCTGTAAGATTTACCTCAATATAAACATACACATCAAATGGAGATTTTTGATGCTGATGTACAGAATTGAACTGGATTAATTATAGATTAAACCATGTATAACATGGGGACGAATACAAATCTCCATTCATTTAGAGGCTTTTTTTAAACCACTGAATGCTGATATGTCTCCAACGCATTTCATGAGTTGGAGACCTCTCAGCATTCAGTGGATTAAAAAAAAAGCCGATGTATATTAATGGGGATTTGTTATTTCCTCTACAGTGTAAAATCTTGCATTCAAGTGTTTTAAAGCCCCATTGAAATCAATTGAATTGTGTGTTCGTTCACTATGGTGCTTTTGGTTTGTCCCCAAATTACTCCATTTCTCTGGCCAGTACACTACCCTTTTAATGTGTTTTACGTGGAGATTAGATTGCGCCTTGTGTTCTAATATACGATGAGATCCCCCCAACAGCCCTTTCACACTATAACCTTATGGGAAAACGCGCCTCGCTTTGACTCATTAATATTCCAACCATGGAAAAAAATACCCATTACCTACATTCTAGCCAACACACATCTAACCACCTCAAAACCAATGATTATGGAAACAATGAGGCTGTTCTAGCAGCTCAAAATGATATCTGGTATTTTTTTTTTATAGATATTGTACTTAGCTTTATACAATTTGACCATAACTACCTATAAATACATATGTTCCTAACATTGGTGAGTGGGGATATTAGGTATACGCAGTAATGAATGGCGCTTGAGGAAAGGTCAGAGTGCTGAGATTTGATTTATGTTGCTGTTGAATTGGGGCAGAAGAGCTTGATAAGATGATGTACCAAAATGGTTTACTACTATGATCCACAAAAGGTGGCAGTTAGCACTGATGTGTGCATGTGTGTGTGATATATATGTATATATATATATATATATATATATATATATATATATATATATATATATATATATATATATTTTACAGCAGTACTGTTAACGTATATTTTATCTTATGTGTTAATGATGTATGATAATATTACCAGTGCTGTTTGCTAACTCTAATTATCTGAAGAAAATCAACAAATGTATGAAATAATGACCTGCTAATTAAGATTACTCTCTCCCTGATCAAACCTATTACAAGCTAT
This sequence comes from Rhinophrynus dorsalis, assembly GCA_037306005.1. Classification (NCBI taxonomy): domain Eukaryota; kingdom Metazoa; phylum Chordata; class Amphibia; order Anura; family Rhinophrynidae; genus Rhinophrynus; species Rhinophrynus dorsalis. The sequence goes on along the minus strand of CM074723.1, from coordinate 367,104,101 downwards.
ACTGGATTGTGTATTTCACTGCGTTGTTTTAAGATTACAAATACACCATTGGTGTTTGCCAATATTCTTTCTATTGCGATTTACAAAGGGTGGATGTATTTGTTTCATACAATATTGGGTGGCAATAACTATTTAGAGTGTAATAAAAGCGTGACATGGGATAATGTGGGTCAATGTGTTTGGCATTAAAGCTGCAGCTTGGTTTTACAGTCGGTTACTATACAATTATGTTTACTTTATTACCTGCATTGGGTTGACTTATACACTAAAATCAGTGGTAATAATGATCCTTTAATAAAGGTTTTATCCTACAGACAGTTTTCTTAGCTATCAAACCTTTAGATGCTAGAGATCTCCAACGCATTGAATCTAACGGGTTAAACAATATTTAACACCGTAAACATAAGAAAGAACCAGGAAAATACAATCAATCTCATCTTGATCCTTAACTCTTGAAGGACTGGAGGGTTGTGAGCGTTGCACACCCCATTTAGTCCTTTAAAGATTAAATCAAACGAATAACCCAACCTCGCTTTATTCCCAGACTTCATAAACCTAGTGAATTAAATAGCACACATATCTCAAGGTAAACTGATTTATCATTCAATAAATTTCCAAAAAGGTACCTCATAAATGCATTTAAGATAAGACAAATACCTCCAAGCAATGGTAAAATTGCACTGCTTCAACCAATATGCATCGATTTTTATTCATAACAATCTCCTTTCATTTTTCCATATATATTTAGCTTTTTCAATGCCTCCAAGCTCACACTGAGAGGGAGAATAGCTCTGGTTATAACTGCCCTGATTATTGGAAGGCCCTGCTTTCTCTGTAGTAGGATCACAATGAAAGAGGCGCTGATCAGCAGTTTGGTAAATGATTGACCAAAGTGGGCTTCCTTGAAATAAAGCACTGAGCATTGGACTTAAATAAAAATGCATACTAGTGGATTTTGGCCTCTTTTGCTCCCTCCTACGCTGAATGACTTCTCCTTTCATGTGGGGCCATCGCAATATGCCGTAAGGAGCAAGTGTTCCCTATTTTACTGCCTCGTTCACAGCCTTAGTGCATGAAGCCATAAATCTTTTTTCTGTTCATAAATGACAAAAATCCATTGGTATGCAGAAGAGGCCATACGGTCTTATACCTCCTTTTTACTTCTCATTTGCCCACTACCAAATGGGATATCTAAAACAATAATAACACGTATAAAAATACAATCTTGTGGTTTGGATTTTATATTATTGACACCTGGATTGAAACAAGTATTCTGCTAGGTAATAAATACAAACCACAACAATGCCTTTTTTTGGAATACAATGATCACTTTTATTATCTTTTATTGGCCACAAAACTGATTGGATGATTTTCAAAACCTAAGTATTACATAATAACAACACCACAAGAAGCTTAAATATTCTTGGCAAAATATAAACGATTTATTTCCCTTCAATAAATAAACAAATAAATCAATGAAGCAGGGTTGTGGATAAAATAGATTAGGCCTTATGTATAAACCTATAATACAGAAAACCGCTTTCCTATTGTACACTGTTGTGAGCGACTAAAATTGGTCATTGGTTTAAATGAGGTATTAACCAGTGAAAGACATTGGGGTCTTTAAAAGCGTTGCTGGAGCTTTTAACTCTTAAGAGAATTACTTATATGTTCACCCATAAGAAAAAAAAAATCAATGTGCACCTTAGTGGACAAATGGAGATTCACATTGATTTAAACAGTGATTTTAACCCATTAAATGCTAGAAATGTCTCCAACGCATAAGGGGTTAAAATACGTTTAAATCAATGCATATTTAAATCTGCAGTGGACTTGCCCCCAAACGAATCCACTTTTCCTTTATATCTAACCATCAATATGACTATATAATTCTATGTCACAATATGAGAGGTCACCACGCTAGTATCTGCTTCTAGATAGCGTGGAGACATTAATAATTCAGTATATCTGCACAGCTGATTTACCTATCTGTCTGAGGACAGCAATAAGTATAATTTAAAGTAACGAATACTATTTTTTTACATTGCAAAAAAAAGGAGAGGGGAACGAAATTCACGTTAGACCAGTGAAGCAGATTTAAAAGAGCCCTTTACTCCCAGGGCTGCCTTCATTAGCATAATTTTCCTGAATACTAGTGACGCCTACTTTCACAGGATCCTAGATCCTCCTCCCTCAATTTTTTCATGTTATTTTATTTTCCTTTCCATGTCTAACCCATCTCTCTAGACTTTAAATTTCTTTCTCTTTTTTTCTCCCCCACACTTCCCTGTTCCCAGATGAATATGCTGCTTGGAAAATAGAATCATTCAGCACGCAATATTTGTAAGAAACATACCCAATTTTTGGTGTAGAACTACATTTGGAAAGCCCTGTGAGTTGATATCTCTTATCTCTGTGACCGGGGTCGCCCATATGTAACCTTAGGGGTTGTCCAGTTTTTTGGCAGACATTGCTTCTTCAGATTTCCTGAGCTCAGCTCCCATCCTGGGATCGTGTTGTGCCTGGTGATTGTAGGTGATAGAGCAGTGGTGGTGGTGGTGGTGCCACAGCTTCCTTCCCCATGCCTAGGAATTAGTTGTGGGGGTGGGAAATCCAGATCTGCTGGTTCTGGAGCCGAACTGGAGAATAAGTCTGTTGTGTTCCGCCTCAGTCGTCAGAAACCAAGGTAAGCAAGGCCAGAAATCCTCTATCACTTCTGAATGGTGGAGTTTATGTCCCAATGATTTATGGCCATAGTCTTAAATCTCGGTTCAAGAAGAGTTCACAGGCTCTAGCCTCCTTTCAAGAAGTGACTGATACGGATAGTTTGCTAATTCTGGCTGTTTTGTCTTCTCTCAGCTTCTTTCCATATCTACCATACAATCTGAATGGATTGCTTATTTATTTTTCATTTTCGAGCACATTCTTTTCTTTTAAGGGGAGAAAAAAATGTAGATATTTGATATTAATATTTTTAAGTACTAAACTATTAATCACGTCTCATAATCGGAATTGCTATTTAGCACTGATTTATACATTGTTTATTAGCCCCTTTAACTCATTGGATGCCAGTGAGTTGGACAGCCCTCCGGCACTAACTGGTTAATGTCGGAATAGGAGGTGCGTTTCACACACCACTAAAACGTAAAGGGTTATATATATATATATATATATATATATATATATATATATATATAGAGTCACAATATATCATTTATCAATGCGTGTAATAATAATGGCGGCATATTTTCATGGACAAATTAGTGTCTGGGGGGATATTCATAATTTGCTCCTAGTTACTTGGATGTAATGTGACTGAGCTATCATACAATGTAACATTGTATTCATTACCAGTGATATATATGACTAATGGTTTGTTGCTGCAATATAGTAGATCAATATATATATATACATATATATATATATATATATATATATATATATATATATATATATATATATATTCCTGTAAAGAAGGTTTATATAGATAGCTGTGTCGTTTGATTTATCTGTTTATTGTCTTCATGCAAACGTTATTGTATTAGTATATTAATATTACGCCCCATGAGCCCTGATCTACATAACAGACTGTCTATGTAGTCCTATTCATATATATAGTGCTGATAACAGATCAGTCATTGTGGTGACTAATTGTTTTGCAATACTTACCATATAAATACCCAATTAAATAATTTCACCAATTATAGTGCTGTTTAATATACACTTTTAACAAAATACACCCGTCTACCTTTAGGCCTGTATGGAGATCTGTATTACATTAGGACATATTTCACCGGTTTTAATACCTATTTAGTTGGAAAAATAACAATACATATTGAGTATTCCAGTAATATTGATAAATAGATCCAGGCCTCAAAATTGGTTTACGTTTAATAACACCTTTTTAAAACATTATATGATTAAATACACATTTTGCACAATAGCTTTAAAACCTTAAAAGGATTTCTCCTATTATTTGACTTTAAAGCCATGTGTTAAAAGAGTCTCTCTGAAATGTTGCTTTTTTATTACTATATAATCTGGTTATTTGCTTTACGGGCATTTGGAAGGCTTTTTCTTTTGTGCTGTGGCTAAGTTTAAATAGTTATTTGGAGATAGGTAAACATTAAGATTTAACAAAAGATAGACAGGATCCGAAGAGTATTTTATGGTTTGTGTTTCCATCATCTACTCTCTCGCTAGCCAAATGACCCCCATACATCAAACCACAGAGCAGTTGCACAGACAGGACCTATTATCGTTAGGGCTGCAAAGAAAGTTCATGCCGTGGTCATGGAGATGAACGCGGGTTTTTCTGGTTCCTGGTGTTTTTTCAAATCCATCATGTTTTAACAGGTAGAATTGTGTAGATCTCATGAGCACTATCTTAACCTTTTGAATGCCAGGAGAGTGCACAACTCATTACACACCCTTATGTTACTATAATATGCAAAGTGTTAACCCTTTGAGTGCCAGAGGGGTACGCAACGCATTGCAAAGCAATGCGTTGCGTACCCCTCTGGCACTCAAACAGTTAAGTTACCTTGAGAATAGGCAGGTTTTATGTGTCTTTCAGTGTGTGTGTGTGTATGACTTTATGCATGTGTGCATATGTGTATGCATGAGTGTATGTGTGTAAGTATATATGTATGTAAGTGTGTATATATGTTTATAAATATACACTTTTTTAATTTTGTAATGTATTTTAACCCCCTCTCTCTAATTCTCTCTCTCTCTCAGTCTCTCTCTCTCTCATATTCTCTCTTTCTATATATGTATATATACAATGTGTATGTACATGTATTTATGTATCTATATGTGTGTATGTGTTTGTGATACACCTAGAAATATCATGTATGTTCTAAATAAAATTATAATGTGTGTACCAGTGTGGCGTGTTATCGCCACAAATGCAAGTTCGTTTGCAAATCTATGTGCTTGTTTTCATTGCAGCAATTTGCAAAATGCAATCACGTCTTACTTGCAGGGCGATTTAATATTTTTACATTTCATGCTCTCATTCTTATAACCCATTGGATGCTAAATATGTCTCTCTAGCACACAATATTGCATTATTATCATGGAAAAAACTCTAGAACAGAATAATACAGAGCAGAGAGAAAACGACAGCTCAGGACAAAGTGAAAATGGCATCTTGTAGGCCTTGTGCTTGGAATCTGTTTGCCTGCCTGCAGATAAACTACTATTTGCCAAGTAAATATAGTGCTATGGTTTTTACATCAACTTGTGATTTGGAAAAAGAAGCCTGAGCAGAGGTTATCATTTCAGCAAACAAATTATTAGATCATTAGGTGTGTAAAATTATCTCATTAACGTTTGTACTTTAAAATGCAATCGATCACATGGAAACACCATAGCTACTATGTATGTATGTATGTATATATATATATATATATATATATATATATATATATATATATATATATGTGTGTGTGTGTGTCTTCTGTATTAATTCAAACATGATAATGTATGTCATCTCTCTCTCTATATATATAGAGAGAGAGATAGATAGATAGATAGATAGATAGATAGATAGATAGATAGATAGATAGATATGGATATATATATTTGTGTGTGTGTGTGACAATAAAACGATCTAGGTAGCAATCTATCCATGTAATAAATAATGTATATGGGCATGTGTATACACCCTCACACACGTATGCACAGACATATATTTTAATGTTTATATATTTCTGTGTCACTATTATATGTGTTATATGCATGTAGGTGGTTATTTTCTCTATATATTTTTTTTATAAATTGTATGTGCGTTTATATTCTGTGTGTATAAATAAATATATGTGTTTATGTATGCATGCATGGTTACGTGTTTGTGTGATGCATATATATATATATATATATATATATATATATATATATATATATATATATATATATATATATATATAATTGTGTGCATGCATATGTGTAGCTGTGTTGTGTGTGTGTGTGTGTTTGTACACATGTATAGTTCTGTGTGTGAGCGTTGTGTTGTGTGTGTATGTTTGTACACATGTATAGTTCTGTGTGTGTGTTGTGTGTGTGTGCATATGTTTAGCTCTCAGTGTGCATGTGTGGGTGGATATATATTGCTGTATGTGTTGTGTGTGTTCCTATGTATAGCTGTTTGTGTTTTGTGATCTGTGTATGTATGGATATATGCAGTTGTGTGTTGACTGTGTTTATGTATGGCTCTGGGTGCGGTGTGCAAATGTATACGTGTGTGTGTGTGTGTATATCTCTGTGTGTGTTTCTATAGCTCTGTGCGTTGTCTCTGTGCGTTGTCTGTGTGTATGTTTGTGTATGTATAGCTCTGTGTGTGTTGTCTCTGTGTGCGTCTATGTTGTTTGTATAGCTCTGTGTGTGCTGTGTATGTTTGTATAGCTGTATGAGTGTATGTGTGTAGCTCTGTGTGTTGTCTGTGTGTGTATGTATAGCTCTGTGTGTGTAGCTCTTTGTGTTGTCTGTGTGTGTGTATGCATAGCTGTGTGTGTGTTGCCTCTGTGTGTGTGTGTGTGTATATATATATATATATATATATATATATATAGTTCTCTGTGTGTTGTCTGTGTGTATGTTGTTTGTGTGTTGTCTGAGTGTGTATATGTATAGTTCTGTGTGTGTTGTGTGTGTGTATAGCTCTGTGTCTGTTGTCTGTGTGTGTGGAAACGTATAGGTCTGTATGCCTGTGTGTCTCTGTAAGTTCTGATGTAGTTATTCAAAACTCATTTAACTGCAATTTGTGGGCAAATGAGAATTAGTTGGACGTTAGTAAGAAGCCCTATCATCTTAATACACACTTCTCAATATTGCTGAACACTTTTTCCTTTATGGCTTTCATGTCACTTAGCTATTGTAAGTAAGATGGATTTGTCCTATTTCTTCACTGTAGTGTGTTTCTTATACACCACAGGTCTGACCAGGGTGGCCATTGGAGGAGGAACGCCACGTGACAGAGGGGTGCCAATGTTATTCTTTACGGGTGTCAAGACCCTGTCAGTTTGTGAAATAAATATTGGGAAACAACGAAATGCAAAAAGCGACCTACTACGACAGCTCTGCAATCTATGGTGGATACCCCTACCAAGGAGCAAATGGTTTCACTTATAATGCAAGTCAGCAGCAATATCCTCCTTCCTCATCTCTGGTGGAAACAGAATATCATCGACCTGCCTGCTCCCTGCAGTCACCTGGCAGCACAGTGCCACATCACAAGGCCAATGACATCAACGAAAGTTGTATGAGAACCATTAACAGTCAATCAAACCAAGCCCCGGTCATCTCAGAACAGCAGCAGCCCACACCACAAGGGCCACCACCCTCTGTGTCACCACCTCCCAACAGCAGTAATGCGGCCACTGCCTCAACCACCAAGGCCACAAACCTCACTTCCCCTGCCATGGCCAAGCAGATTTTCCCCTGGATGAAAGAATCTCGGCAGAACACTAAGCAGAAAGCTGGAAGCTCGAGTTCAGGTAAACCCACTCTTCTCCTTAAGGGGACAGGCTTAGGTAACATGGGCCATATTTATATATCCTGGAGTAAATCAGCTGCATCATAGGGGACAAATAAGGATTCCTATTGGATTAAATTGCTATTTTAACCCCTTGAATGCTAGACAGATCTCCTAGCACGGTTAAAAAAAAAGCTCTATTCAAGTGCATGGGGATTTAGGAGTTTCTATTTATCCTCTATGGTGCAGGTGGTTTACTCCAGAGTAACACCAGTTTGCATTTAAAAATATAGGCCTAAGTATTCAAAGTACTTCTCGATCATTAAAGGGGTGACACACCTCCATTTAAATCAGTGGGGGAGTTAGGCTGTTTGGGGCAGCTGGGTGTCCCCATTACTGCTCAGCTCTCAGTACAATGCAGTCACGGTTGAGGCACAGGCCTTTAGACTGGGAGTTAACCCCTAGAGAAACAGGTGGGCGCTTTCAAACAGCGCATGAGCAGCTTTTTTGACTCAAAAGAGTTAAATATCTTGCTGTATATCAAGATAACAGCTAAATACTGACACAGGAGTGTATTCATTTGCTCCGGCATTGAAATATTTAACACTTTGATTGCTGCAATGCTTTATCGACTCCACAATGGTACTCAAAGAGTTGAAAGTCCTGCTACATATACAGATAACACAACTGATGATGAAGTGTGACGTTAACTCCTGCAGCCCCAAATGTGTATTGATTTAGTCTTCCGTCGGTGGGGATAATTAACCATTTAATGCACAAGAAGGTTGCAGTCTGTTTGAAACCCGCCTGGCAGTCACAGGGGTAAAGGTATAGGAGTTTAGCAATACCCCACCACACACACACACACACACACACACACACATACACACACACACACACACACACACACACATACACACACACACCAAAACAAACAACAAAACAAAAAAACTGTAGCCTGAAATTTGGGGAATGACCCCCACACATTGATTTGCTCCATCGATCACGCGGTTAACCCTGTGAGTGCCAAAGAAGGTGTCTACCTGCCTCGGATATTGAATGTGTTAAAGATCCTGGTATATATTCCGATATCAAGGAAAGTCGAGTTGCATTACACTGTGTGACCCACTAAGAGTCGTTGCTGGCCCACTCTGGTACAGAAAAGGTTAATTGTATTTTCCCTTGAAGAAGAACATTGCATTAACATGTATCTGAATATGTTGGAGACTAATGCTTTATTTATTGTACAGCGCTAAATCATATGTTGGCGCTATATACATAAATACTGAGTAACACTGTTATTAGATAATATTTGCCCTCCCTGTTTATTTCTATTTATCCGATATTATTATTAGTATGTGATTGAGTCATTAAAAGTGAGCTCAATTGGTAGATTACTGGGATCTTAGCCTCAAATAGGCGCAATTCTGGAACGTTTCAATTGCACTATGTGGAGGTCATAATATAATCCTTCATTAATTTAAATGTGACTTATATTCCATTTAATGCTAGAACGGTTGTAGACCTCTAGCATTCAAAGGGTTAAAAGCCCAATTTAATTAGTGGGAATCTGCGGAATTTTCATGATACGGTCCGTTTCAATTGCACCTTTTTATATTGATGAATAAGGCCCTAGGATCGGAGGGGTTAACACCTGGTTCTCATCAGGATGACACGATAGCAGCACTGTGTTTTTCATCGCTGGTTACTGTGGGGCCCAATATTGGGGGGGGGGGGGGGTAGGCAGATAACAGACCCCTTCCCCCCCCATGGCTCATGTGAATTTGGGTGCCCAGCCCAGGTGATCAATCAGTGTTCACAGTGGGCCCCACAATTTTTAGAACAGGCCCTGCATAGTAAAAGCACATTTCATATGCTGTGTGTTGTACCCTCCACGAACTATCTGTGTGTAAAAGGAGATTATTAACCTTTTAGTTACTAGAAATGTTTCCAAGCAATGCGTTGGGGACCTGTTCAGTTTAGAAGGGGTTAAGTGGGATTTCTGCTGAAATGATGTGCACAGCAAATACCGATAAATACGTTAAAGATTGGGTTGTATATTTAAACAGTAGTTTATTAACCCCTTGCTCTGCACACTCATTTGGTTCTCGGTGGGTTAATGCTATGATTGTTGAGTATGTTTACAATAACCATTTAGCGCGGAAGATGGGTTTGCGAGTACTGGCTCTCAAAGAGTTAAACGTTAACCCTTTGAGTACCAGAGGGGTACGCAACACGTTGCTTTTGCAATGCGTTGTGTACCCCTCTGGCACTCAAAGGGTTAAGTAAAGGGAGCTACAGAATGGCCGGTCTGGCTTCTAACCGGTTAAGTGAGTCTATGGAGTGACATTGTTAATGTTTAAGTAATTCATATGTTATGCAAAATGATAATAACAATAAATAAATATATTAATACAAAAATAATAATAATGTAATTTAACACGCTGAGTGCCAGAGCGGTATCCAACGCATTGTGTTGCAATGCGTTGGATATCTATATAGCACTCGTGGGGTTAACAGTTTGTTGTCGGAAGGGTGTGCAACGCATTAACGCTTCCTGAGCACATAAGGTTAACATGCACAGAAAATTATGAAACTGAGTGTATTGTTTGCAGTTGACCTAATCTATTCTTTGCTTTCAACGCTTATTTAAGATGATACATTGCAACAAAGTATTTTATGTATATTTATTATTTTTTTTTGTTTTATTTTAAGCCTTTTTGGAGGTGGAAGCACAATCATATAAATATCAATGTAATTCAGTTTATGGTGTTGAAATATAGACAGTACAAGTTCAGACATATTCCAGCTGTAGCAATGACAATTAATTTTTTTATACAATTATTCGGGGTAATTAGATTCCGTCGAATATAGAAACAGCAATTTAGGAATAGACTGAAGTCTCATCTTGGCTGATAGCCTGACAGTGCAGTTCATTTTATGATTTGACATTGCAAAATGATACGTGACAAGCCTTTGGTCTCAGAAAAAAAAGGAAAATAAAATAAAAAGTAGCAGTCTAATTGAATACAACACAGCAGTGATTTGGTTTACTGCTCTTCCCTACTTAGTGTGATAATAAACTACAAAAAATGCTACGTTACTTACCTTGTATTTCCTGGTTTGTCAAAGTTTATAAACATGTGACTCCTTGGGCCTTAACCCGTTGAGTGCCAGAGGGATAAGCAACGCATTGCAGAGCAATGCGTTGAGTAACCCTCTGATACTCAAAGGGTTAACTATAAAAGTTAACTTCCGGAGTAAACCTGCTGCATTACAGGGTACAAATAACCCCCTTGATTGAAATGTTTTTTTTTAGCCGTTGAATACTAGAGAAGTTACCAATGTACTTCTTCGCAATGCATTTTTGGGTCTCTCTGGCATTCAAGGGGTTAAAAGGCTCCATTTAAATCATAGGGGAGTTTGGGAATTTTTATTTCTCCCTTCTCGCGCATTTGGTTTGCTCCAGAATGGCTTCACTTGAGTGTCAGAGGGTGTCCAACACATTGCAACGCAATGTTTTGGATATCTCTCCAGCACTTAAAGGGTCATACAAAAGGCCTTTAGGTTGTGCAATTTAGAGGCATATTATCTTCACTATATGAGACAAATTAAAATTACTAATGATTTAAATGGAGCTTTTAACCTGTTCAATGCTTGACTGTGTACAATGCATTGCAAAGCACTGCTCTAGCATTCAAGGGGTTAAATAATCTGTTCAAGGGAACACTAGAACCTAGGATTATCTGGGGTAATATGTACTTAAATATCCTGTACTTCATACTAATATCTGAAATAAATACCTATTTCTTACAAAAATGCTGTGAGGGAGCAGATATTCCTGCCTTTTCCTGGGCACCTATTGATTGTTCAGCATCATCTGTACTTTAGCTCCAATTTCTTAATTCGAACAGCACAAACAACATTAAATAAATGCTATGAACAGGACAATTTACACATACTCTAAAAGCAAGTTTAGGATTGCATATTAGATATTATATTATTATATATGTTAACTGTGCATCTTTGATATTTAAAGCCATACCAACCTATTTTATTTTTGGAGTTAATGTTCCAATTGCCTTTATGCATAAGGATCTATCTATCTATCTATCTATCTATCTATCTATCTATCTATCTAATATATCCCAACCAATGACCCTCAATCTGTTGTAGTTCTACAACTCACAAAGGTCAGCTGAGGATGATGGGAGTTGTAGTCTTAGTGTAGGGTTTGCAGATCATCCATTTAAAACTGAACACATATGTACAATGCATGCTGGATGGCTACAAATTAACCATTGCTGTATAGTATGGATTATTCCAGTTATGCAGCATGCATTTTTCAAAAGTTTAAAAGGCATAATCTGGTATTCCTAAATTATACAGAAGCTGGAGGACCACAGGTTGCGTATACAACAAAGGGAAGTAACAGTAATCAAGTCATGTGCAAGTATATGAAACTGTAATTTATTATTAGCTTTTAGGTCACAATCACAATCCTTCCTCAGGCTAAATATGATAAATACCACAATATATATAGAGAGACAGGGGAAGAGGGAAAGAGGGAGTGAAATAAAAGCAAGATTTCTGTAAACAATTAAAGGAAACTATTGTAAAAAATCTGTTCCTAATAACCTTTAAAGTTAGCATTAAGTAAGGCAGTGTAGTGGAAAAATGCTTTACTTTCTTGTGCTTAACCCTTTGAGTGCCAGAGAGGTATCCAATGCATTGGATCCCTCTTGAGCACTCAAAGGGTTAAAGCTATACTGTCTTGTCTGCTTGCTTGGAGGACCTTAGGCATAATCATGTGACTTGTGTCTACTTCCTTGAGATTAGAAAACAACAACAAAATAAAACACTGCAATCTAGGGATGTCTTATAGCACAACTTCCCTACTAGTTTCATAGGACATTTTGTATGAAAGAAGAACAATTCTGGATTAAATCAACTGCATCATAGGGATAAGATACCAATTTACAAATTCCACTTGATGAAATGGGGCTTTTAACCTCTGGAATGAAATATATCTCTCTAACACATTACAGAGCAATGTGTTGGAGACCTCTCAAGCATTCAATGGTGGTTATGTTCTAACATGAGATATTGAGCTGATGTGGCAGTGACTTCTCCAGTGATATAACTTCTCCATTTCTTATGATATTCTATGTAGCCAATGCACTAGCTCTCTCCCAGTTGAGAAATCTTTGTGCATTGGTTCCATACGCTAACACAGGAACTGGAGAAGTGATATCACTGGAGAAGTCATCTCCGCTTTACCATCTCTTTATCACACCTTAGCACATAAAACCCTGGTGAACTAATCTGAATGAACGAGACACTACTTGCACACCTTTGCTCTGGTAGAGAAATTAAAGACTTAGTAATGTCTTACATGAATAAAAAGTAGTATTGTAGATAATCAAAAAAGAAACCCATCAATAGCAGTCTGATTGCTCATGTTTTAAAGTTCTCCCCTCACTGATGTCAGCTGTGTCAGCTGACTTGAGGAGGCTCTTCAGCAGAGCCGAGATAGTGCTCTGTAGAAATAAATACGTAACTGGAACGGTCTATAAAGTGTGCCTGGTTTGCAAGAACATTTTGTAGACCCTTCCAATTAAGTATTTCTTTTTAGATTGCGGTATTTCGGCTCTGCTGAAGGGACCAGGATCTTCTTCTGTCAGCTAGAGGCTGATGTCAGGGAAAGGGGAGGGCGGAGAGAACATTAAAATGCTATATATTTCTCAAACCATAAAGTTTTGAGAGATCAGACTGGCATCAATGGATTTCTTTTTCGATTATCTACAATATTGCTTTTTATTTATGTAAGACATTACAAGTCCTTTAAGAATACTGGCACTATTATGGGTACTTGAGGACCACGATTGAGAAACTTATCTAAGTCAGGGATAGGCAACTTTTGGCACTCCAGCTGTTGGAAACTACAGAGGTTATGCACTAAGACATGATAAAGAGATGATAAAGTGGAGATGACTGTTCCAGTGATATCACTTCTTTAGTTCCTGAATTATTCTATGGACCCTATGCACTAAGATCTCCAAAGATCAGAAATCTTAGTGCTTAGGCTACATAGAAAAATAAAGGAACTGGACAATTGATATCAGTGGAGAAGCTATCACCTCTTTATCACACCTTAGTACATAACCCCATACAAATTCTGTAATCCCCATCAGGGCTCAAAATTTCCACTCGCCACTAGCCAATGGCGAGTGAAAATTTAGCCCTGGTTAGTAGAAATTCAGCCCTGGTGGTTATGTTATGGCTTGCAGTGTCTAGTAACTTTTCAGGTCTGGCTAGTAGCAAGGGACTTCCAATTTTAAGCCCTGATCCCCATAATAGAAGGAGAATAATGGTCAGGGGAGGCTTACCCTCCCAAAACTAAACAATCACAACAGCACATTTGATATACAAATATTAATATTATTAGTAAGATTACCACCTTATTCATTTAAGATTACCACCTTATTCATTTAAAACCAAATATGAAAAATGTACTCTACAGGGCTACGTTGATTAATACAGTTGTGCAATGGCCTCCATTCAGCCCTGCAGAGTGCATTCTTCATATGTGTTTGGTTTTAAAGGGAGAAGGTGACAACCTTAATCATAAGCCTCCCCAAGCACAAGCGTCACAATCCTCCTATGATCCCCAGCCAGCCAACGACTGGTTGGGGTTGATTAGCGTTATACCGCCCAACAGCTTAAGTGTTGAAGTTACCTCCTCCTGATCTGGCATTCTAATGCCTATATTAGTGTGCTATATGTTTTCTATGAAGACTGGCAAACAAATGCAACTATTGTCCTTTTAAATGTAGATGTACAATATGTTTATTTTTATTAATATGATTGCGAGACCTAATAATATCTGTATATTTATGAACTGTACCCTTTATTATGCTCTTGATAAATTACATTCAACATGTTAGGGGTGCCCCCAAAAGTCCCAGATTGTGTGTTAGGGGTGCCTTGAGAAAAAAGGATGAGAACCACTGCCTTAGCTGTAGTGCTTGATAATGGGCCAGCTTACGTACTACATACCTCCCAACATTTCAGCGGACAAAGAAGGACTGTTATGTTTTAGGTGATGTTGCTGGGGTGTGGCCGGTGGGTGAGGCATTACCAAAAATGTATAGGTTATTTCATGACCTATTGAACCATATTTTTTTAACTAAATGAATGATTTACAGCAAAACCAAGGTATTTTATTTATGCATATTGTAATAAAACCACATATACTGGTGTTTAAATAAACATTATTGTGAGTTTTATTGCTGTGGAGCAATGTGATACATTTATGTACACACCACACAGTCTGACCTCCTAAAAAGAGGGACACCAGGGTGGGAAAGAGGGACAGAGGGATTTAGGTTTCAAAGAGGGACTGTCTCACCTAAAAAGGGACAATTTGGAGGTATGCTTACCATGGAGCTATGCAGTATGCATTGTTCCAATTATTTGTTTTAAAGGGATAATCTGGCAATTCTACTGAATGTGTCACAGTGAGCAAACTGCAGTGACTTTTCACCCAGTATAGTTTCTTTGCTCCCTGTGGGGGAATCTTGCCTGGTTAACTCTTACAAAAACACTTCCTTGTGGTTTCAGCATGATATAACTTTTCAGAGACATGCAATCAACATTGAGGCATTGGTTCTGATCTTTGGTGACCGCATGGTCGGTATTTCTTCTGAGGTGAGCAACCCAGCACTGAAAGAGTTAAAACACTGAAAGAGTTAAAAGAGTATTTGCAGCTGGACAAGGCTGCATGTACACCTATTATTGCAATACAGCTCTGCATAAACAAGCCTCATTAACTCTTAAAGGAAAAGAGCAGTGCGCGATGCAATGCACAATTCCTTTGGTCCATAAAGCATTTGCTAATTCAGTGCTAATTTGCTCACCTAAGACCAGGGATTTACAACTTCATTCTGTGAGGCTCCAAAAGGGCAAGCTTTAAAGGAGCAGAAAACATTTTTTAACTAAAATATATAAATATGTATATATATATATATATAAATATATATATATATATACATATATATATATATATATATTTATATGTGTGTGTATGTGTATATATATATATATATATATATATATATATATATATATATATATATATACATATGTATATTTCAGCTCTTTTCTACTGGAGGATTTTTCAAAAGGTTTTACAGCTCAAATTTTTATTAACTGCAATTATCTATTATGACCACCAGGTGGTGCTGTCATAATCACTTACAATGGGGAGCCATGATCTCCCATAGAGTGCAATAAAAGTTATGCCTTTTGGACACCAGTTGGCACAGTTGCTGATAGATTAAAAAAGGTGTAACTTTTGAATGTTAAATAGGAAAAGTCTCATTAAACATAATTTTCATTAAAATGTACTGCTCCTTTAAGGATATCCCTACTTAAGCAGTGGTTGATCAATCAAGTTACTGATCCACAGATTATCCAACTTGTTAACAAGCAGGTACAGTGGATATAAAAAGTATACACACCCCTGTTAAAATGCCAGGTTCTTGTGATGTTAAAGAATGAGATAAATGAGATAAATCATGTCAGAACTTTTTCTACTTTTAATGTGACTTATAATGTGAAACATTCAATTGCAAAACAAACTGAAATCGTTGAGGGGGGAAAATAAAAAACTCACAATAACCTGGTTGCATAGGTGTGCACACCCTTAACCCAATACTTTGTTGAAGAAACGTTTGATTTTATTACAGCAATCAGTCTTTTTGGGTAGGAGTTTATTAGCATGGCACATCTTGACGTGGCAATATATGCCCACTCTTCTACTCCAAATATGTCAGATTGCGAGGACATCTCCTGTGCACGGCCCGCTTCAGATCACCCCACAGATGTTCAATTGTATTCAGGTCTGGGCTCTGGCTGGGCTATTCCAAAACGTTAATCTTCTTCTGATGAAGCCATGCTATTGTGGATTTGGATGTGTGCTTTGGGTCGTTGTCATGCTGAAAGGTGAACTTCCTCTTCACCTTTAGCTTTCTAATGGACGCTTGAAGGTTTTGTGCCAAAATTGTCTGGCATTTGGAACTGTTCATAAGGCCCCTGTTCCAGCAGAGGAAAAACAGCCCCAAAGCATGATACTGCCACCACCATACTTCACTGTGGGTATGGTGTTCTTTGGGTGAAGTGCAGTGTTGTTTTTGCGCTAAACATACCTTTTGGAATAATGGCCAAAAAGTTCAACCTTGGTTTAATTGGACCATAACACATTTTCCCACGTGCTTTTGGGGGACTTGATGTTTGTTACTGCAAACCTCAGCCGGGCTTAGATGTTTTTCTTTGTAAGAAAGGGTTTCAGTCTTGCCACCCTACCCCATAGCCCATTCATATGAAGAATATGGGAGATTGTTGTCACATGTAGCACACAGCCAGTACCTGCCAGAAATTCTTGTAGTTCCTTTAATGTTGCAAGAAGGCCTCTTGGAAGCCTCCATGACCAGTTTTCCTCTCTTCTTCTCATTAATTTTGGAGGGACGTACAGTTCTTGGTAATATCTCTGTTGTGCCATATTTTCTCCACTTGATGATGACTGTCTTCACTGTGTTCCATGGTATAGCTAATGCTTTGGAAATTCTTTTGCACCCTTCTCTTGACTGATATCTTTCAACAATTAGATCACTATGATGCTTTGGAAGCTCTCTGCGGACCATGGGTTTTGTTCTGAGATGCAACTAAGCAAATGTCAGGAAAATTCTGTTAGAACGGCTGAACTTTATTTGTGATTAATCGGAGTCACTTTAACTGATATCAGTTGTGTAATGACTTCTATTTAACATGAGATTGAATATGATTGGTTAGTTCTGAAAACAGCCACATCCCCAGTTATGAGATGGTGTGCACACCTATGCAACTAGGTTATTGTGAGTTTTTTATTTTCCCCCTCAACGATTTCAGTTTGTTTTGCAATTGAATTGTTCATGTTATAGGTCACATTAAAGGTTGAAAAAGTTCTGACATGATTTATCTTTGTCTCATTCTTTAACATCACAAGAACTTGGCATTTTAACGGGTGTGTGTAGACTTTTTATATCTACTGTATATGCCATCCTGCAAACCTGAGCTGTTGGAGTACTACTAGGGCTAAATCTGATAATCACATTAACAGAAGGAACATTGCTCATGGAAGGTAATCTATGTGCCTGCCCACTTTACTGGGCCCTGCCTCTCTCAATGGACTCTGTAAAAGTTCACTGGCTAATTGTCACTGAAATGAGTAGCAGTGAGAAAAACGTGTGACTGCTTGTCTCACAATGCATGAGGAATCTCTTTAGTATCTAAAGGGTTAATGAGGACTATTAACTAAAACAAGGATAGTCAACGTCTGGTTGAGGTTGATGGGAGCTGTTGCTAAGAGCTGGAGGTCCAACAGCTGACTGTCCCTGAATTAACCTTTTGGGTGCCAGTAGTGTCCAACGCATTGAACTGTAATGCATTGAAGAGCTCTCTGTCACTCAAAGGGTTTAGGGGTTGAATTCTTTTACCCATGAGACGGAGCATGAGTGAGGCAATTCTTGCTCAAATGCCAAATGGCTCTTTTTATTAATGAGATTACATGTAGGATTTTTGGAGCCCTTTGACATTCTTATTCTCCTGGATAATCCAGATTAAACATATGGGCTAAATTTGTCTGCCCCACTACAATATGGGTTTAAAGGGATAGTAATGTTTCACAAAAACAGCAGCTCCGATTAATCTTCATAGTATTTGGGCCATAGAGAGTGTTATTTCAGTACTGTCTGAGTTGTAGTTCAAGAATAATTGAATGATAAATATCCCCCTCCAGCCCCTTTTACCTAGTGTAAGCTGTCTCCCCTCAGATGTGGAATCTGGTCCTGGGTCCAGACAGCTCACAGCAAGGGACAATCTTCTTACTGTAAGAACAGTGAAAACCCTGCCCCCCTTTTTTTTTTTTTTCTTATGCTCACTGAAGATCGTCCCTCTCTGTGATCCATCCGGACAGTCTTGCTTCTTTGAGGTGAGCAGTGTTACATCAGTAAAAGGGGCGGGATGGGAATACTTTATCATTCAATTACTCTTGAACTACAACTCTTGACAGTATTGAAATAATACTCTTCATGGCCCAAATACTATGATGATTAATTGGAGCTGCTTTTATTGTGAAACACTACTATCCCTCTAACTGTATTGAGAAGCAATGCTCTGGAGACCTCCCTGTCATTTAAGGGGTTAAAATTCTCTTTTAAATCAATGGGAATTTTTAGTTTCCCCAATAGTGCAAATGGTTTGCCTCAGAATGCCTTCAATTTACTTTTGAACACAAGGCCCATTATTTTTACAGCGCAAATGAACCCTTTGAGTGCCAGAGGAGTGCGCAAGGCATTACAAAGCTTTCAAAATTTAGTCTCAGTCCCATTTTCTACATGCTGCTATATCCTGAGAAAATCTTGTTCACTCTTTAGTAAATATGAGAGTTCTTTGTGGTTGTTTCAATGCATAACTATTTTAAAAGTTTAGAGAGTAAAACAGGATAAATTCTGGAGCAAATTGACTGTATTATAGGGGCAGGGGTGGCATTAAAAATTCACTTTCATTTAAATGAGTCTTTTAAAGGGAAACTATCACCTCTATACGAGTTTAGCTTATTTTAATCCTTAGCTAGCGATAAGCTTAAATGGTTTGTTATTTTTGTTTTAAAAAAAGCATGGTGTGGCGAAATCTACATTGATAATAATGAGCCTATGCCTTACTTCCGGACAGACTGTGGGTACGGCTCTGTACCGCTGTCTGTCAATCTTCTTCTCTTCCTCCCCAAGTATGGCCACGTTCCAACCAGCTTACAAGGAGAAATCCTCCATGCTTGGGGAGGAGCTAAAGAAGATTGACAGACTATGGTACAGAGCTGGAACCGCAGTCTGTCCAGAACTAAGGCACAGGCTCGTTTTTTAACATTATAGATTTTGCCACAGCATGTTTTCTTTAAACAAAAATAACAAACCATTTAAAGGGATAGTAATATCCCATCATATTTTTTTGCATATTATAGTAATTAAAAAGTGGAACTGAATGCAAAAAACCTTATCTGTCAAACCACTATGGTTTGAGAGATATTTGCATTCAAAGTTTGACGTTTCCTGCTGTCAGCTATAAAGCTGTCAGCAGGAGATCTGTATCGGCCGACATGGAGGCTCTTCAGTAGAGCAGCAATCGCGCTTTTTAAAAAGAATGACTGCATTGGAATGGTCTACCAAGTGTGCTTGCAAACCAGGCACACTTGGTAGACCATTCCAATGCAGTCATTATTTTTAAAAAACGTGATTGCAGCTCTGCTGTAGAGCCTCCGTGTTGGCCGACAAGGATCTCCTGCTGACAGCTTTACAGCTGACAGCAGGAAACGTCAAACTTTTAATGCCGATATCTCTCAAACCATAGCGGTTTGAGATACGTTTTTTTGCATTCAATTCTAATTTTTATAGGGATAGTAACTTCGTTTTATCTTTATTTTATTATTTAGGCATTAAAAAAACATGAAGAACGATATAAGTCTTATCTCTCAAACCTTTATGGTTTAAGAGATATTCACAAGCAAAGTTTCCCCTCCCACCCCTTTTTCCTAGTGTAAACCATCTCTTCTCAGATGTGGATCTGGTTGTAAGACCAGACAGATAACAGCAGGGGACAATCTTCTTTGTATGAAAACAATGAAAGCCCTTCCCCCCTTGACAAGCTTTTCAGCTTTTTCCCTTATCTTAATTGAAGATTGTCCCTCTCTGCAATCTACCTGGACACCTCCCTTCTGATCTGGCTGAACGGGGGGGGGGATACTTTGCTTGTGAATATCTCTTAAACCATAAAGGTTTGAGAGATAAGACTTATATCGTTCTTCATGTTTTTTAATGCCTACAAAATAAAATAAAGATAAAACAAAGTATTACTATCCCTTTAACTACTACAATATGCAAAAATGTATGGGACATAACCATCCCTTTAAGGTTATCACTAGATAAGGATTAAAATAAGCTAAACTTGTATAGGGGCTGATAGTTCCCCTTTAAATCCTTAGATGTTATAGAGGTCTCCAATTCATTGCAGAGCAACATGTTGGAGAGTACTGTAGCATTCATGGGTTTAAAACTCTCATTTAATTCAATGGGGATTTATGAAATGTGTTCCTTATGGTACAATAATTTACTTCAGAATTGCTTATCCTTTGCTGTCCGTATAAGGCCCACAGACATTTTTTTTCCTGCTAGCTTTCAGAACCTTAATATATGTAACCACATGCCTTTTTACTGCTTCCCTCTGATAAACACATCTGGTGATGCTTAAGCGTAGATATTTCCCCATAGAACTCCTTTATCCCTCAGTGTCATGTATTTCTATGGGGCAGAACCAGGTATTCCATTGTTTACATCACTGTAGTACTGCTATGGAGGCTGATTTACTAAGAAGAAATTAAGCAGTTCTGGAGCAAATCAACTAAGCCAAAGGGGACAAATAAAAATTCCTCAACTTCCCATTGATTTAAATGAGGCTTTTAAACCCCCCAAATCAGGGTTGGAAAATCACAAGAGGCTGCAAGCCAAGGCACGTGACAGTTTACTGTGGCCCCAGCATTTTGGGGGCATTTTATATACCTTTAGTATATTCACACCGTTACTGGTGGCTCCAAAAGATTTAATATTTTTGTCCACTCCTGTCTTGAATATTAGAGAGGATGAAGATCTCTCTACTGGGATGGATTTCCTGGTAGGCAGGGTAGACAACTGCCTAGAGCTTCAAATTTAGATGAGGTGCCTCAGCAGTGTTGGCCACACCCACATTCTGAATTATGGGTGTGGCCAGAACAATCTCATTGTCCCTGCACTAGGTTTAAACCTCTTTACAGGCTATTATTTAACCCCTTGGATGCTACAGAAATCTCCAAACATTGCGAAGCCAAGGGGTTAAAGCTTTTTTTGTGGGACTGGGGAGTGTGTGTGTAACTATGGGCAGAGCTAAGGGCACCTAGAGTGCCTAGGGCCACCAAGGAATGAAATCTGGCCCTACCTTTACATATTTCAAGGATTTTAAAGCACTATTTGTAGGGCAATTATTAGTGGCGTAACAATAGGCCGGGCCCATCACTCTCAGGGGCCCGGTCGCCCCCTGTGACCCCCTGGCCACGTGCCTGCAGCAACTTATGAAACAGGGCAGCACAGCTGATCTCCCGGCGGCCGGCGCTCTAGTAATGCAGAGCGCTGGGAGATGACATAATCTCCCAGCGCTCTGCATTACTAAGAACTGTGCGGGAGCTTGAGTTCCAGTCAGAGGTCTGTGCCGAAGAAGGCACCTATCTGTCATGTCACACACCGCTAGACCATCAGGGACTCGAGGTAGGAGGACGGGGGGTCAGTAGGGGCATTGTGGAAGGGGCAATGTGGAGATGGGGGTATAGTGATGGGGGCATTGTGGAGATTGAGGGGCAATGTGGAGAAGAATTAGGGGCATTGTGATGGGGGCATTGTTGAAGGGGCAATGTGGAGATTGAGGGGCAGTGTGGAAGGGGCATTGTGGAAGGGGCATGGTGGAGGGGCATTGTGATGGGGGAATTGTGGAAGGGGGCATTGTGGAGAATGAGGGGCATTGTGATGGGGGCATTGTGGAAGGAGCATTATAGAGATTGAGGGGCATTGTGATGGGGGCATTGTGGAAGGTGCATTGTGGAGATTGAGGGGCAGTGTGGAAGGGGCATTGTGATCGGGGCAATGTGGAAGGGGCAATGTGGAGGTTGAGGGGCAATGTGGAACAGGCATTGTGGAGAATGAGGGGCATTGTGATGGGGCATTTTGGAGAAAGAGGGGCATTGTGATGGGGGCATTGTGGAAGGGGCATTGTTGAACGGGCAACGTGGAAGGGGCAATGTGGAGTATGAGGGGAATTGTGGAGATGATGGGGCAATAAGGAGAATGAGGGGCATTGCGGAAGGGGCAATGTGGAGATGGGGGCATTGTTGAATTGGGCAATGTGGAAGGGGCAATGTGGAAGGGGCAATGTAGAGGTGGCCAATGTGGTCGAGGGGAGCCAATGTGGTTGGGGGGGGGGCATGGCAATTCTTGCACCAGGGCCCGGTGGCTTCTAGTTACGCCTCTGGCAATTATAACATGCATAGTGCCCTTTAGGTATGTCTACTCCCTTGGTAACAGATCTGCAGATCAAGCTGGGGCTGCCTTGTGATCCCCAGAAGGCAAGCGGCAGACAAGAATGGGGGTAAAAAAAGAGACCTCCATCACTGACCCCACAATATAAACTGGTTGGTGAGGTTTGAAGTCTCTCACTTTAGTTTCCTTGGATTATATGCTGTGATGTATTTAGGCTTCCTACTGCCCTAGATCCAAGTAAGTGCATGCACCCCCTCCCAGCACATGCTTTGCCACACACTCACCTGGGGGGTTATGCACTAAAGCATCATAAAGAGGTGATAACATAGAGATAACTTCTCCAGTGATATCACTTCTCCAGTTCCTCCTATGTTATTGTACGGAGCCTATTCACTAAGATTTCGCATTCTCTGGAGATCTTAATGAATAGGCTCTATAGAATAACATAGGAACATAGGAGAAGTGATATCACTGGAGAAGTTATCTCCATGTTATCACCTTATTATCACACTTTAGAGCATAACCTCCCTGGTTTCTTCCTCAGGCAGCACACCTTCCCTTAAAGACACAAATATCTAGCATCCAAGGGGCTAAAAGAAAGATAATAATGTAAGGCATGAAGAAAGACCATTTGTGTATTTGCACTTGTGGAAGCTATGAGCTGCACTTTTTTTATCCTTGTGAGTACCAATGGGGCATTCAGTGCATTGCTTCTTAATGTGTAGGACACTCCTCTGGCATCACAGGTTATAACAGTGCTTTTTTTTCACAAAGCAGCAAAGTTTCACAATGTGCTGCCTACTTGGCCTAGGCATAAATGTCAGTGGCTGCATGCACAACCCCTATAAACCCCAGTAATACGTTCAGTACAGATATTAGGGGTCTATGGAGGATGAGAGCAAAAATCCTTAACATTTTTGACTGTTTGTGTGTTGCAGCCTGCAGCCTGGTGAGGGGGGTTATATTTATGACCCCCCAAACAGATGACATGAACCTTTGGTGGCCTCATGGTGCAGACCCAGGCATTTTACTTAGCATGCTCACACAGTAAAACATAAGTGTCCTTTTCAGGGGTCACATGTGGCCAACAGGTTCCAAGGGATCCCTTTATTCTTCTTTCCTCAAAGAGAGCACCATAGCAAACCATGAATGGTGCCCCAGTGGAAATTGTATCTGTATCTTGGTGCATTTGGTTTCATCTAGAATTGTCCCAGTTCTTCACACATTAACATCAAGGCCTTTAGAGAATTGCTTTGAAGAGGGGATGAAGTAAAATAGAAGAACCCTATCAAATAAAAGATTTGTGAAGATTTTAAAAATTTCTAAAATTACCTATATATTAGCCACTTTTTATTTAGAAAACTAGGTTTTGTGGCTTGTTGTGCAGACACTTACTTCTTTTGCCCAATACTACAAACCCCCAACTAAACTCTTAAAGTGCTAGGGTAGTGGACAACTATTGCCTAGATATGTGATTCTTAATTTGTTGAAAAGATTGACTTGTTTAGGTAGATATGCTCTATATAGCCATTTGTTATTCCTGTTTATACTGTCCTACATTGTATCTACAGTTATAGTGGTCTCTGTTGAAGTCTACTACTATGTCACATGTCCTCACAGCATGCAGTGGTCTTTAATAGACCTGAATGGCCACAAAGGTCACTAGTATTTATCAGATTTTAAACTGAAACAGCTATCATTAAAGCACAAAAGCTATAGCATATACAAAATAACCTATATTGTTGTATTTGACTGCTGTATGAAGGACACCAACTTAGGTAAATTGTTGTATTAAACAAAATAGAAGCCACTTTTTCCTGTGTTATAGTACCACTTTTTCCAATACAATTTCCCCCTGTTATGCAACAGAATCTCTTAACTTTTTTTCAGTGTAGGCGAATACAGGCCTGGCTCACACTGCACGTGTAAATTATTCCAGCTGACGTCTACAGGGACATTTTTAGATGAATCCAGTGATAAGCTGTCAACTTCAATGTAATCCAAGCCCCAATTTGCTAAAATTAGAAAACTCTACAAACGGATTAGGCTGCTTTTTGCTGGGATCTGCTATATATGGATATTGTATATTTTGTTCAGTTTGTAGTATATATGTCTTACGACAGTCCAGTGTGCATCAAGTTGTATTTCAGGGTCTCATCATAACATCACATCAACATGGTAGACATTCCACAATATCATGCTACCCTAGCCTACTAACACTTTCATTACTCTAGGGGTCTACAACTCACAATACATTGTACATGCCTGTGGAACGTAAGGGGATCTAGATTAGGGGTCTAGTGTTTGTACGTATTAGACCAGTGTTTCTCAACCTCAGTTCTTGGGATAGCCAGACAGTGAAGGTTTTCAAAATATCCCTGCTTGTTGATAGGTGTGTAATCAGTGGTTCAGTGATCATGGTTGCTCCATCTGTGCTTAGTCTGGTATATCCTTAAAGAAGCAGTAAACTTTTTTTATAAAAAAAAAAAAATATTGTAGTACGTTTCATGTTGAGTAAAATACGTGTACTCCCGCTGCTTAGAGATGCATATTTACAGAGTTATTACTGTTTAAACCTGTGTTTTTGTACATTAGCAGTGCCCTCTAATGGTCAAATTCTAATTAGAGTTGCCACCCAGGGTATTTTACAGGCAGGCCAGTAAAAAATTGGCTTCTGTCCAATGTTAAGTCTATGGAGGGAATGCCATGGCTGATATTTTTTTGAAGAAAAGGTGGCAACCCTAATTCCAGTTAGTTATTCTGTTACATTCTAATGCAGAGAAAAAAGTCAGTGACTTACAGTTCTCCATTGAATGTGATGGAAACTGCTGAGTCATTTCCTATCAGAACAATCAGGAAGTAAATACAGTAAATGCACTTCCTGATTATTTGAACTGTTATAATATTTGCATAGAACAACTGACAGCAGTGGGAGTACCCTTGTTTTACTCAGCTGGAAAAGCTCTATAACATATAGGTTTTCATAAAAAGCAATTTACTGCTCCTTTAAAGCCTGATCTGTTGGTGTGCTTGGGTAGTAATGCTGAGAATCACTATACTAGATTAAGGTGCATGAGAGTGATTAGGCAGAGATCACACACATACAGAACTTCATACACAAAAGAAAAGAGGAACACTTTTAAGGCAAACCAACAGCCCCTTAGGAGAAACAATAACAATGTATCTAACTGCCTTTGATTTAAATTGGGCTATTAATCCCTCAAGTGCTGGAGAGGTCTCCAATGCATTGCATTACAATGCGTTGGAGACCTCTTGCATTGAAGGGGTTAAATAAAAGCCCAGTTTAATTAAAGGCAGTGTTGGGAATTTTTATATATTTTGGGTCTTTAGTGCAGTTGATCTACACTACAATTGCTCCTCATTTGTGTATGAGGCTCTCACAGTGTTATACAGTAAGAATGCATTGCTGTTATCAGGATTTCCTGAGTGGCAGCCAGTGCAGTGGAACTCACACTCTTGCATACCTCCCAACATTTCAAATGGCGAAAGAGGGACACTTTTGTTTTAGGTGGTGTTGCTGGGAGAGTGGCTGGTGGGTGGGGCATTGCCGAGAATTTTTACGTAATTTCATGACCTACTTACTGATTAAATGAACAGAGCAAGACCAAAGTATTTTATTTACAGACTAATTTATAGACACATATATGGAAGTATAAACAAACATTAATGTGAATATTATTACTGTGGGGCAATGTGATACACTATGAAATAATGTTTGAGCTGTTAAAGCTTTTGAATTAAACATTTCCCAGCAGTGAGAGTATCATTATTTTACTCAGCAAGAAAGGTTCTATACATTAAAAAAAATGCAATTGCTCCTACATAAGTTGTGAGAAAAATCAAAACCCATGTTATTTTATGTAGCATATTTATCAAAAATTGTTTTGATAAATAGGCTTCATTGCATTAAATGGGAAAAGTTTTTGTCACTGCTTGATAAATCTAAGTGTAAGTGGACCCACATGAAGTGCATATGATGATCAGACACTGGCTGTTGACATACTAAAAATAAGAAGTCTCAGTTGAGGACACAACATCTACATGAATTGTAGTAGCTGCTGGACAGAACTTGCCATGAATGCTTCCCTTAGGGTCTTCCATACACTAGTGGCCAAACATGATTGATATATGTGGAGCAAGGATTATAAAACACCTAGCTTATTTGATCCATTTATAAAAGGATGCCAAACAGGATTATGTATATCATTCTTAGATGCCACAACCAAGAAAAAAATTACACTATAGACTGCAGTGAAGGAGAAAGACCACAAGAGAAGTATTTGGGGCTGAAATTAAATGTGAAATCTATTACATAAAGAAATTCTTTTGTGAAAGGGCTTCTAAGGCGAGATTACATTAACCCTTTGAGTGCCATAAGTATAGAACGCATTCAGCATTGCACTGAGTACCTCTCTCACACTGACTCCTCTTTGAAGTGGCTGATCGACAATGCATGATTTGGTGCAGGAGTCCCTCTTTCTCTGACCAACAAGAATTCTCCACACTGGTGCCTGGGTATAAGTGCACCCCCCCCCCCCCCAGTCTCTCGGCATTCATTCTTCACATAAGGTGAAGTTTTAATGAAATCAGTACTGTACCACTAGGATGACTTCCGGTCAGACTAGAGTCATTCAGTCTCAGACTCAGCCCCATCCGTGTGCTTATTCAGTCAGAGCTGCTAAGTGTTGCTACGGAGGAGGACTCTGACTACTCAGAGGTGGGCAAGAAGTATATTACAGAGCACACTGCGTGTGTGCGCATATTATGGCGCGCATGCACAGTGTCTAATTTTTGTGCCTCACTCTGCATGGGTGGGAAGTGGCCGGCCAGTGCCTGGGAAGTGGGGCAGAAGTCTGGGAAGCGGGACAGTCTAACAAGCCAGAGGGACAGTGAAATTAGGCCCCAAAATCGGGAATTTCCAGCGTAAATCGGGACAGTTGGCAGCTATGCTCTTGTTGCTAATATGATACTCATTGTAGTTTTAATATATAGACCAGAGTGTCCATTCTTCACTGTATATTCCGTAAGGGGAAAGTATAAATCATAAGCCTGAGAATCCTGCACCTGTACTAATGTAGGAATGCCTTTAGGACATTCAGGTGCACACAACTCCACCAGCACATGGCCTCTAACTTGAGCAGCCACTAAACATCACCCCAGTGGCATGCTCAGGAAAATGGAAGCATTTACACTGCACCACCAATGACAAATACGTATTACTAAAATCCCCTTTTATTTAAACGGGGCAATTCTGAGACATATACTCCACTATAAAGACTTTTTACTCCTTGAATGCTAGTGAGGTCTTCTAAACATTTTAGTTGTCCCTATGGTGCTGTTAGTTTGCTGCAGAATTGCTTCATCTTCTTAGTACATCAGCCGCAGTATATTTAAAGTATCTGTTTAGTAAGGCACCTATTTTCCTTGTATGTACTATTTCATTTCAGTGTATAGATCAGGGTGTCTCTTATACTTGTATACTCAGTGTAATTACATTATATAGTCCAGGGTGACTCTTGTCCTTGTATATTCTGTGTAATTACAGTATATAGTCCAGGGTGACTCCTGTCCTTGTATGCTCAGTGTAATTACAGTATATAGTCCAGGTGTCTCTTCTTCAAGCATACTCTGTGTAATTACAGTATATAATTCAGGGTGTCTATTTTCCTTGTATACTATGGGTAATAACAGTATAGGTTGTCTCTTCTCCTTGTATACTACAGTGTAATTACAGTATATAGTCCAGGGTGTCTCTTCTTCAAGCATACTCTGTGTAATTACAGTATATAATTCAGGATGTCTATTTTCCTTGTATACTATGGGTAATAACAGTATAGGTTGTCTCTTCTCCTTGTATACTACAGTGTAATTCCAGTATATAGACCAGGGTGTCTCTTCTCCTTGTATACTACAGTGTAATTCCAGTATATAGACCAGGGTGTCTCTTCTCCTTGTATACTACAGTGTAATTCCAGTATATAGACCAGGGTGTCTCTTCTCCTTGTATACTCTGTGGAATTACAATATATAGACCAGGATTCCACTTTCCATTGTATACAGTGAAAATTGCAGAATGCACTCAGGGGTGTCTCTTCTTCTTGTATACTCAGTGTAATAACAGTATGTAGACCAGGATTTTTCTTTCCGTTGTATACACTGTATAGTTACAGTATATAGACCAAAATGTCTCTTCTTCAGGTATACTTATTGTAATTACAGTGTATAGATCAGTGTGAATATTTTCCTTCTATACACTGAATAATTAGAATATAGAGACCTGGTTTTATCTGCTCCTTGTATTCTTAGTCTAATTAGAGTATATGATCCAGCGTGTCTCTTTTCCTTGTTTGTCCTGTGTAATTGCAGTATACAGACCAGGGTGTTTCTTTCCTTGTATACTTAGTGTAATTACAGGATTTATAGACCAGGGTGTCTGTTTTCCTTGTATACTCAGTGTAATTACAGAATATAGGTTAGGGTGTCTCTTTTCCTGATATACTCAGTGTGTTTACATTATATAGACCAGGATTCCTCTTTTCCTTGTATAAACCATACAATTACAGTATACAGTCAGGGGTGTATCTTCTCCGTGAATTGTGTGTGTAATTACAGGATATAGCACAAGATATCTCCTTTTATATTCAGTATAATTACAGTATATAGTCAAGGGTGTCTCTTCTCCATGTATACTCGGTGTAATTACAGAATACAATCCAGGGTGTCTCTTCTCCTTGTATATTCCATATAACTGCAGTATGTAATCCAGGGTGTCTCCTGCGTGGTGTAGTTCCAGTGTATAGTCTAGGGTATACGCAGTGTATTTACAGCATATAGAGTAGGATTCCTTTATTATTTGTATACACTGTATTTTTACAGTTTATAGTTCATGGTGTCTCTGCTCCTTGTATACTCTGTGTAATTACAGTATATAGTGAAGGGTATCTCTTTTCCTTGTCTCCTCTGTGTAATTGCAGTATATAGTCCAGGGTGTTTCTTCACCTGTTTACTCAGTATAATAACAGTATGTATAGACCAGGGTGTCTGTTTTACTGATATACTCAGTTCACGTACAGTATATAGACCAGGATTCCTATTTTCCATGCATAAACTGTACAATTAAAGTATATAGTCAGGGGTGTCTCTTCTTGTATACTCAGGACAGTTACAGTAAATAGAACAAGCTGTCTCTTCTCTTTGTACACACTGTGTAGTTACAGTATATAGTTCAAGGTATCTCTTTTTATAATCAGTATAATGACAGTATATAGTCACTGGTGTCTCTTCTCCATGTATACTCAGTGTATTCACAGCATATAGGTTAGGGTTCCTTTATTCTTTGTATACACTGTATTTTTACAGTTTATAGTTCAGGATATCTCTACTCCTTGTATACTCTGTGTAATTACAGTATATAGTCCATGGTGTCTCTTGTCCTTGTATACTCTGTGTAATTTATAGTTGGGTGCCTCTTTTCCTTGTGTCCTCTGTGTAATTGCAGTATATAGACCAGGGCGTTTCTTCACTACTCAGTATAATTACAGTATATAGTTAAGCGTGTCTCTTCTCTATGTATACTCAGGGTAATTACAGAATGCAGTCCATTGTATAGTCTGTATAATTGCAGTATATAGTTCTGGGCGTCTCTTAAGTGATGTAATTACAGTGTTTAGTCTAGGGTGTCTATTCCTGGTATACTAAGTATAATTACAATATACAGACCAGCATTCTAATATCCTTATATACACTGTACAACTGCAAAAAATTCTCAGGTGTGTTTCCTCTTCTTGTATACTCAGTGTATTTACAGTGTATAGACTAGGATTCATCATCTCTTTGTCTACCCTATGTTATTACAGTGTATAGTAAAGGGTGTCTCTTTTCCTTGTATATTCAGAGTAATTACAGTAAAGGAATGTCTATTCTCCTTGTATACTCAATGTTATTAAATATATAGACCCGAGTGTCTATTATCCTTGCATACAATGTGTAATTACAATAGATTTTTTATTTTCTCCATGAACTTACAGTATGTATAGACCAGCATTTCTCTTTGCAGTTTCAGTACATATACACCAGTGTCTCTTCTCTTTGTATTTTCTGTGTAATTACAGTACATATAGACCAGGGTGTCTCTTTACCTTGTATAATCTGTGAAATTACAGAATGTATAGACCAGGGTGTCTCTTTTTTGTACACTGTTCAATTACAGTATATAGATAGTGTGTCATTTTTTATATACACAGTGTACATGTCAAATATTAACCATAATGCTCAGTTTAATTACACTGTATATAGGATGTAATTTTTCCATATATAGTCAGTGTAATTGCAGTATATAGAGGGTACCCGTTTTTCATGTATACTCAATATAAGTACAGTATGTATATATAGGGTACCCATTCTCCTTTTATGCTCAGGTAATTACAGTATATAGGGGTACCCATTTTTTTCGTATGCACATACTCAGCAGCTGCATTGGGTGGCCGAAGTATGGCAAAGTAGGGATGATCCTATATATTGGCAGACCCCTATGCCTTACTTCATTTTGCTAATATTGTTATTTGCAAGTTTACCATGATTTCTATTCATTGTGAGCAATGTGGATACCTCTTTAGCATTCAAAGTGTTAAAGGCACAGTTTAAGGGAATAGTAACCTTTTATTTTGTCTCATTGTGCAAGTGCCTAATATAGATATCAAATTGTCTATAGTTTTTTTTTTCTTCATCTTCACCTCCAGGGAGCTTTGTGTCTTTGACAGAGGAATTATTATTATTATTTTTATTATACTTTATTTATAAGCGCCAGCTTATACTGCAGAGCTGTGATATAGGTATATTTCCCCTTGAGTGCCAGAGGGGTTCACGATGCATTGCACACGACTCTGGAATTCAAAGTGTTATATGCAATGTTGCAAGTCTCCCTGTAGTACTGACTGATCTTTATGCTGTAGAGGCAGCTTTTCTACATTGTTTCACTATGTTTTTTGTTTTTTTTTTACATTGAATCATTTTTACATTGTTGTTCTCTGTCTGCTTTCTAAGCTCCACACCGAATTCTTTCTGGGAAAAAAACACTCAGTCAGGGGCAGAAAAGTATAAAAAGATAGGAGAAAGTGAAAAAAATTGCAAAGTATAGGTAATTTAGCTTTACATATCATGCAATTTCAGAATATGTAAAGTTAAAATAAAGTGCTGTTATTCCTTTAAATCAGTTGGGGTGTTTATTTGCACCTATAGTGTTGCTGGTTTGCCCCAGAACTGCACACCTTTTACTTAATAGATCATCATTTAGTAAATGGAGCATGTTGTCATATGTCCTTGTATACTCTGTGTAACTGCATATATATAGACCACAATGTTCTCTTGTAATTGAAGATCCTGTTTCATTAAAGTGTATAGACAGGAGATGGAAAACTCCCAGCATGCTGGGAGCCAAAACTCCCAACAATTTCACATTTTTGGATTTTTAATACACTCACCTGTGTACCTGCAGCCCTTACTGACTTCAAAAACTCCCAGATGGCTCCTAAAACATTGGTCAGGCTTCAAAGTTCTTAATATTGTTGTCCATCACTGGTAGACCAAGATTTTCCTTTACCTTGCATATTTAGTGTAATAACAGAAGATTGCTTGAGGCATCCAGTTCCTTGTATAATCAGTTTAATTATATAGATCAGAACATCCTTTCCCCTTTATATTTTGTTAAGTTGCAGTATAAAGATCAGGGTATCCCTTTTCCTTGTATACTTAGTGTAGTTAAAGTATATAGGCCTAGAGTCTCCTTTCCCTGTATCCGCAGTGCATTTACAGTATATAATGCTAGTGTATATTTTCCCTGTATCCACAGTGCACTTACAGTTTATACATCAGGTTGCTCTTTCTTAAATACACTGCAATTACAATAGTAGCTTTACGTCTTGTATACTCAGTGTAATTATAGAATACAGATGTTGTTGTCGGCTTTCCTTGACTACATACAGTGTAATTGCAGCCCAAGGTGTCCTTTTCCTTGTATATAAAGCGTAATTGCAGTTATTGGTCAGGGTGTTCCCTCTTCTTGGACACTTACTGTAATTACAGTATGTAGACCAGAGTGTCCATTTAACTTTACAGTATACAGAACAGAATGTTTATTTTCCTTGTGTACTCAATATAATTGTAGACTATAGACCACGGAACCACCTTTCTTGTATACACAGTGTTATTACAATATATAGATCAGGGTGCTCCTGTGTGTTTTATATAGACAGATAAGTGTGCATTATAAATCCAGTATAATGACCATATTATGTACAGCAGGGTGTCTCTGTAACCTGTTTACTCATTGTATTTTCAGTATATGTATAGCAGGGTGTCAATGTAACTTGTATACTCAGTGTAATTGCAGTATATATAGCCTGGTATCCATGTAACTTGTATACTCAATGTAATCCCAGTGTATACAACAGGCTGTCCCTGTAGCCTGTATACTCAAAGTAACTGTAGATTGTACAGCAGGGTGCCCCTAAAACCTGTATATTCAATGTAATCTCAGTATATATTCAGCAGGGTGTCCTTGTAACTTGTATACTTGGTGTACTTGCAGTATGTAAACAGCAGGGTGTCCCTGTAAGTTGAATACTCAGTGTAATTGCAGTATATATACAGCAGGATGTCTCTAAACTTGTACACTATGTGTATTTGCAATATATAAGAACGGTGTCCCTGTAATATACACTCTGTAATTTCAGTATATATAGCATGGTGTCCAAGTAACTTGTATAATATTATTATACATTATTTGTATATCACTAAATTATTCAGCAGCGCAGTGCAATAGAGGATAGATATACAAAGACATTAAACAGTACAAATGGAAAATAGAAAACAAAAGAATCAGGGGGCTCTGTTCATGACAGCTAACAGTTTACTGGAAGGTCTGTGAAATATGAAAGGAGTAAGTGCTACTGGGTGTAATTTGTATTGCTCAGTCTATTTGCTGTATAGATACACAGCAGGGTGTCTCTGTAACTTGTGTACTCAGTGGATTTGCAGTATATATACACCAAGGTGTACCTGTAACTTGAATACCCAGTGTAATTGCAGTATGTATACTGCAGTGTGTACCTGTAATTTGAATAATCAGTGTAATTGCAGTATATATACAGCAGGGTTTCCCTGTAACTTGTAAAGCCATTGTAATTGCAATATATCTGGCAGGGTGTCCCTGTGAATTGTATACTCACTGTAATTGCAGCATATATATCAGAGTATCCCTGTAACTTGTATACTCAGTGTAATGTAAGTATATATAGCATATCTATATGTAAAGCAGAGTGCATTCCAAGCTATGAACATGATGGCGAAGGTGTTTGATTATTTATTCTCCTATGGTCCCTGCAGGTGAGAGCTGTGCTGGAGACAAAAGTCCCCCGGGGCAATCCTCTTCCAAGAGAGCCCGGACCGCTTACACAAGCGCTCAGCTGGTAGAACTGGAAAAGGAATTCCACTTTAACAGATACCTGTGCAGGCCCAGGAGGGTGGAGATGGCCAACCTGCTCAACCTCACGGAGAGGCAAATCAAGATCTGGTTTCAGAACCGGCGCATGAAATACAAAAAGGACCAGAAGGGGAAATCCATGATGACCTCATCAGGGGGACAGTCGCCTTGCAGGAGCCCTGTGCCGCCATCAGCAGTTGGAGGATATCTAAACTCTATGCATTCATTGGTGAACAGTGTCCCCTATGAGCCTCACTCACCCCCAGCATTTAATAAACCCCACCCTAATGCCTATGGTGTGCCTGCCCCCTACCCTAGTCCCCATAGCAGTTGCCCTCCCCACCAGAAGAGGTACACAGGGACTGCTGCAGTGACCCCAGAATATGACACACACCCTCTACAGGGCAGTAGTGGTTATGGAAATCCTCATGTACAGGGAAGCCCCGTTTATGTAGGGGGAAACTATGTGGAGACCATGACTAATAATGGACCCTCCATGTTTGGCCTCTCTCATCTCTCCCATTCCTCCCCTAACATGGACTACAGTGCACCTGGACCAATGAACAGTGGCCACCACCATGGATCATGTGACTCCCACCCCACATACACAGACTTATCTTCTCACCATACCTCTCAGGGAAGGATACAGGAAGCCCCCAAGCTGACACATTTGTAATAGACAACAAAAAAATTCAATCCTAAGGGAAATCAGATAACCATTTTCTTTTTTTTTTCTTCTTCCAGTAATTCCCTTATGTTATATTCATTTTTCTGTCAGTAATATGCATTGCTAAAACTGCTGGGCCATATGCACAAAAATGGTGCAGTCCCGGGCCAAACCAATTGTACCATATGGAACAAATATAGACAATCCCCACTTTGCCATTGATTTAACCCTTTGAGGATTGCACTCTCTCTGGTCCTTAACCCTTTGAGTGCTAATGAGGTAGCCAACCCATTGCGTTGCAATGCTCTGGATACGTATCGAGCGCTCAAATGGTTAACCCTTTGGTTGCCAGAGAATTACCAAGATGCATTGCGTAACCTTCTGGCACCCAGAGGGTTAAAGGGCTAAATGAGAATTTTAACCCCTAAAATGCTAGAGATGTCACCGACGCAATGTGATGGGGACCTCGCAAGCAATTAAGTGATTAAAAATCCAATTTAAATGGATGGAAAACCATCAGCTCGATAGGGAACATATGAAACAATGTCACTTATTTAATCCTTTAAGTACCAGAGTGGTGTACTCTGGTCCTTAAAAGTTTAAATGAGGCATTAATCCACTTGCCTACTGGGAAAGTCTCCAATGTGACGCTCTGGAGACGTCTCTAGCATTGAAGGGCATAAAAGGATCCATGTAAACCCTTTGGTTGCCAGAGGGGTTACAACTCTGGAACTCAAAGGGTTAAAGCAAAGGTACATTTGTATTAATTTCCAACCATAGTGCAGTTGGTTTGATATAGAGTTGATCCACTTTAATCTTTGTGTATATGGCTTGCTTCCTCCTTTACATTGAACATTTTGTCCCTAATGAACTCTTTATTGAACATTCGTTTTTGTATTTTATTCTACACTTTTATCAAACAGGGTATATGAAAACATTTTATATGAAAAAAAAGTCTTCTTAAATGTGAATTCGACGGCACATTTCTTAATCCCCACAGGGAATCCATTTAAATTATTGCACTTCTATTAAATTGCTAGGCAAATATAAAAGAAAGCGCTTGGACAGGAACCGCCCTGATTCATAAATATACTTGTAAGTCATTTAATGTGTGTATTCTGGTGCATATATTCCGGTTAATTTATTTTTGTTTTCCTGCAAACAAAAAATATCGAACTGTTTACATCTTATTTATCCCACCTTTCATATTTATAAACAATATATACCCTTAATATTCAGGTTGTGGTATATGGGCTTTCATGTTGATGGCACATTGAGTGCTGTTGAAATAAATAATTCTCTTTTAAGATGCAATAAAATCTAAGAGAACATTGATAAAAGACAATCTGTATATTTACTTGTAAACAGAATGCACATTTCACATATGGGATTAAGTGTACAAACAAAATATAAAAAATACAAAACATTATTATTGATCAATGTAAGGATGCATTGGATAGTACAATGCACTGGAAAGTAGAATATGGTTTAACCCCTCCAATAATAAAACCACAACTGAGTTTAACCCCTGCTAAGAATACAAACAAAATGTTAGAAAAAATAATTGTATTGATGAATTGAATGATTTGTTACATGAGCTGGAAAATACATATAGTTTAAAAGGATACTAACATCCCAAAAATTAAATAGGTTGATATAACTTTAAATATCACCCACTTACCTCTAGCGTATATAAAAATATATAGGTCCCTAAAATATTGTCCTAAACTTGCTTTTTTTACGCATATGTAAATTGTCCTTTTCAGAGACCATTTATTTAATGTTGTGTGTGCTGCTGCTTGCATTAAGAGAAGACTAATAACGTCAGGTAATTGTGAATAGGAGTCCCTAATGCCCTTGTTTGCAGAAAGGTTAATTTAATTCGGCCCATTTACAGATAACCCTGGACAATCCAATGCGAGCCCTGGAAAAGGCTAAAATGCCTGCTCCCTTGGAGAACATGTAATACTAGATTTTAGGCCTAAGAAAACAAAGATCATGTGTTTATATATATAGAGAGAGATATATAACCTCAGTTCATTTTAGGCGCTGGAAACCTCGCGCTAGCATCCAAGGGGTTAAATGACTTGAGATTATGAATTGTAAAACCTATTACCTTATATTGCCAGCTAAGGAGAACCCAATTTCCTGGCAGGAAAAAAGCAGGCTATTTTGTAGAAGAGACAGAGGGTGTTGGACAAGATGTGTTTGAATGCAGTTGCTAGTGATTGATAAGATGGCTGATAATGAAGGTCCGGTAGGTAAGTGCTGATGATGGGATCTTACGCCATGTTGAGGTCTGCCTTGTTCTGCTATCTGCAGCCCCCGCTCTCAGGCATCTGTTCACACGGAATGGCTTCTTTCTGCCTCTTCAGGAAAGCTCTTTGAAAGAAATGGAGCATTTTCCTCCTACACATTTCGTTCCAGGGGGAAAATTGACAATCCAGTGGGTGTTTTATTGTTAGAGAAACACAAAAAATCTGAACAGGCTTGTGGTTGAATGCATGTATGTGAAATGAATGTACACACATAATCATATGTGGACGTGTGTATGGATATAAAGCCAATATACAATGGCTGTGTGTAGGAGAACATGCATGCACACACCTAGACTCACGGGCAAACACACAAACACCCCCCCACACACACACACACACATTGTGTGTAATATTATGTAGAATACTGTCTGTGTGTAATAGAACATGCACATGCAGGCTTAACACACACACACACACACACACACACTGTACTTGCGTGTGTATGTATGCATGTGTGTAAGAATATACAATCATGATGTATGTGTGTAAAAATATATTTATGTAGGGAAGAAGCCATGACCAAACAGAGACATTATTAAACAGATACACAAATGCTGTGTGTTTATATGTGTCTGCAATAACAGATGATATATGGTGATTCTGTATGAGACATGCCCATGTCGATGTAAACACATTACATGCATGCACACACACCTCCCCCCACACTCATACATTAGAACACTCCAACCCATAGGTAAGAAATATATGCAACGTATTTACCTACATGTGTGCACGCCTGATGTACAAGAATGTATGTGTATTTTGTGTATGCCAAAATGTGCATACATGTGCAGGGCATGTATGTTTCACTCTAGCTCTCTCACTCACACACAGACACACACAATGATACACAAACAAACTCATGTACATGTATCAGGACTCATTTTGTCTTGTGTGGTATTGTGTGTGTATATTTCTGGTAAAACATTTTCTAAATAAATAAACACACACACACACACACACACATATATATATATATATATATATATATATATATATACACACACACACATATATATATTATATAATATATATATACACATATATACACACACACACACACACATATATACACACACATATATACACACTCACACGTAATATTTATAAATTCGTTGTAGAATCCAAAACCTAGAGAGCTGTTCCGTGTTTTTCTATGTTTACCAAACACCATACAAACACAATGTGTATAATACACGTACACAGATAAATAAAGTGCATGCCCATGTGGGTATGCCCACTGTTTAAAAATAAAAAAGCAAAATCTATAAAATCATAACTTTGTCCTTAGTATATATATGTGTATATATATATATATATATATATATATATATATATATATATATATATATTTAAATAGTATTTAACTATAAATACTTCAAATATATTTCACATATTACTCAAATATTAAGTGTTTTCGTTTCATATGGTTACACATGTTTATTCTTTTGCAGTTAAACATACGAATTTGATTGTTTAATATTACAAAGAAGATACACATTTTTAAAAAAAAAATTGATCTTTAAATATATAAATGCTGAGAGAAATCGCCCTATTGTCTGCAGGCTCAGGTACTAGAAATGATCTCAATACACAGCCTATTTTCCTGATGCATTATCACTGTGTATAGAGATACTTATGTCTTTGTTGCTGATTCCGTTTGTTTATATTTGCTTCCGGGTGTACATGAAGCCAGATGGGGACAGAAAAAAATCCAGATATCAAATTCTGTGCTAAAAGGTTGAATTTTTTTTTTCAGATTTAGCGGATCCTGAAATTAAATAAATATAAATAACAATAAAAAAATGAAATGAATGAAAACAAGATAATTAATGTAAATCACACAGATACCTCTGAAGGACATGTGTTTTTGAACTGAAGGACATTTTGTCTCTTGATGTGTCTTAGTTCCTGGTGACCATATGCCATGTGGCACATATTGCTAGTGAATAATTAAATATGCCCTTTTTGTTACAAACTATAAAGGTGTTTATATGGATGATAGGGAGGTATCCAACGCATTGCTTTACAAAACCTTGTAGACCTCTCTAGAGCATTCAAATGGTTAATATAGGTGTTAGATGGATTTATTGTTTATGTTTTATGTGCATATGCAGAAAATGTAATGTGTTGATGTCTACAGACAGTAAAATGCTTTGTTCTATGCTATATTAAGCCATAGAACAAGGAAACAGTGATTTTAAGAATACCCACACCCACGCAGATTCAGCAAACAAAGAACCATTGCATCTGGTAAGACCCCCATTCTGTGTCCAGTTCCCACAATCACAATCCATATTCCCACTGTCTTATCCGATAAATTGTTCATTCCCTTTCTCATCCACAGACAGAATGTGTGATCATTAAACAAAAGAAAAGGTGCCATACCTGTGGTATACAGAAAATATCCCATCTCACAAAATGAAAGAGAAGTAAAATGTTCTTTCTTTTTTACTTGCATTTCTGTTTCAAACTCCTTTCCCAGTAACATTTGATCTTAGAAGAAACAAGAAGCTTTAAATGTGATCTTTAAAGGCCAGAAGCTGTCAAGCCATTTGGCAAGAAAGATTGATCACACGCAGACTTCCTTCCAGCTTTGTTTGGAATAAAAGCAAGAAAATTAAAAACCTTCCATCTAACTACTGCGTTTGTATTCCTAAAGACTGAGACCAAGATTTAAAATAGCATATTTTGGTGAGATACTACAGAGTCCCTTTCCAATGTTTAAAATACCTCCCCTTTTTTGTGTACAATTAATATCTGTCTAGATATGCAGGTCTATACCTTGTGAAAGACACTGATTGACTAAGCTGCTAGCCATTCTTTAGATGAATAAGAACCAGGAAGGTGCTTATCTGTTCATTTTTAAATGTGTGCATGTTTCTCTAAATATATATGTGGTTATCTCTGAGTGTGTGTGTGTATATACCTATATATATATATATATATATATATATATATATACACACACATATATACACACACACATATATATATTATAATCTATATATATTTACGTTTTGTTGAGAGCATGTGATAACATATATACACAGATGTGTATTTTAAAATACATGCTACAGATTTCAAAAAATGTCCTCTCATTTCACCCATGAAAGCTTTGGGTGTGTGTATCTATATATATATATTGTCATTTTCTTTTTTGTCCCCACAGGATCGATTAAAATATCTCTATTAGTGATATGTATATTATAAAGTTATGTATAGATAGATATAGATGCATATATATATATATATATATATATATATATATATTGTCCGTTTTAAGAAAGAATAGCTGAAGTCACACACAGATATTGAAAATGCGTTGCCAGTAGTTCATACACACACACACACACACACACACACACACACACACACACACACACACACACACATATATATATATTTTATATTTTTTTCATCTACTGTAGAGAGAACAATTGGATAGGCACAGAGCCCACTGTATATATATATATATATATATATATATATATATTATCCGTTTTACGAATAGCTGATGTCACATACAACTATTGAAAACGCGTTACCAGTAGTTCATATATATATATATATATATATATATATATATGTATATATATATATTCATATACACATACATACATATACACACACTCACGTAGGGTTATAAATGCATAAAACGTAGTCAGTTCTGCAATGTAAAAAAAACACTCACCTTATACTGTCTATTAATTGGCTAGGCATCTACCTTTGTTTTATATTTTAATGTAGCAATTGCTTTATTGGGATAGTTCAAACTGGCCAGTTTGCGCTGCTTGTTAAATTCTCTCGGAGGCAGATTGGTCCTCACGCTTCCCATATGTGCCAGGGATGTAACAGTGGGCTCTGTGCCTATCCAATTGTTCTCTGTACAGTAGATGAAAAAAATATAAAAAATACCTAGCTGGCATAAATATAATGAAAACAGTAAAACCCACATTCCCAGTGTAAAGAGAGCAAATAAGTGTAGATTCTTCTTGGGTGAAACTTCTTATGTATCTGAAATGGTAGGGTCTTTGGGTGTCAAAACTTTGAAGATTAATGGATTACTTTGTTAATGACTTAAGGCGTCAGATTTTGGTTCTTAAATGATTTGTGAGGTGTAAAACGCCTTCCTGACAGTGAGAAACAATGCATGGAGAGAGCAGAGGACTGGAGCTGCCAGGCACTGCCAGCAAGGCAAAACGAAAAAAAAATCAAATAAAATACAATTCATGGATGATATCTATCCTTATAGATAAAAATGTGTAAATAAAAACCTTGCTGGTTTACAATAAGGCGTTCCTTCCTGACTTTTTTGGATCAATCAAACAGACAGTGGCTTCTTTTGATTAAACCCCAAATTGTCATTGGACAAGAGCAATCATGTGACAACCAATTCGGTCCAATTTCAACCTTGTCTCCATGAATTCAATAGTTTAATAGTAGCACAGTCCCCATACGGCTGTAATCAGTGAATTAGAAAAAAAAACACCAGCAAGGATTTTTATGATTTTTTTTACTCCTTATTACAGGGCCTTTAAACGTAAAAGTAGGGGCTGACTTTTTTTAAAAGGCTTTGAGGAGAGGGCCATGAATTACGAATTTGAGCGAGAGATTGGTTTTATCAATAGTCAGCCGTCGCTTGCTGAGTGCCTGACATCCTTTCCCCCTGTCGGTGATACATTTCAAAGTTCATCAATCAAGAGCTCGGCGCTTTCACACTCGACACTTATTCCTCCTCCTTTTGAGCAGACCATCCCCAGCTTGAATCCAAGCAGCCACCCTCGCCACAGCCGACCCAAACAGAGCCCAAATGGTAACAGCAGCAGCCCGGTGCCAGTCGGATCCCTGCCTCCGGAGTACCCCTGGATGAAAGAGAAAAAAGCTTCTAAGAAAGCCCCCCTTACCACCGCCACCGCTGCCCCGACCACTGCCGCCTGTCTCAGCCAGAAAGGTCAGTTTCCAGCTCCCAGCACTGGCAGCATGATCTGCGGAGATCTGGGCTTTTAGTCATTATTCTGTGGGCTTGGGAGAACTTCTCACAACTTGCTACCAAGGCTTATTTCTGTCACCTCTGCATGTCTCCTAAGTTTGCATATTTGACAGTAATCAAGAGGGATGGGGCTGATAATGCTCTGTTAATTATTTCATTAATAACTGCTATTGTGATGTGCTTAATTTAAAAAAAAAGTACCCTGATGATATAATATAGATGGGATGATTTGTATTTTTTTATTTCTGCAAACAAAACCCACTGATCTGGCTCCCAGAAGTGCACCACAATGGAGTTTACTGCATACTGGGCGGCCATTTTGTTGCAGTGATCTAGGTTTCTTATGTATTTGCAAAATAACATATATATTATATACTTCTATATTTCCCTTCGATGACTGTGTGTTTTGTGGTTTTACAGAAATTATTGAAATCCAGGATAACAGTAGCGGTGGGTCCAGAAGATTAAGGACGGCTTATACCAACACACAGCTTCTAGAACTGGAAAAAGAATTTCATTTCAACAAGTATCTGTGTAGACCAAGGAGAGTGGAAATAGCAGCACTGCTTGATCTGACTGAGAGACAAGTTAAAGTCTGGTTTCAAAACAGGAGAATGAAACACAAGAGACAGACACAGTGTAAAGAGAACCAGAATGGGGAAGGGAAATTTAAACTTATTGAAGACTCTGAAAAAAGTGAGGATGATAAGGAAAAGTCTCTGTTTGAGCAAGCTTTGAACAATGTGTCTGGAGCGTTACTGGAGAGGGACAGCTACACTTTCCAGCAGAATGCCTTGTCCCAACCACAGGCTCAAAACACAAACAATGGAGATTCCATAAGTTTCCCAGTATCGCCTTTATCTAGCAATGAGAAGAATCTTAGACATTTCCAGCACCAGTCACCTACTGTTCAGAACTGCTTATCAACAATGGCCCAAGACTGTGTATCTGGCCTCAACAATGATAGTCCTGAGGCCTTAGAAGTGGCCTCACTAACGGACTTCAATGTCTTCTCCTCAGACTCCTGCCTCCAGCTCTCAGACACAGTCTCCCCCAGTTTGCCTGGATCTCTAGACAGTCCTGTAGATATTTCTGCCGACAGTTTTGATTTTTTCACAGACACGTTTACCACAATTGACTTGCAGCATCTCAACTACTGACACACAAAGATTTTTATTTTATTTTTTTATTTTATTTTACTGTTCAGTCCAATTCTGTGTTTTTTCCCCTTATTAACCCCTTGGATGCTAGAGAGGTCCACAACACATTAAGTTGGAAGCCTCTTTTGTAGTCAGTGGTTTAATTAATTAAGGTCCAACACCCATTTCAGTATTTAACTCACATTGGGCCTTATGTATAAAGTAAAATTAGAGAAAGTTTGGGGCAAACTGACTGCAACACAGAGAACAAATAAACATGTCCACTTTTAAACGTGTCAGTAGTCTTAACCCCTTGAATGCTAAGAGGTCTCCAACGCATTGCGTTGCGGAGCAATGCGTTGGGGATCTCTCTAGCAAACAATGGGTTAATAGATCCGTTTAAATCGATGTGGATTTTAGAACATGTTATATGCCCATTTTAGTGCAATTCCCTTATTCCACAAGTCCTCTACTTTGTCTCTATACATAAGGCCCAGTTAATTTTTTACTTTCAGAACTGACTCACCATTTAAAGCAATAACCGAAGCCTCTAAGAAAGTGATTAATCTAAATGCATTTTCACTTTCCTATTTATTTTTGTATTACATTCAAATGCGTTGTCATATAAGTATTTTTGGTAGAATAAATGAGTATTTCCCAGAAACTCTTTTATTTTTTTCATTTCTTCCCCTCCCCACCACTTGTTTTTTTTTTTTGTTTTGTTTTTTTGCCGCTCACTTTTTACTGGAAATAGTTTCTGTCGCTTTAATAAGCAACCCTTAAATACAATCAAAAATGCACGCATGTCTTAAAACAATTTTGGTGTATAAAAATATTTATTAAAAATACAATATATTTTATTATAATTTTAAAATTTATATATATTTTACATGCTGCAAAAATTAGCAATTAAATATTTATTTTCAACGGACGTTTCACAATTCCTGATGAAGTATGAACAATTAGTTTATATATCTATATACACACAGACACAAAACAAAATGTATTTATTATAAAATTCAGTTGGAGATAAGAAAATACTATAAAAACGAGATAGAAATTGTTGTTTTGATGTCCATTAATGTGAATTCATTTTTCTGAGGTGATCCCAAGAAATTAATTATCTAGAAAAGAAAATAGAATTTAAGGGTTATGAAACAATATAAAAATGTATATATATTCTTGGCAATAGGAAGAATTTCTGAGCATATAGTTAATTGCACACAAGTTTGCATTCCTCTGCATAAACTTTCCTACCACTTAATTAGCTTATTACTTGCCAACAAACTGCTTGATATATATATATATATATATATATATATATATATATATATATGTGTGTGTGTGTGTGTGTGTGTGTGTGTGTACCCTGTTGGTCCTTAAGGGTTAATGTGTATCTATACTCTCATACACACATCCATAACATACACGTATAGCATGTTTGCTGTTAACTGTATCTCCCCCAGTAAGTGTTTGTTTTGCTCTTTCTGAACACAACA
The DNA here is from genome assembly GCA_037306005.1 of Rhinophrynus dorsalis. Lineage (NCBI taxonomy): Eukaryota > Metazoa > Chordata > Amphibia > Anura > Rhinophrynidae > Rhinophrynus > Rhinophrynus dorsalis. The sequence continues at coordinate 367,059,356 of CM074723.1, read as the reverse complement.
CGTTGCAAGTAGGCTACTTAGGCAATAATATCTAGATGTACTGGATGCAATTCTTCCTAAACTCATAAATCAAATGCTTTCTATGAACGAGAATGTCATCGAGGAGATCAATTGCAGGAACGAACACACACAACAACAAAAAACCCTCTTACGTATTACACTGGACTGGGGATTCCATCCAGAACCTCTAAGCTAGAAGGCGTTTAAGCCATAATTCATTTTTATTGCTCTATTAAAACAACAGCTTGGCTTTACTGCGGCTGCAGCAAGGAGATGTCAGCATACCCCATTCTCTCCCTTTAGTGTTTCTCTATGAGAGCAGCAGATCTCTCACTACACTCGGTATATCTCTTTAATGCTCTAACTTACTGCACTTTAAATCATCTTAACAGCCAATTTAATTACATGGACGGCAATGTACACATTACATTACAGTCTAACAACCAGAAAACTGAAACAATTGCAGGCGCCTTTCCCCAGTTAAGAATTATTTTAGCAAATTTTAGCTAACTTTACCACTATGAGTGCAAGAGGGACCATTCTGGCGCTGAGAGGGTTAACCCTTTAAGCACCGGAGGTGGTGTGCACGCGTTACACACCATTCTGGTCTTTAAGAGGTTAAGGCGGACATAAATCTTTCTGGTTTAAATGTGTTATAAAACATTTTATGTGAAGATATTTTATAGTCGTTTTAAATATAGATTATACTTTGGTTACTGGTATAAAGCGATTTTTACAAAGGCATTCCTAAGAGTTTAGGGGATAATAAGAGACATTCCTTTCATAGTTATGTGCAATATCCATTATAATTCGCATTGAACTGCAAGACATTTCAGCAACAGATTCCAAGGCTTTGTTAGTGACAGTAAGACAAAGGGTATGTCCTCTTACACAAAGCACAGTCCCACCAGCACTGCACCATTCTCACCAGCGCTTCTCACCGCTCTTACACTAAGACTAGCTTCAAATGCACACATTATATATAATATGTATACAGATGCAGTAAATATATATATAATAATGTGTATATGTCTCTATATATTAGATAATCTGTTGTAGTGGCAATCTATTTTCCAAATCTCAAGAACTGTACATTTAATTGGGTCCTTAAGTTAAAAAATAAAGTGGAATAATTCTGGAACAAAACTCTTGCACAGTGGGGGTAGAAAATGCCTTTACCATTTATGTAAATGCAGCTTTTAACCCCTTGAATGCTAAAAAGATCCCTAAAGCATTGGAGAAGGACCTTTTAGCATTCAAACCATTACAAGTCCCATGTACATTGAATGCTCATTTCTCCCCTATGGTGCAGTTGGTTTGATCCAGAATCACTCCGATTTCGTTTGAGTGTTAGGCCAACGAGGTTTTTATTCATGAAGGAGTTTAGTGGTGCCGTTCTGGAGCATACCATCTGCAGCGAAGGGGGGGAACATGAATAGTCTCAGTTATGGAAACGAGGCCTGTAACCCTTTGAATGCTAGAGAGGTCGCCAACGCATTGCGACGCAATGCGTTGGAGACCTCTCTAGTATTCAATGGGTTAAAATCCAGATTTTAATCAATGTTCACGTTGCAAAAATGTATTTCACCCCTATGGTGCAGTTGCCTGTCTTAGAATTACGCCATTTTCTTCTGAACATAACCCTTTGGGCCACATGTATCAAAGTAAAGTGGAGTAGCCAACTAAACTAGAGGTGACATATAAAACTTTGCCATTCATTTAAATGGGGCTTTAACCCACTGGATGCTAGAACTGTCTCCAAAGCATTGCTTCACGATAACTTGGATATCTCACTAGCACTCAGTGGGGTTAGAACGCCCCATTTACATCATTGGCTGTTTGGGGATTTTTCTGCTGTCTCCTATGTGCATCTGGTTAGTGCCAGAGTTACCTTTATACATAAGGCACTTAGTATTTAATGGAAATTAATATTAAACTATATTTTTTCTGAGACGATAAAGAACACAAATATAAAATATAATACAACGCTAATATATATATATATATATATATATATATATATATATATATATATATATATATATATATAACTCATACAATTAATGCACTATATACTAGAAATTAAGTTTGAAACCTCATTTATAATTGATTTGAGTGAAGTCAAATGTTAGATGTGAAATTTGTCAGCAGATGCACATTTGATTTAAAGTTACCAGGAGTTTGGAAGAGACGCCAGTAGACACAACTTAATGCAAAACACAAGCATAGGGCCCTTTTAATTGTTCGGTACTCAGGTTATTTAGTGCTATTATTTCCTACTAACAACACACCCCTAAATCTCATTATCAGTGCAGTCGATCTCAGAGTTCATGATTCTTTTGAAATGTCACTGATACCGGTAATGTTTAATATCATGTGGAAGTCATATATGAGACATCAGTTTCCTACAACAATATACCAATATACTGACTACAGTAAATGAATCACATGGCACCAGGTCACAGACATTGCTAGATCCCATTCAGGGTTTAGATATCGTCATCTCAAGACCTGATACCCCTTTAAGGCTCACATCACATGCAGGGATAATCTATTTTTTTCATCTTTTCCTTAACCCTTTATGGAAAAGCGTTGGACACCCCTCTGGCACTCAGAAGGTTAAAGAATAGAGCGGATTTCTGCTCTTCAAAGTGTTAACAATAAATCAATAAATGTATCTTCTTTATATACAGGGTAAACTAAATATCTCTGGCCTGCAAAGATAAACATTTTACCCATAAATAAGAATAAGAGAGGAATTTATTGATACAGATATGCAACTCGGTCCTACTTGATACCCTTATATTACTCTGCTCAAATCATTTAACCCTTTGAGTGCCAGAGGGGTTCGCAACGCATTGCAAAGCAATGCGTTGCGTACCCCTCTGGCACTCAAAGGGTTAACCCCTTAAAGACCAGAAAGGTGCACTTTGCAACGCTTTAGCTCCTTAAGGGGTTAAAAGATAAATATGTTAACGTAAATTTTTTTCTAACATTTTTACAAACTTCCAACAATTGCTGCACTTTATAAATCGGTAATAAAATCAATTCGTTTGCTCAGAAACCCGAATACTGTAAAGGTCATAGGTAGAAAAGAAAATATGAGCAATTATGTGGTAAATTCACTGCATCAGTAACCCATTCAGTGCCAGAGGGGTACACAACGCATTGATCTGCAATGCGTTGCGTACTCCATTGGCACTGAAGGGGTTAAGGGTTGATAAGACATTTTTACTTTTCCCAGTGACTTAAAATCCCCATTTAAAAATACATTTGACTTAAAAAAATAAATTAATAAAAAATGTCCCCGTTTGGCGCAGGATTTTTTTTATTGCACGGGAATTGCTCCACTTTCGATTTTGCACATTTGTTTCTAAGAGTGGGGATTTCCAGTTGTTGCTGCTTCAAAATCCACCTCCTCTGAATGCCAGAGGGGGTCCTCAACGCATTGGAGGGTTGCCCATGTTTTAGGCACCCCTGGCACTCAAAGCGTTAAGACTTGTTCTAGCAGTTCTAGAGTAACCAGTCTGCGCCATAAATAAGAAATAACAGTTCTCCAAACTTTCATTGTTCTAAATGAGACTTTAAACACAGTGGTTCAAACACAGGTCTTCAATACTTTGTAGACCTCTCTAGCATTCAAGGGGTTAAACATTACTTGATTGGCTGTTTAATTTCTCCACAATGGTGCAAATGGTTTGCTTTAGAATTGTTGCCCTTTTCAATCTAAGGCCCTTGAGTTAAAGTGTCTATGTGGGTGCAGGATACACGAGAAAGTTGAGTGCTTTAGGGGCTGGTAGCAGCTAGGGAAAACCACGCCTCTTCCTCTGACGTCACCTTCTCTGATTCCCTATGTTCCCAAGCTGTTGTGTGTTGTCAGCATGACTACGGGACACAAACAGGCAGTGCTGGTGATTAGCATAGCCATACAATGCATTAGCTGCTTCCATCAAAGCACCAACCAAGGACAGCGATTCACAGGAACCATTTTATATCCAGACTCACATGCGCACATATCCCTTTAAGTCAGGGACGCTTCTGAGAATGTCATTTTGCAGTATTGCACAAGAATCAATGGAACCCTGCCAGGTGTGTTTTTTTATAAGTGTCCCAGATTTAAAAGGACATGTGGTCACCAACCATATCACTGATAGTCAGGGAGGGATTATATTACATACTCTACAAAATGTGTATATATATTCTGGTTTTTAATTTAGTCCTTTGAGTACAAGAGGGGTGTCCACATTGCTTTGCAATTCTCTGGGCACACCTCTGGCACACAAAGGTTTAAAGGCATACACACATGATTAAAACAGGTTGCCCTTAAAACAGGGCCTACTTTAGCCTTTATAGATCAGTAGTAAATGTGAGACAAATGCAATTGGGCAGCAGTTTACAGAGAATATGTCATAGGGCGACCACATTTCCATTCTGCCATTCAGGGACACTGTGGTGATAAGAGTACTTCTTTCCAGCTCTAGTGCAGCTATTCAGGAGGGGTCAGTATACATCACTGGACATCAGTGCGCAAATTGCTCTTTATCTGGCACAACACAGAGTTCTCAACACTATAGGGAGAACTGTCCATTGACTGCTCTGACAGAAAGTGATGCCTGTGGCAGGGTAAAGAAAATACACATCATGCCCAAAGCCTTAGACTAGTATTATACTACAATAAAATTGCACTGCAGCTCCTGTTTCACGTCAAAATCAAGGCTCAGTTCGGTCTCTAGTGTTTACAGCTCTGTCTGGAAGCCATTTTCTTGTAGGCAATAGGCAGCTCTATTTCTAGTGTTTAGATTCTTTACTCAGGGACTTTGTATTGTCCGTGAAGGGGATTGCCCGGGACATGGGACACACAAATATAAATTCCGTGACTGTCCCTGGCAATCCGGGACATGTGGTCACCCTTGTCATAGTATTTAAACAATTTTGAGGAAAATGAGCTTTTTTGAGCAGAACTATAGATATAGGAATCGATAGCTCTTAATTTTTAAGAAAGACTTACATATGATAATATGAGAACTTATTGGACTCTGTTTTTTTTCTCTTGGTGCTATTAATGGAACTACACTAGTGATACCACAGAGCTTACAATTGATATGGAGCTACACAAATGATACCACAAAGCTACAATCCAAATGGCGCTAAATTAATAGCATAAGTATTTCCCTTGTAAGCTCTAGGATCAATAGTGTAGCTTTTGCTTATATTGTACGCTTTGTAGTATCAGTAGTGTAGCCCCATTTCAACTGTTAGCTATGTGGTATCACTTGCCTTACTTCACACATTAATGTCAATTGTAAAATTATCAAAAAGGAGTTGGGCTGGGACAGTGAGCTAGGCAGATAGTAGAAATGGGCCACTTTATTGTATTAGCCCCCTGGGCTACAAGTTGCCTGACTTCCCCTGCTGCCTAATGCCAATTTACTAAACAATATACACCAATGAGCCTCCCCTTAATGCATCTGGTGGATAGGGAAGGGCAATGGTGCAGTCTGTGGGCCTTAGCGGAATGCCTTTATTTAATGCCAGAACCAATCTGTGTATTAACATGGCATAGACAACTTTGTTATCATTACAGAGAAATTCCATGATCATGCACTGTGCCTAGTGTATGGAGCTTACAGGCTTTATCCTTTTGAATGCCAAAGAGGTATCCAACATATTGCGAAGTTAGAGGCTAAGAACGCCATGCAGCTGTTCTACCACATTTGTACACCCCTGTTTTCTCTCTCTCTCTGTGTCTGGGTCACTGCATGAATGTGCTAGGGCAGACATAGAATTACCTTACAGTGCCAGTGACTGCACTAGGGGGTATGCACTTATGTGTATGATTGATCTCTGTAGTGCTTACCTACAACGTCCACCATCGTTAGGACTTTATTGTCAGCAAGCCCTGTACACCAGCCCCTTGTTGTGCACACATCCTTTCTTCAATGTCTTGTTTAGTACATTTCCTTAAACAATGCATAGAGGAAAGGAATGCCCAAAAATTCCCACGTGTTTCTCCTTTGTCTTCCTGTTGGTGCAAGTGGCATTATGGGAAGATATCTGGGGTATGTATCTTAGTAATTTGGAGTTAATCAGCTGTAGAGTCAAAAAATCTATTTCAGTGCCTGATTTAGATTGAAATTGTAGTTTACATTTACCACTTTATCTTTATTAAACTGTAAACAGAAAGTGACTAGCTATAGACTATAACAGAATTCCAATGCAGAACAAGATTGTTCTTAGTTATAATCATTTTTCATTTATAAAGCACAAGTATATTCACTAGAAATGTATGAATAAGAACAAACTACAAACGTAACACAAACAAGTGGGTAGAAATTGTAGAGGGAGGGAGTCACTTGCAGCAGCTTACAATCAGGAGGACTATGTGACACCTGACTGTGGTATGAATTACATCTACTTATATAAGGAAGCAGTGTCATTTTTCAAATACAGATCTCCATAGTGAGTGATAGGAACAGCACAACCCAGTGACCACAAGATAAAACAGCAATCAAATTGCAAAATGTCTAGCAATGAGCCTCTTATTGCTGTACACAGATTTCTCTCTAAACAAATGACAATAATAAATAGTTGGAAGGTTACATTATGCTCTTTTAGGTATGAACACAATTTTTTATATATTTATGAAGAGCAAATGCATTGGTCTGTTCTGCTGTATTACCGAGACAGAGAGCAGAATGGAAACATATTTACAGAAACACAAAACTGCAACATTCACAGTATGTAACATTTCTTGTACTATTTCCCTGGCTAAACAAGAAGAAATGAGTGCTAGTAACTATCTTGAGAACTTTTAACCCTTTGAGGGCCAGATGGGTATGCAACATATTGCAAAGCAATGCGTAGTGCACCCCTCTGGCACTCAGAGGGTTAAAGGCGTCACATTCTATCAACATTCTGAAACTTTAACATATGTAGCTGTGAATCGTGCAACATTTTAACGTAAGACCAACATTTTAACGTAGCCCTATCACCATCCTATAAAATAATTTGCTAAATGTATGTTTGTCAGAAGCTGTCATGTGCAGTACAGTCGGCTGCAAGCGCTGCAGTCATGCACAGTAAAGACTGCCCACGTAGCGGCTGATAACAGAGTGGGGCGCTCCGAATTCAGGCCGTAGTTCTCTCTGTGCAGGACTACGGTCTGAATTTGCACCCCACTCCATTATCAGCCGCAGGCAGTCTCTACTGTGCATGACTGCACCGCGGCCATTGCTGGGTGGCATGTGGCCCATGTACACGTGCTCTTCAACTAGTAAGATATATTTTGTCAATCAGAAAGTTAACTAAAAACTGCCTATAAGTTGTTTTAGCTATTATTTGTGGTATAAATAGCTCTTGAGAACGTAACTATTTGTAACAATGTGGCACTTCATACTAATTAATTTATGTGCTGGGTCAATATTACCATACACTGTGTTATGGATGAAGCTACATCATTCCCACACAGTGGGGTCATTTGTAATGGCTGTAAGGTTGGCCTCATACACATGTAATTAGCATACTGAAACTTCTCCCCCATAGTGACATTGTCCCTGATGTATAGCTACATTCATGAGCACCTACATAGCTTAATATAAGTCACAAGGAGCCAGTCATGTGTATGGGGTACATGAGAGCTCGTCCAGCAAGGGAGATGTCTACTACTTTGGGCAATAACATGGTTGCAAGGAAGGCCTCCATCTTATGTACTTAGCCCCCTGGGGAACTTAAAGCATCTCCTGGATGCATTTCTACTTATCTTAAAGGGATAGTAATACTTCGTTTTAACTTTGTTTTATTTTGTAGGCATTAAAAAAACATGAAGAATGATATAAGTCTTATCTCTCAAACCTTTATGGTTTATGAGATATTCACAAGCAAAGTCCCCCTCCCGCCCCTTTTACCTAGTGTAAGCCATCTCTTCTCAAATGTGAATCTGGTTGTATGACCAGACAGATAACAGAAGGGGACAATTTTCTTTGTATGAAAACAATGAAAGCCCTTCCCCCCTTGACAAGTTTTTCAGCTTTTTCCCTTATCTTAATTGAAGATTGTCCCTCTCTGCAGTCTACCTGGGCACCTCCCTTCTGATCTGGTTGAACGGGGGGGGGGTATACTTTGTTTGTGAATATCTCTTAAACCATAAAGTATTACTATCCCTTTAAAGTAATAGGGAGACCATTGTTAGAAAGTGTTAGTGTCCCTTTAAATACAGTAAAAAGCCATGTTATCTGCTAACTGTAATCTGTTAACTGTCAGGGCATCTGATACCTTGGGGAATATGCGTTATCCAAATCCTAAAGTGGGACATATTTACTAAAGAGTGAAAAACCTTTTACCCATTATATAGGACATGAGCAAGACAATTCAAGCACAGAAGCTTTATCACACTCTTTACTAAAGCAATTATTTGTGGAGTCAGGGGCTTTGGACATTTGTATTCACCACTTACATTTCTCACATATCTACATTGCATCCTATTATCCAAAAAATACTTTATAGTGTGCAGAGTCCCATTTAAAAATCTTCTTATATATACTTTATTTTTCTTTAAATGAACAGAGATCATTTGATTTAATTTTTGGTTAATATGATATTTATCTGCAGCCATTTCTATTCTCCAATAGTCCTTTGCTTAAAGGGATAGTAATACTTAATTATTACTAATCCCTATATTAAAGTAATAGTTAAAATAAATGTATTGCCCTCAGTGTCATCTCTCAAACCTTTATGGTTTGAGAGATAATCACTCCTAAAATTGCTCTCTCCCTCCCCCTTCCCCGTAGTCAGCATTCTAGCTGACTGCAGGGAAGCCTGTCATATGACCGTTAGGCGGCTCTGCAGCAGAGCCACAATCGCGTTAATAAAAAAAAAAATCTTTCACTAAAACGGTCTTCTACGTGTGCTTGCAAACCAAGCACACGTAGAAGACCATTTCAGTGAAAGATTTCTTTTTTATTAATGCAATCTTGGCTGTGCTGCAGAGCCGCCTAACGGTCATATGACAGGCTTCCCTGTCAGATTTCCCCCCATTGTCATCTCTCAAACTTTTATGGTTTGAGAGATGAACGCTTCTAAAGTTGTCCTCTTCCTCTCCCTTCCCCGAAGTTAGCTTTGTAGCTGACTTAAGGGAAATCCGGTCATAGATCATCAGTCGGCTCTGCAGCAGAGCCGCGTTCGCGTTAATTAAAAAAAAAAACTTTCACTAAAACGGTCTTCTACGTGTGCTTGCAAACCAAGCACACGTAGAAGACCATTTCAGTGAAAGTTTTCTTTTTTAGTAACGAGATCAGGCTGTGCTGGAGAGCCGAACGAAAGTTGTACGACTCTCTTCCCTGTAGCCAGCTACAATGCTGACTACAGGGAAGGGGGAGGGAGAGGGCAACTTTAGAAGCGTTCATCTCTCAAACCATAAAGGTTTGAGAGATGACACTGGGGGCAATACATTTTTTTTAGTAGGGCTTTACTATAGGGATTAGTAATACTTAAGTATTACTATCCCTTTATTGATGGTGTAGTGTGTCTTCTGGTATCCACTACAGTAATCATACACTGTAGTGTATACCTCTCTAAGTGCAGCTGCTAGCACTGGATGATACCAGTGAACTGCACTGGTGGAGTCAGACAACCACCCCAAATCGCAGGATTTCCAGCCACTGCCCTTAAAGTGCACCTGTCTCTTTAAGAGAAATTTAGTTTGTTTGACAGATAATTAAAATGTACCTTTATGTTGTGCAAGGCATGTTTTCTGTAATATAAGGTTTTGGGGAATTAATCCTTTGAGTGCCAGAGGGGTACATAAAGCATTGCAAAGCAATGTGTTGTGTATCCCTCCAGCACTCAAAGGGTTAAATAGATACCAATAGACTTTTACATATTCTCCAAGTGCATATGTACAGTAAAACTGTCTATAGTTTTTATTTTCTTTTTAATCGTTACCTATTTTCCTTTATCTGTGTTTGACTGACATATTGATACAATAGAGAAAAGACTGCCTTCAGTCTATCAGTGCAGCATACAGACCACTTAGTGCAACAGGGTTAGTGTTACATTAGATCACTAATACTGATTTCATAGTCACTGACCAGAAAGCTCGATGGAAACACAAATCCAATAAGCTTCCTGTCAGGGACATAAACATGTAAGGGAAATAGTTGTGGATTAAAAAATAAAAAGAAATCAAAATTTGATTTTACATATTAGGAATTTACAGAATATGCAAAGCCAAAATAAAGGGTTACTATCACTTTACTATTTATTTTTTGGTGGTGTCATCTGGTACACTATGCTAATAACCTGCACAGTATGCTAATTCGTTTTGTCCAAGGTCAAACTCATCACTCATGTTGCTGTGAACAATGCATACCTCCCAAGTGTCCCTCTTTAGGAGGATAGTCCCTCTTTGAGACCCTAAATCCCTCTGTCCTGCTGACCCTGTTTCCAACCCTGATGTCTCTCTGTTTAGGAGATCAGACTATGTAGTGTGTGTATATCCACAGCAGTAACATTCACATTAATGTTTGCTTAAACTTCAGTTTACCGTATCTGTTTATAAATCAGTCTGTGTAAATAAAATATGTTGTTCTTTATCTAAATAATATATTCCATTGCATAAAGAGATGTCAATAGGTCATGAAGGAACCTAACAATTATTGGTAATTCCCCATCCATGAGCCATGACCCTAACGACACCACCTAAGAAGAAGAGTACCTCTTTAGCAATCTGAAATGTTGGGTGGTATGGCAGTGACACAAAGGTGTGGGCTTTGCCTAGTTTAATTCAAAGATTAGTGTATGATAATACTGCATAGCTCCCAAGTGTCCCTCTTTGGGAGGGACAGTTCCTCTTTTAGACCCAAATCACTCTTTCCCACCTCGATGTCCCTCTTTTTAGGAGATCAGACTGTGTGGTATATATATAAGTGTATCACATTGTTCTACAGCAATAAAAACTCACATTCTTGTTTGTTTAAACATCAGTATATGTGTATTTATACATTAGTCTGTGTAAATAAAACACTTTATTGATCTAAATCATGTGTTAGGTTACATATGGAGATATCAATAAGTCGTGAAATAGCATAAAACTTCTCGGTAATGCTCCGCCCACAGGCAACGCCCCCAGCAACACCCCCTAAAACACAATTATCCCTCTTTGTCAATTTGAAATGTTGGGAGGTATAATACTGGTCCAGAATTAAAAAAACAAACAAAAAAAAAAAAGCATAAAGTGCCACCAGAAATATATAAAGGTTAATTTCCCAAAAAAGTATTTATATTGTAAACAAATAGGCAGTTATTAACCCCTTAACGACCAGCGGTCGCGGGGTGTGTGTTCCTTTAAGGACCCGATAGAGAATTTCGGCGTGCCCCCCACGTGATTGATCACGTGGGGCGGCACGCCGAACTGAGGGACTGAAAGAGATCGCTCCGGTCTTGGAGCGATCAAATTCAGTCCCTGGTATTACTCACCGCGCTCCTGCAGGAGCGAGGTGAGTAATAGTACGTGACGTACCAGGACCGTCACTGGTCCTTAAGTGCCGGACCAGCGTGACGGTCCGGGTACGTCACTGGACGCTAAGGGGTTAATGGTGTTTAATCCTTTAGTGCCAGAAAGCTATTCAACTCTTTGCAACACAAAGGGTTAAAATAATTGAACTTATCAAAAGGTGGTAAGTCCACTTTGAAGGAGCAGCAAACTTTTAAATAAATACGCACAGGAGTTTTCCTGTGGAGTATAACAAAGCTACTTCCACTACTGGTACATATTTAACTCCTAGAGTCCCAGAGGAGTGTGCAACACATACGTCGCAATGCGTTGCATATACTACAGCAAGGAACAAAAGATATCCCCAGACAAAAGAACAGCTCCTAATAATGAGGCACACATTAGGGCTCCACAATAATATCAAAATAATACTTTATTGAGTATCAAAAATAAACACAACATCCAATAGATGGCAAATAAAAACAATTAAAATACATGTCTGCGTGATGTCTCATAATAGTATGTAGAGCAATATCTCCATGTTATAAATATTGTAATAACAATGCAAACAGGCATAAATACTATGTATATATGGTGTTCCAGAGAATACAATATAAAAAAATATAATAATAAAGTGTATCAAAACCTTCCAATCAAAGAAGTAAATCCCTAAGATCAATAAAGTGCATCAGAGCCCTCCCATCAAGGAAGTAGATCCGTGAAATCAGTGCAAACACTTTAATCAAACATAAAGTGAAAATACCAAACAGAACATATTCAAGTAATACAATAAGTGATACTTATCCAGTGTTAAGAAATAAAGTATTCAAAAATAAGGAACACCTAGAGGCTCTACATCAGACATCTCCGCAGTACATGAACAACCAAATCCCAGACCATTTTGGTTAGATTAATGTAGCTTCTTGATATATGCTTGTGCTAGCCCAGTTTTGTGTTTTCGCAATGCGTTGCATAGCCATACCTGAGACCTCTCAGAGTTAGACCCTGAGACTCAGGGTTAAGACTCAAATCTCAGGATCTCAAGATGAAGCACCAGTTTCTCAGGGTGAGAGAGTCTATTGCTATCTCCAGGAGGATAAAGGGAGAAGTCCTGCTAGTCTTGTGTGTATTCATGCAGTGATAACCTTAAAGGGATAGTAATACTTTAAAATTACTAATCCCAATATTTTAGTGGTAAAAAAAAGAAATTATTTGCCCCCAGCGACATCTCTCAAATCTTTATGGTTTGAGAGATATTCTCTTGCAAAGTTCCCCCCTCCCTCTCCTTTCCCTGAAGTCAGCGTTGTAGCTGACTGTAGGGGAAGCCTGTCCTATGATCATCTGGCGGCTCTGCAGCAGAGCTGTTATTGTGTTAATAAAAAATAAATCATTCATCTGCACCACCGGCCTGTCCTCCAGGAAGCCCCAATCAAGAAGTTCCCAGGTATGCAGAGGGGTATCTAGCACATTGCATCACAATGCGTTGGATACCCCTTTGGCATTCAAAGCAGTACAAGTGCAAAGCAAAGTCCTCCTGCAACACATTCCTATATTTTATACCTTTAGTCCTGTAAAGGTCTGAAACCTTTTACAATGACATTTGTGATTTTTTAAATCTTTTTTTTCCTATGAGAGCCAAAAGCATGGGGTGATTTTGAGTCTGGGTAAGCTAATAATATTTATAATTCTATATCAGATAACTGCAACCACTATAATCCATTGCTGTGGTTGTTTCCTGTAGCCTTCACCATTCTCCTGCTATGATAAGGACAATCTGTATTTTGCCATTAGTTTTCCATCATTAACTTGCCACTGCATAAGACACCTTGCAGGTGGTGGTGGTGGTGGTGGTGGTGGTGGGGCACTAAAGTGTTATAAATTTCATATAAACTCTCCAGTGTGATAAGTGCTAAGTTAATCTATGTAGCCTGTGCAATAAGATATTTTACTCTTGAAAAATCTTAATCAATAGGCTCTACACAATAACATAGGAATAACATCTTTTATCTAACAATGATCTCACCTAAGCACATATCCCCACCCCGCATTAACAGCTTTTCTCACAAAGGGATGTCCTTACCATATAGACTGTTTAGGTGTACTTGAGGAATGTAGTTAAGAAACTATGGTTTAGTGCATATGTTATATCAGTGGGGGCTAACAGGTGGCCCTAGGGCTCACGCAGTCCTTAGTGGCTTCCAATGCAACCCACAGTCTGATCTTTGGTACAGTAGGAAGATATAACTTCCTTCTACCACATCACACACAAAACCTATTATCACCCCAAGAGTCACACCCATACTCTGTCATAGTAACAAAGTTGAAGAGGCTGAAAAAAGACATGCGCCCATTAAGTCCAGCCCATGCTAAATCACCCCTGTTGATCCAGGGTAAGGCAATAAAAACAAACACTGAAGCCACTTCCAATTAAGCCCCAAGTGGATATAAAAAAATCCTTCCTGACTCAAACTGTCATAATTGTCAATATTGTTCTGTGCCAGATAGATATACATTACATTTCTGAAAGCAATTACAGTATCTGCAAGAACAGCATCCTGAGGCAAAGAATTCCATACCTTTACTGAATGCCCTTAACGTAAAAAAAACCCTGCCTTTGTTTTAGTCGAAAGCATATTTCCTCTATTCTTCATGGATGACCTACTATTCTTTGCTCAGAAAAACAAACAGCTTAAAGCGCTAACTCACCGTGTGCAAGATTATATATGTGTATATATGTATAATACTTTTTGATAAATTATTTTACATAAAGTGTCCATTAATAGAATTAAGATCACTGAAGTGTGCAGCAAGGAATGTAAGGGTTCTCCAGTCCCCCAAACATCAGGCCAAAGCCCAAAGTGCAAACAGAACAGACAGCAAACCTGCGCTCCTCCAGTCTAAATGTGAATAGTATGCCCTGTATTAGGCATATTATAATACTGTGAATACATTTGAGGCATTATTCTTTGCTCAGCTCTTTGAGTAAATACTTCTTTGGATTTTTTTGTATTGGCCTTGAATATACTTGTAAATGGTACTCATATCACCCCTTAGATGTCTTTTCCGTAATGTAAACAAACCCAGTTTGGCTAGTCTCTCTTTATAACTCAGATAATTAAATCCCTTTATCAGTTTTGCTGCAATTTTCCATTTCAAGAATTTATTTTTTAAGAACCGGTGCCACAAACTATACTCCATATTCTAAATAAGGCCTTGTCAAGGATTTCATTAGAGGTAGAATTAGGTTCCCATCTTGTGCATCTATACCCCTTTTTATGCAGGATATGAGGGACACTGCTTACTGCTGTGAAGTCTATTGCCTATCAGTGCTCCCCAAGTAGTTTCCCATTAAGTATATATATTTAGCATACATTTATCTATAATAAACCTTATCTGCCACTTTTCTGCCCATTCACTCAGTTTATCTAACTATTCCTGCAGGTAAAAAAAGATGATGTTCTGTATCTATTTCCTTACACATATTATTATCATCAGCAGTTGTGACATTACTTTAATACCCACTTCTAGATCATTAGTAAACAAATTAAAAATCATTGGGCCTAGGACTGAACCCTGTGCACCCCACTTACAACTTTAGACCAACCTGAAAAGTTTCCATTTATAACAACTCTCTGCCATCTATCATTTAACCAGTTCTCTATCTAATGCCAGATATCACCTCCCAAACCAAAGCCTTTTAATTTATGCAGTAACCTGTTGGACATTGTATTGAAGGCTTTTGCAAAATCCAAGAATACTACATCAACAGCAATTATGTTGACCAAACTACTACTTATCCTTTTGTAAAATGCAAGTAAATTAGTTTGACATGATTTATTCTTCATAAACCCAAGCTGGCTTCTACAAATAATATTGTTAGTCATCACATAGTCCTGAACACTGTCAGTTACTAACCCTTCTAATATCTTACTGACTATGGAAGTCAAGCTTACAGGTCTATAATTAGTTTTGTTATTATGATTAAAAAAAATAATAATAACAGTATATTTATTATGTATATTACCCTTCTTATGCCCTTGATAAAGTACATTAAATATGTCAGGGGTGCCCCAGATGTTCTAGATTATGTGTTAGGGGTGCCCCGAACAAAAAACGATTGAGAACCACTGCACTAAGCGGTGATAAAGAGGTGATAAAGTTCCTATGTTATTCTATGGAGCCTATGCACTAGGATTTCTTCAGCTTTGGAGATCTTAGTGAATAGGCTCCATAGAATAACATAGGAACTGGAGAAGTGATAAACTAGAGAAGTCGTCTCCACTGTATCACCTCTTTATCACTGCTTAATGAATCACCCCCATTGCCTCCCAATAAGACATCTCTAGCATCCAAGTGGTTAAAAATCCCATTTACATCAATGGTAATTTGGGAAATTTTAATTTGTTAATATGCTGCACTTGGTTTGTGTCAGAACATTTTCTTTAGCTTATTATACCAGTAGTGGTTAATCCTTTGAGTAACAGAGAGGTATTAAAAAGCAATGTGTTGGATACTGCTCTGATATGTGTTGGATACCGCTCTGATACTCAAAGGGTTTTTCCCCTTTCAAACAGGCAACACCAAGGTAGCAATACTGCACTGGTTATGTTATCCATGCTGAATGGTAAGCTGCTTTTCACATTGGTGA
Source organism: Rhinophrynus dorsalis (assembly GCA_037306005.1). NCBI lineage: Eukaryota > Metazoa > Chordata > Amphibia > Anura > Rhinophrynidae > Rhinophrynus > Rhinophrynus dorsalis. Next base: position 367,043,220 of record CM074723.1, on the reverse strand, counting down.
CTACCACCTCTCAGGAATGCACCAAAGACTAACAAACTGCAACTTTATTGCACTCACCAAAAAGACTGGGTTTAGTCAAAAAGTGATTGGAATGCACCAGTGATGCAGCCTTGTTTCAGCAGCCCCTTCAACTTACTTGTGTTGCCCTGAATTTTCTCATGATCTCATCAATTGTGTGTATGGGATGGGGGGCTCTTAAAATGGCCAGTCTGTGTCGTAATCAATATTATATGAATGGCTTATGTGTTGGCCATTCATTTGAGGTTTCAGTGAACACTGCAATCTTCAATGTTGCTATGTGAATTAGCCATAATTTTAAATGGATAGTAACCCTATATTTTTACTTTACATATACTACAAGCAAATATTATGTAAAGTGAAATTGACTATACTTTTTTTAATTTTCTTTTTCATCTTCACCTATTTTTTACACTTTTAAGTTCCTGACAGTAAACTTTCCTGGTCAGTCAACCGGTGACTCAATGGTAAGCTATCTCTGCAGCCTCTCTACATTGTATCAGTATACTTTCTTTCACGGTCCTTGATTGAAAACCGGAACATAAAGGTGTAAAAAAAAATGTAGATGAAAAAAAAATAATAATAAAATGTATATGAAATTTGACTTTACGTATGATGCTCTTGTAGAATATGTAAAGTTAAAAACAAAGGATCACTATCCCTTTAAGTTAATTAACACCACATTTTTGGTGACATTTTCCCTTTAACATTTAAACCTCCCATATTTTCATATCTCCCAAAGATATTTCCAGATAACTACAAAAATAAACAGCTATGAATATGTCTGGCTTCTGTTCTCTCTTTCACATTCACAGTCTCCCTTCAGTAAAATGCTTTACTTACGTTCATACTGTTCAAAGTCTGTTTCCCTGTTTCCAGGTCTATTCAATTAAAACATATTCATTATTTTTCACTTTGACATCTTCATGAGTGCCAAATAATCTCCAAAAATGCTGCCTGTTTTGAGATATTGACACTACTGTACTGAATGTATTAATCCAATCATCTACATCATGAGTGGGCAACCTGAGGCACTATAGGGGAGAATTACTAAATGGTGATAAAGTGATGACTTCTCCAGTTTATCACTTCTCCACTTCCTATGTTATTCTATGGAGCCTATACACTTAGATCTTCAAAGTTGAAGAAATCTTAGTGCATGGACTCCCTGAAATAACGTAGGAAATGGAGAAGTGATAAACTGGAGAAATCATCACCACTTTATCACCTATATATCACCTCTTTATCACCCTGTGCTGTCTAGGACTAAAAACCTCATCATCCCCCTAGAAGAGCTTTCTCTATGGGTACTGATAGCTAATAGTCTTCACAACAGTGTGCATTGTTTCTCAGATGCTACAAGAGCCAAATGGGAACTATAATGTAAAAAAATGGGTATCAAATGGGAGTAGAAATCCGTGGTGAGGCTACATCTAGGACATGTAGTACAGTTGCAGGCACCAGTTCTTAAAAAACATGATAAAGTGATTGTAAGATTTTAGTTACAAACAGAGATTACCCAAACTGGGTTTGTTTACATTACAAAAGAGATGTCTACAAGGGAGATATGATTACTATTTATAAATATATTTAAAGGATTAGTAATACTTAATTATTACTAATCCCTATATTAAAGTAATATTAAAAATAATTGTATTGCCCCCAGTGTCATCTCTCAAACCTTTATGGTTTGAGAGATAATCGCTCCTAAAGTTGCCCTCTCCCTCCCCCTTCCCTGTAGTCAGCATTGTAGCTGACTGAAGGGAAATCCGGTCTTATGATCATCAGGCAGCTCTGCAGCACAGCCAAGATCGTGTTAATAAAAAATAAATCTTTCACTGAAACAGTCGTCTACGTGTGCTTGGTTTGCAAGCACACATAGAAGACCATTTTAGTGAAATATTTTTTTTTTTATTATCGAGATCGCGGCTCTGCTGCAGAGCCGCCTGATGATTGTAAGACCGGATTTCCCTTCAGTCATCTACAATGCTGACTACAGGGAAGGGGGAGGGAAAGGGTAACTTTAGGAGCAATTATCTCTTAAACCATAAAGGTCTGAGAGATGACACTGGGGCAATACATTTATTTTTAATATTACTTTAATATAGGGATTAATAATAATTAAGTACTCTCTGGGAAACTATTTAATTAGAAGTGAGCAAAAAATAAGGGGCTATCCAAAAAGAAGAAAGGCACTTTTGACTAAAACAAAGGCAAGGATTTTTTACAGTAAACTTGGCATGGTTGTAGAATCCATTGCTTCAGGGGAATCTTTGTGCAGATACTGATGTTTTCAAAAATATATTGGATACATTTCTAGTTCAAAACATTATTGAGAATTATGACAGTTGGTTTCAATGCAGATAATATGCTGATCTGCAGAGATACTTAACTGCATTTTTGGAGTCAGCAAGGTTTTTTTATAACTATGTGAGGCTGACTTAGAAATGGCTTCAATATGGGGGTTTTGTTTCCTTCCTATGGATCAAAAAGGTTGATATGGTATGGGCTGAACTTGATGGATGCAGGTCTTTTTTGGCCCCATCAACTATGTTACTATATTACTATGCACTGGTTATGAACATGAATGTCACATAGTTTGTTGATAGATCCACTTTTCAAACAGAGATAATAGTAATAATCCGTCAGAACAGTCCATTAGCTGTACCTATATATAAATGTGCTAATCCAGTGGCTGTGCCCGTGTTTATGTAAAGATACATTGGAACATACTGGTTCACAACTATGCAAGGTCATAATACCTATGTGAACAAGCCATTAAAGTGTTACTAACATTTTATAACAACAAATGTCATTATGAAAGAGCTTTCTAAATCACATATTGCTTATGTAAGTAATTTTTGGTTTAACTTCTTGAGTGCCAGAGGGGTGTGCAACGTATTGCTTTTGGTATTTATTGTTATTTATCTGTTAGTGCAAAATACACAGTGCTGGCTTGCATAGTCCTGTGGGTGCCAGATTGCCTGACACATGGGTACAGAATCATTTTCATAAACTGACAAAGAAGTAAAGCTAAATATCTCAAAAACTATTGTTTTAAAGGGACAGTAATGTCCCTGAAAAAAATATTTTGCATTTTGTAGTGCCTCAAAAGTGGAACTGAGTGCAAAAAACATATCTCTCAAACAGCTATGGTTTGAGAGATATCTTCATTTAAAGTTTGATGTTTCCTGCTGTCAGCTGTAAAGCTGTCAGCAGGAGATCCTTGTTGGCCGACAGGGAGGCTCTGCAGCAGAGCCGCAATCGCGTTATTTAAAATGTCTTCATTAGAATGGTCTAAAAAGTGTGCTTGCAAACCAGTGAGACTGTAGTAATATGGTACAATGGCCTAATCCTAGTGTAAAACAAGTGCACCACAAGGAACAATTAATACTTTTTAAGATTGCCAGTCATTAACACTTTGAGTGCCAGAAAGGTATCCAATGTGCTGTGCTGCAATGCATTAGATACCTCTCTGGGACTCAAAGGATTAAATTGTGTTTTTTTCTTTAACTCCATGAATGCTAGTGAGGTCTCCAAGACATGGCTTTGCAATAATTTGGAGTGCTCTCTTGCTTTCTCAGAGTTACCTGGTCCATTTATATCAACTGGGATTTGTATTAATTGCACCTCTCTTCATATATATTATATATTTTCATTAACAAAATGGTGGCTTTGCTTCAAGGAGAGGGACGTGTAGGAGCGCAGGAGCCTTTTACATCATACAGTTTGTCAGTTCAATGAACAAAGATGATGCAGAGAAAATCAGCACCTAATTCTTCCTTTTTCTTCTGTATGGTATAGTAGTGATGCTAGGGCTTATTCAGATTAGTGTCCTGTACTACAGGAGTCGTTTGCACTGACACGTGCTAAAGGAATTGCTATAGAAGCACACGTTCAGGTTCTGGATTTGCACTTCAGATAAGCTGCACTGGTGAGTCATACATCACCCCCCCAGTGAGGATGATCTACTTAAAAGAACTGGAGTAATTCTGGAATAAATTAAGTGCACCTCAGGTGAAAACAAATTCTCAAAATGCTAACCTATGTAAATAGGGTTTTGACCTACTTACTGCTATTGAGGTCTCCAGTGAATTGCAAAGCAATGCATTGAAGACCTATCTGGTATTCAAGGGGTTAAAAGTCCAATGTCTCCACCTGTGGTGCAGGTGGTTTACTCTACAATTACTCCAGGGGGTTATGCACTATGGTGTGATAAACAGGTGATAAAGTGGAGCTGATTTCTCCATTGTGATAAACTTTCTATTTCCTGTGTTATTCTATGGAGCCTATGCACTAAGCTCTCTCAAGTTTGAGAAATCTTGGTGCATTGTCTTCATAGAATAACATAGGACTTGGAGAATTTATCACACTGGGAAAATCAGCTCCACTTTATCATCTCTATCACACCTTATTACACCCCCCCCCCCCCCACAACAATTTCTTTGCAGTAAATCAACCTCAGTATAACTTAAAGGAACAGTAACCCTTTATTTTGACTTTAGATATTCCACAAGTGCATCATGTGTAAAGTCAAATTGTCTTTATGTTTTTTTTTCATCGTCGCCTATTTTGCTATCCTCTTATGTCCCTAACACTGAGCTCCCTGGATATTCTTTCAGGAAGTTTTCTGGCCACTCAACCATCAATGTAGGACAGTGAATCAATGTAAGACTATGAAATAATGTAACACTATCCATGCTATCCTGAGTGTTCTGTGTGCTATCATTTTTACATTGTAGCTTTTTTATACTTGCCAAGCAAGTAAAGTCCCAGTAAAAGATTTCTATCATTTAAAATGAAGCAAAAACACTTCTTTCTTTCTTTGGTCCTACTCAGTGAGGAGAATGTACATTTACAATTCTGCATTAAAGGGATAGAAATGTTTCATAATAAAAGCAGCTCTAATTAATCATCATAGTATTTGGACTTTGGAGAGTGTTATTTCAATTCTATCAGAGTTGTAGTTCAAGAGTAATTCAATGACAAAGTATCCCCCTCCCGCCCCTTTTACAGATGTAACACTGCTCAGCCAGATCAGAAGGGAGGTGCCCAGGTAGACTGCAGAGAGGGACAATCTTCAATTAAGATAAGGGAAAAACCTGAAAAAGTTGTCAACGGGGGCAGGGCTTTCATTTTTCATAGGAAGAAGACTGTCCTCTGCTGTTATCTGTCTGGTCTATGGACTGGATTCCACATCTGAGAAGAGATGGCTTACACTACGTAAAAGGGGCGGGAGGGAAAACTTTGCTTGTGAATATCTGTCAAACCATAAAGGTTTGAGAGATAAGACTTATATTGTTCTGCATTTTTTTTAATGCCTACAAAATAAAATAAAGATAAAATAAAGTATCACTATCCCTTTAAGCTGGTAGAGGAACCATTCTGATTGTGCTGCAATGCCTAAAGTCTACTTTCTCTGCCGTTTACAATGAAAATTATCCTTTCCACACAATTTACAAAAGGAGTGGGGATGGGGTACATGGGTGTTTTGGGATGGTCTGTGCCTTTGTGTCTTGTTTAACTCTATGTACTAACAAGGTGCAGAGGACATCAGCATAAGTGATTCTTACGTCCTGTACATGTTAAAGGAGATGAGTTTGAGGTTGCTCATATTAACCCTTGGAATGCCAGAGGGGCATGTAATGCATTGCGAAAAGAGGATTTTAGTCTTACCTGTTAAATCCTTCTCTCTTAGTCCATACAGGTTACTGGTAACTTTGGGTAGGCGATCTGCCCCTATAATTGTAGGCAGGACCAATTCTAGAATTGTATGCAGGGGGTGGAGCCTACCTTCCCTCCTTGGCTGCAGCTAGCCAACCAGCTCCAGAAAGATTTGAGACACTAACTATTGACTAGATAGTGGAAGGGAAAGAAGACTCCTGTGAGCATGACCCCGAAGACCCCCACGGTCTGCCACAGGAGAGCCAAGCATGGTCTCTTGACAGGTTGGGAGACCAGTAACCTGTATGGACTAAGAGATAAGGATTTAACATGTAACACTAAAATCCTCTTTTCTTTGTCGTCCAATACAGGTTACTGGTAACTTTGGAATGTCCAACCATTGAGTTTCCCAGAGGTGGGAAAGTAAGGCAAGGACCAGGCGCAAGGCCCCCAAAGTCACCGGAGCAGATATGAACCATCAGATCAGAGATAGCTCAACAAAACAATGAAGTGTCAATGGACACTAAACAGGGGTAACAGCACCCCAAACTGTTACACAACACACTGAACTAGAGCCAACAGGGCTCAAAAGTGAAGGAAGCACCTAGAACCGAAGAAGATCCTAAACAGGCAAGACTGCCTCCAGGATTGTCCTCCCAAAGCTGGCATCAGCCGATGCCAGCACATCAACATGGTAGTGCTTCGAAAATGTGTGCACAGATGACCAAGTGGCAGCCTTGCACAACTGATCAGCTGAGGCCTGATTCTTGTAAGCCCAAGAAGCCCCAATAGATCTTGTAGAATGAGCCGTGACCCGAAAGGGGACAGACTTCTTCCTCAGCTCATAAGCCTTACGAATAGTGGACTTGATCCAAGAAGCAATAGTCACTTTGGATGCAGGTCTTCCTGTCCTGGGGCCCTCAGGAATGACGAACAGCGCGTCAGATTGCCTGATAGACTCAGTGCAATGTACATAAAACTTGAGACAACGCACCACATCTAACAAGTGGCGATCCCTCTCCTTGTCAGAGGTGGAGTCAGGGCAGAAAGAAGGCACCACAATCTCCTGATTGATGTGGAACTCCGAAACCACCTTCGGGAGAAACTCCTGAGAAGTGCGAAGCACCACCTTGTGCTTGTAAAACACCAAATAGGGTGGCCTACAGGACAGAGCATGTAACTCTGAGACACAGCGAACGGACACAATCATCAGGAGGTCCACAAAAAGCACCTGGTTACTGAGCTAGCCACATCTAAGGGCATTGTCAGTAATGGTAATTTGCCTAATAGTGGTATTCCATTTCTAACAGAAAAATAAAAAAAAATCTAAAACTATAGCAGAACTGCTCTCTTGCCTGTGTCTTCACCAAGGAACAAATCTTTCTGGAGCTGGTTGGCTAGCTGCAGCCATGGAGGGAAGGTAGGCTCCACTCCCTGCATACAATTCTAGAATTGTTCCTGCCTACAATTAAAGGGGCGGATCACCTACGCAAAGTTACCAGTTACCTGTATTGGACGACAGAGAAACAATTCTTGGCATACTCCTCTGGCACACAAAGGGTTAAAGTCGTAGTGGTGGTGAAGTGTTCATGCCAGTGTGCACTAGAGCACTGTTGCATGCCCACAGGTGCAGATGCATGTCCATAGATGTAGGTGCAGAACTTTTAAAGCATTGTGTTGGAGCACAAAATGAGCTGGGCTGGGGGATTCATACACCACCGCATCCACAATATGTATATGTAAAATAATTTCCCCATGTCTGTCTATCAAAAAAAATCTGCTTTTTGGTGGTAACCAAATGATCTCATTACTTTATAGGATATTATTTTCTGCAGTGACATTGCTTAAGTAGTTTTCCACCCCAGCCCCAACAGGTAATGTGAGGTCACTACCTTTTCTTCCTGGAAAGTGGCCAACCTGCTACTGTAAATATATGTGATTGATAAGCCTGAAATCACATTGTTTCTTTGAAGAGGAACTATTTATGTGGGACTGTTTTTTCTCTTATTGTAAAAAAAATAGAACGCATTGATTGATAAAGTAACCTGTAAGGCAATGCATAGAAATGCATTTCACACCCTTTTGCCACAAAGTAGGGAGGGGAGCGTGACTTTAACTAAACTCTGGAACGGCAGGGTGGTTTGAGCAACAGTCTGTAAAATGCTTCAAAACTTGCATTTTTCTGACTTTTCTAGGGATTAAAGGGATAATAATACTAATATGTAAATATATATATATTGTAGGGTTTAATCACCTGAGTAAAACAAGGGAAATCTCACAGCTGAGAGGTGTTTTATTCAATAGTTATTGCAGCCCATACTTGAATTTTTAGGTTCAGTATCTCAGTGGCCTGAAATGTAGTGTGGTGCTGTTACTACACCATCCTATGGAAGTTTATGGTCAACTTACCAGAGCTGTCAATTGGATGGTGTAACTTTTGAACAGATAGAAGTCAAAGAGAAGTTTTAGGAGCCAGTCAGGTGTTTTAGTGACTAGTGAAGGGATGCATGTACATAACCGTATATTAAATACTCCATAAAACAATTGTAATAGCCTGTCTGTATGTCTGTTGATCTATCTATCTATCTATCTACCTATCTATCTATCTATCTATCTATCTATCTATCTATCTATCTATCTATCTGTCTAGCTATATCATGAGATAAACTGCAAAGTGCACATACTTCTAGATAGAAATATAGGATTCCAGATTACATTTTATAAGAATTAACCCTTTGAGTGCTAGAGGGGGTTAACATCCCTTATCACTCAATGGGTTAAATCGTCTCTCTTTTTTTGTTATAAAATCTACTTTACATAAGATAAGTACTGTACAATTATGTTGATGGCATGCTTTTCTTCCACAAAGTTTAAGTGACAGAATGTTTCGCAGATCTCAGAAGATAGAGCATTGGGGTATATAAGATCTGCATTGATTGGAATATCATTTGCATGTCATTATAGTTTATGCTGGTGATTTTCCACTTGTACTATGCCAGTATCTGGTATTATTCTAATCTATGTGTGAAGGACACTTACCTAGGCAAGTCCATCAGTTACATTAAAAGATACTTATTCATAAAGTAATGCTTCACAATGGTTTGCAGACTTCTATGGCATTCAGTGGGGTTTAAAACCCAATTTAAATAATTGCCCTTGCCCCAGAACTGCTCTGCTTTTGTTCTATGCATATGGCCCAGTTACCCTTATGGAAGTGATGGGTCAATCATGTCAAAATGTCTAAAGGGCAGCTATCATATGATAATTGACCTTTTGGCAGATCTGATCCTCTGGGAACAGACTTGCAGATTATGCTGGGTTTTGCATTATGTGGCTTAACCACTTGAGCGTCAGAGAGGTATCCAATGCACTGGATTGAAATGCATTGGATAAATCTTTGTCACACAAATGGTTAAAGGAGAACCATGATGCACCTTTATTTTTCCTGCAGTCTTCCTGGAGTTCCCCATCACTTTGCTGTATCAGACTTGAAAGCTTCTCACAGTGGATCTATGCAGATTGCAAATTCATACTTGGAATTTTACAGCTGGGTGCCACCTACTCCTGGTTTGTGTTCCATCCAAGTTTTCTTACCATCCACATAGCTGTTAAGAGCGATTATTGGGCTGTACAAAGTAGCCCTGGGTTTTTATTTTTTTGCTAAATCTACACCCATTAGAACAGACTTAGTAAAATGTAATTACCCTTTAAACAATCCATCTCTGAGTGTTTAAATGGGAAACCTAGGAATAACCTAGTTACCTGCCTATCATACAACATTCAGGTGTATCTACTGATATTAGTGGTGGTTAAAATATGACCCTTGGCCTGAAATGGCCAATTTTTTCTGGCCCTGTGTCTGTCAGTACACATACCTTAGCACTGCAAAAAGAATTCTATAGCTTCTTCTGGATTTCTCTATAAGTACAGCACTGATACAAAGTATAACTTCCAAAGCAGAACCACAATTGATACATTTTCTCTGGAACTGTGAAAGTATCAGTTCAGTCTGAGATCACACCGCCAGATACAATATCATTTTCACCAACAACTCTCATCTGTCTCCTTATTTCTGTCTCATACACACACATTGAAAGACACCTACCTACCTAGGTAAGGCATTCTGATAAACAAATTCAGAGACATGTTCAAAGGGTAGAGTTCCCATTTAACCCCTTTAATGCTAGAAACAAGCTTTCCAATAGTGGCCAACCCAGCATGGAAAGAGTTAAAGAAGCCTGTCTATGCGAACTGTATTGGAAGTACACATACACCAGACAGTGCTGTCCGGTTTGAATTACTATCTTAGCTCTTTCAGCGCTGGGTCACTCACAGTTGCTCATTTAAGATGGGACACTTGTCTTCAACCCACTACTTTGCTACTCAATGCGTTGTAGATTTATTTAGCATTCTTGGGTTAACCCTTTGGATGCCGGTGGGGTACCCAACTCACTGCAGATCAATGCGTTGGATATCCCTCTTACAGTCAAAAGGTTAAAAACTGCATGGAAACCATTTGCTTTCTGATATATTTTTGTCTGGGAAGCAAGAGGAATTTAACCTTTCAGCGCCAGAAAGGGTTGTGAGTGGTATTACCTGGACCTTAAATGATAACACCTTATAGGGCTTCACAGCAATACAATAATCTGCAACGTGATTTATCAGCCTCGAGCACCTAAGAGTTTGACGGGTAGAAACTGGGTCAACCAATTGACATGAGGTCCGGATAAATTGTAATTACAAAGCTTTTGTCCTATTGTCATGGTGATACCTTGCGCTATTAACATGTCGGCCTCCTTCCATTGAGCTACCTGTCTGCTTCCGTGTTCCTATGAATCAAGGGCAGGGGGAGGAGCCACTAACCCCTTCAATGCCGAAATGAGGGGAGCGGTATATACAGTTTTGCACACACCTCTTGTCCTGAAAGTGTTAATCTCTTCATTTTAACCCTTTGAGTGCCAGAGGCGCACGCAACGCAACCCCTCTGACACTCAAAGGGTTAAGAAAAGGGCTCAATGGCATGGAGGGGTCTATTCATAGTGTTCCACGGAGAGTTTTGTTAACCTTTTAACCATTTGAGTGGCAGAGAGGTACATGATGCATTGCGCTGTAATGCGTTGGATATATCTAATCTCTGGCACCCAGATGGTATCACTGGGTAGTGCAGAACACTGCAAATCAATATATTGCACGGACCCCAATGGTCGATAAAGGGTTAAACAGGGTTGCAATAATTGTGTATTCATGATAAAAGGCATACAACGGAGCACAGGGTTGAATACTAATGCACATTTACGAAATGTTTTCCTTAACCACTTCTTAAAAATACATAAGACAGGATAACAAACTGAATAATTACAATTTATTCTTGTGCATTGCACTTTCTGGTAGTGCATGGGTTAACTCTTTGAGGTAAGGGAACTGTAGAAATAGCCTAATTATTTTTAGCAGTCGAATTATATATATGCACACACACACACACACACACACACACACACACACACACACACACACACACACACACACACACACACACACACACACACACACACACTCTCTCTCTCTCTCTCTCTCTCTCTCTCTCTCTCTCTCTCTCTCGAGGTATTTGAAGAGTGGGGAGGTAGACAAAAACACATCTCTATATGTAACTATATACATACAAAACTAGAATAAATGTAACATATCCATCTATCTGTCTGTCTATCTATCTATCTATCTATCTATCTATCTATCTATCTATCTATCTATCTGTCTCTCCTTTCGTTGGTACCTGTTCCCTATAACTGTAAATCATATACAAAATGATATACATGGGTGGATGTAACTATTTAAGTGCCAGATGGATATGCAACATATTGTTTAGCATTGCTCCCCTTTAGCACTCAAATAATAAAGCAGTATACCCCATTCCCAGCAGTTTACAGCATACATAAAACAGACACATCAGATTTAACTCACACAAGTACACCTAGTCCTGCAGCCCTTCCTCTGATCAGGGACACTGCTAAGAATGTTGGATGTATGTGTGCTTACCAGAGCCGGGATGACCCCTGGGTGTCTGTGATCCCGGACAGACCGCTCTACGGTAGGACCGTGCTGCTCCTCTTCAGCCCAGAGCCTGTGGATGTCCGCAGCTCTGCTCTCCCCGCTCTGCGCGTCACCTTGATGGAGCAGCGCCTGGAATTTAAATGCATCTGGAAGAACGATCCATCACCAGCAAGAGCAGGCAAACTTTATCATGCTGCTCAGCCATTGGCTGCTGAAACACGTGACCTCCCCTTCACTGTACATTCATATGATTTTCTGCTGGCCCTATGGAGGAAGTGAGAAAGTTGGCACGGTCACCCCGGGCTCAAGACACAGTCACATAGTGATAGATGGACTATGCGAGGATGAGTTCCTTCTTAGATTATCCGGGCTTAATTAACAGCGAACCTGGGACCTGCTCATCAAGAGCCTTCCACCCTGATCATGGGATTACAACTTTCCAGTCTTGCGCAGTCAGCGCTAATAACGACGAACGGTATATGGTTGGAAGAGGGGTCCAGTTAAGTTCTCATCACCACCACCATCCTCACCAAACTGGTGCCTTTCAACATCACAACAACCTGGGGATGTCCTATTCTCACTCCAGCTTTCCAGCAGGCTATGGTATACAGAATTTCAGCACTGGCTACTCTCATTTCTCAATAAATCAGGAGGCAGATGTCAGCGCAGGATACCCTCAGTGCACCACGACTGTCTACACTGGGAACATTGCTTCTTCTGTGGTCCAACACCATCAACACCAGAGTTATGTTGAAGGGTCATCTCATTACATAAATCACTCCTATGGATCAGAACAGCAAAACCTCTCAGTCACTGCTTACAATAACAATGCATCAAGCATCCATATCAGTCACCAGGAAATCTGCCGCTCTCCTTCCAGTGAATCCTCACCCCCAGCACAAACGTTTGACTGGATGAAAGTGAAGAGAAATCCGCCCAAAACAGGTAAGTCACAATAATAGTAACCCATAACTGGTCTTAGACATCCAAAACATCATATAAGGTTGTTTACTGATATAATTATTCATACACAGGAAAACATTAAGTGTTTGTGCTATATTGATAGTTTTAACCCTTTGAGGGTGAGCAACGTATTGCAAAGCAATGCCGATTATATTCTACTTTTTTATCCATTTGAGTGCCAGTCGGTTAAAGAACAACACTATGCCCTCTAAATATCAGTGGTGAAAATATACCAGGGTCATAGCGTTGCGCACCCCTCCGGCACTCAAGGGGTTAAACGTTCTACTTCTGGTTTCTTAATTTTTAGGGATAGCTTGTACAGAACTCTGTACGTGTCTTTTAATACACACATTGTCCTGCCCCTTATGTAACATATGCCTTTTGTAAATGTATTGTCTCTTTAATCCATCTGTTGCCCGATTGGCCTCCAATCAAAACAAGTTCTGTGTGTGTGTGTGTGTGTGTGGGGTATCTCCTCATATAAAGTGTACTATGGCACTCAGTGGTGATGTGATATGTGTGTCTGTGTTGGGGTGTGTATCTGTGTGTGTTGGATGTATATGTGTTGTATGTGTTGGGGTCTGTATGTGTGTGTGGTATCTCTTCATATAAAGTGTACTGTGGCAATCTGTGGTGATGTAATATGTGTGTGTGTGTGTTGGGGTGTGTATGTGTGTTGGTGTGTGTGTGTGTTAGACTGTGTATGTGGGTGTTGGACTATGTGTGTGTTGGGGTATGTATGGGTGTTGGGGTGTGTGTGTATGTTGGGGTGTGTGTCTGTGTCTGTTGGGGTGTGTAAATGTGTGTGTGTTGTGGTGTGTGTATGTGTGTCACCTGCTTCTGCAGCCAATAGTAAGGACGCATTTTAACTTTTTGAGGCCAGGACAGGTGTGCATTGCAACGCTCTTCGAGTCTCTGGTGCTCAAAACGTCCATCCACTAATGTAGTCAATATACTTTACTGAATACTGGGGAATTTGTGTCACGATACAGATTTGTTAAGTTTGGAGAAAAACAACAGGACCTTATGGGGCATATGTATAAGGAAAAAGTGGAGAGCTTCTGGGGCACAGCAATTACATGTTATGTCACAAATCAAAATCCTCAACGCTTTATATTGGGGCGTTTAGCCATTTGGATACTATGTAATTTTCCAAAGCATTATGGAACAAGATGTTGGACACCTCTAGCAACCAGGAGGTTAATAATAAAACTATTTTGAGAAAGGTTTGCCCCAGAATTCCTCGACGTTTGTCTTCAAATGTATGTGTCCCTGTGCATGAAATAAAACTCACCTGTTTACTACATATTTGATATATACACTCCATTGTGTTTCGTGGCTGTATACCTAATCTACACCCAGGCTGTCACTGACTGTAATGTATATGTTTCAGGTAAAGCAGGGGAATATGGATATGTAGGTCAACCCAACACAGTAAGGACAAATTTCACCACCAAGCAGTTGACAGAGCTAGAAAAGGAATTCCATTTCAACAAGTACCTGACCAGGGCCAGAAGGGTGGAAATAGCAGCTGCCTTGCAACTTAATGAGACCCAGGTGAAGATCTGGTTCCAGAACAGAAGGATGAAACAAAAAAAGAGAGAGAAAGAGGGTCTTCTGTCCATATCTCCCTCTGCTAGCACAGGGAGTGATGAAAAGTCTGAAGAGCTGTCAGAGAAATCTAGTCCATCCCCAAGTGTCCCATCTCCTGCCTCTTCTACCTCTGATCATCTCAACGCCTCTAACTAAAAACTATCCTGTTTATAAACCAGGAAGCTGTTATTTTATTATGGAAGCCTTAGCTAAGCAGTTAGCCCTTTGAGCGCCAGAGGGTTGCTCGCGTCGGGCAGCCCTCTAGCACTCAAAGGGTTACGTTCCTTCTGGCACTCAGCAGGTTAACAGTGCTTTTGTGTATCTATATGTGTGTGCCATACTCTACATGTAAGAATAACAGCATAGGGTTTTCTTTGCACATTTGTTGAAAACCAGTGTTTTTCTTTTGAGCCAAAGAATCAAATGACTCTAAGTATCAGTACTGGCATGTAATATGTTAAATATCTGCTGTTATTAGAAGCTGCCAAGCGTATGGGGAAGAGATGGATATTTTTAATGGACCCTCTTGCTTGGTCAGACTCAGTATTGTGGTACCAAAGATTAATTAACTTATGCACTACTGGAAAAAAAGAAGTTTACAAAAACTGACACTATTTAATTTAATGTTTTTGTTTGTTTGTTTGTTGTACTTTGTCCATATGTTGAAAGTTTGTAAATATTTGGTTCAAGAGATTTATCTTTGATTTTTTTTTATTTGTAGAAATTCTAAATATTGATGAAATGGTGAAAGGATAGGAGGGTTTATCAAATGTTCTACAGCACAAACAAAGACTCATTTTTAACGTTTTGAGTGCCAGAGAAAAGTGCAGCGTTGCAGTCTTTTCTGCCAGTCAACAGGTTAAATCTCAATACACATAAAAGCGTACGTTTGGATTTTTCTATTAAATGTGACATTGTTCATTAAAAAAAACAAAATACATTTATTGTGCAGTTTGGTGGTGTCTGGAGATTGTGCTAATGTCCAGAACATTACAAAACGAAATACATATTTGTTTTAACCCTTTAAGGGCCAGAGGGTTCGGGTCACATTGCAAAGCACAGTGCACACTTTTTGACCCCTAAAGTATAAATCACTAATCAAAGAAACGCCTCTCAGTCGTTAGTGGTAAATGTCGTTTATTGCCAAATAAATGTATATATTGTGATTCAACTTTGCATGATACACATTGAGTTAAAGTATGCAATATACACTGAGTTTTATCAGTTGTGACTTGTCACTGAATCATATTTCTATACAACATGGTATGGCCCTATACAATCTGTAAATAGTGGGGATTGAGGGCCAGAGATTACGGGTTGTGAATGTCTAATAAACGTCTACAAATTTTAATGTACTTGCTAATTGTCTGCTGTGATTTGTAACAATGTTCTCATGGTCCTTTAACACTAAACAAGTTGCAATTGAATCCAACAAGTGCAATGTTGTGCTTAACCTAACATTGCAGAAGAACCATATGGGGACTCACACTTGAATAAAACAAGCTAAATGCACATTAACCATTTGGGTACCAGTATTTAGCTCTTCAACAGCCAATCTGTACTTTACAAGGGCCTCATATTCAAAAAGCAAAATACTTGAAATCTGAGGCAAGCCAACTACATCATGGCATCACAGGGTAGAAACACATTTCTTTTGAAGTAAATGGGGGTTAACCTCTTAAATGCCAGTGGTCTCGTACGACTTAGGATTCAAGGGGTCAAAAAAATTACATTCAAATGAAAGGGGAGTTAGGGAATTTTTGTTTCCCTTTTCCAGAATTGCTCTACTTTTGATTTGTGCGTATAGTCTAGTTTGCTTTAAGGAAGTCCCAATCTACCCTTAATTGTTAACCCTGTGCTGGCACTCAAAGGGTCAAATCTTTTATGGGAGCCATCTTTTTCTTTTGAACACAGGACTTTAGTTTATACTGAACATTTGTATATTTCTGCAGATTTTGTTCGATTACTCTTACAGATGGAGGAACATCTTGGGTCATGAAGCGATGAACTTTTCACCTCCAACTCACTGTTGACATTTGTAAACAGAAGATCGTCAGCCATTCACACCAGTCCATATAAACAGGAGTCCACTTCACATGGCTGCTAAGGGATTAATTCCCACCTTTCATTTTCCCCTCCTGATCACATCCATTCAAAGCAAAGTTATTTATCCAACTCTCTCTGTGAAAGAGGGGAGATTGGACTGGACTCCCCTCTGGTACTCAATGGCTTGACCCTGGCACTGAAGGGGTTAAAGACCTGTCATCTTAAACACAGAAAAGATAGGGCCTTATGTGTAAAGGCATTATTTGGTACAGATAATTATATATCAATGGATTCAAATGGGGTTTCAACCCAGTGAATGGTAGATATGTCTCCATCGCACTGCGTTGGAGGACTATCTAGCATTCAAACAGTTAAAAGCCTCATCTGAATGAATGATAATTTGAGGATTTTTTATTTGATTTATATAGTACATTTGGGTTGCTCCAGAAGTGCCCCATGTTAAATTTAGACACAAAGCCTAAAGAAACATGTATCAAAGCAAATGGAAGCTATTGTGCGGCAAACCATTTGAAACATAGGGATGGAACAAATTCAGAGCATTTCAGTTGATTTAAATGGAGCCTTTTAACCACTTGAATATTAGAGAGATCTCCAGCACATTGCTTAGCAATGGGTTGGAGATGTCTTTAGCAAGCAGGGGGTTAAAATATATAATAGATCAATGGGAATTTGTATTTGACCACTATGATGGACTTGGTTTGACCCTTTATTGCCACAGATTAATTTTATACATAAGGCCTAAGGTCAATAGAATTTTACCCTTTGAGTTGCAGAGGGGTATGCACGCATTTCTTTGCAGTGCGTTGCATAACTCAATAGCACTCAAATGGTTAAATGCAAATAAGAACCAATTGTCTCATTCAGCCTACCGTTTTCCATACTTAGGTAGTTCAGAACTTTTTTGACTATCCACAAGTCATTGATTGATTGGCTTAGCCTCAACCACTTCGGCTGGGAGGCTTTTCCATTTATCTATCACTCTTTCGGTAGTTATTTGTCTTACATTTCCTCTCACCCGTCCAAGCTCACATTTAACCCTTTGAGTGCCAGAATGTATATAATGCATTGTGGTTCAATGCATTGAATATCTCTCTGACACTCAAAGACTTAAGGCAATTTTATTCGGGAGGAGCTGATCCACCTGGACTGTATTAACTCTTTGAAAACGAGAGTGATGAGCACTGCATAACTTCACAATACTTTGCACGAGCCTCTGATTCCCAAGGCGTTAAGCTAAATTCCTTAATATATTTGAAGGTTCCAGTCATATCATCCTTCCCCCTTATAGTAAGATTTCGGTTCATTTTAAGTCCTTGATGCATTCAAGTCCTCTTTAAGACCCTTTGAGTGCCAGACAAGTATTCACTGGATTTTGCTATGTCACTCAAGGTGTTAAATAGTCTTTAAAGAACAAGCGAAGTAGTCAGAGAGCAGGGTTCAAGAAAATGGGGATCAGCATGACAAGCCATACTTTATCTGTTATTAGCGTCGCTTTGACGCAGTCGCAGTCACACTGACGCAGATCAGAATGAAGCTATCTGCTGTGATACTGTAAGTTCAAAAGGATCCAGTTGGTGCAGCTGAACTTCAAAGTAAAAACCAGACCTTTCTGACAATCCTGTTTCTTCTTTTTGTTTATTGAAGTTAGGGGCAAGGCAGACCAGATGGTTTTCTTCGCATACTGTACTTTTATGTGTTAAAATCATTTGCATTTGAACAATCTAGTCCCCAGTATCTGAAATCATATCTAAAGGAACACGTTTACAGTTCGGAGCCTGGAGCTAACTTCAAAGTACATGATCACTTAACATTAAAGTGTCTATTCACTGTATGTAAATGGTGGCATGGGTTAGCTTGTAAGTCTTGAAAAAGGACACGAAAACAAACAAACCGTAAATAAAGAAATGGGGAAAGCCTTACAAAGAGGTCACAGAAAGGACATATAGTAGTACATAACGGATTTCCTAAAGAGAGTGACGCTGATTTACTAAGAAAAGTGGTGCGATTCTGGACCAATCCAACCGCACCACAGAAACCCTCTGAGTGCCAGAGAAGTGTCCAACGCATTGCATTGCTCCCTATGGCGCAATAGGATTGCTCCAAAATTTAACAACTTTTCTTAGTAAATCAGGTCCAGAATGTCTGATGTACTAAGAATGGAGACAAGCCTACTGCACCTCAGAGAATATGAAATGTCAATTGATTTGAGTGTATTTTAACCCCATGAATACTAGAGAGGTTTCCAAACGCATTAAAAATACCTCTTGTATCAGTTGGGATTTTGAGATTTTTTCATTTTTATTTCTTCGCTATTTTGCATTTTATGTAGAATAGCTCCAGTTCTTCTTAGTAAATCAACCTCAGTGAGAATCCACCTTATAAAAAGGACAGCATTAAAACTTAAAATATTTATTGTATGTGAACCGCTGCAATATATATTTCTGTAAATATTTACAATGCTTGAGATATATACATATACGTTATAGTTTCATTAAATATATACATACAACATACCTTTTACATAGCATAAATCTCTATCTGTGTGTGTGTGTATATATATATATATATATATATATATATATATATATATATATATATATATATATATTTCTGGGTCAAGTGTCTCGGATGCAGTTAACTAGTAAATGCCTGACTAGACAATCAGAACAAAAATCAGAGACAAGTTAATTAATGTAATATATATATATATATATATATATATATATATATATATATATATACATACAAATAATAGATAGATGATAGACAGACAGATAGAGTGATGTAGATAGATGATAGATAGATAGATGATAGATAGATAGATAGATAGATAGATAGATAGATAGACAGACAGACAGAGATAGATAGATAGATAGATAGATAGATAGATAGATAGATAGATAGATAGATAGATGATAGACAGATGGCGTGATGTAGATAGAAACATAGATAGATGATAGATATATGATAGATGATGAGATATAGATAGATAGATAGATAGATAGATAGACAGACAGACAGATAGAGTGATGTAGATAGATAGATAGATAGATAGATAGATAGATAGATAGATAGATAGATAGATGATAGATATATGATAGCTAGATGATGATGATAAATAGAAAGATAGATAGATAGATAGATAGATAGATAGATAGATAGAGATATAGATATAATACTAATGGAATTCGTGAAATTACTGAATATTAGAAAAGTAATTAAAGTACTTCCTTCTTGAGAAAATTAATTTCTTACAAAAGAAAATGTCCGAAACGAAATATGAAAATCCACGAATTTTCAACAACTCATATCAACACGAAATAAAACTCTGGTGACTATGAAATTCATTTTGCATTTTTTGTACAACAAAATATTTGTATTTATGATTGCGAATAATCTAAGGTATCACTAAACGTCTGGAGGTATTAAACCATGAATACTCATGCATTCTGCATTGTATAAAACGATATACAAATTTATTAATTTATTGTGCAAGTGCAATATTAAGACTAAATACTAACATTCTGGAAAATGTACGATTTAAAATTAATACGAAATGAACGCAAATGGAATATTACTTAATAAATAACTAGAGAAACATTTTGAATCCTTAAAAGTTTTTTTTAAGGAAAACAGATTCTTTTGTGTTTTCCTCTGGGGCATTCGGATAGAAACTGATCAATATTGACTTAGTCTAAAAGGATTGTTGAAAGGGCAACTAACAAAATGTTTAGCTGCCTACCCCTGTTTAATCTCAGGTTCATCGAAAGTTCAGGCAGAAATGAATTCAGTAGTAGGTCCCATTAGTAGGAATCGTAATGGTTTATCTGCCCAGATCAGTAAAGGCAGCAATTACACAGCACTCCTGATACCAAGCACACACTGCTGTCTGCTAATCATCATTTGTAAACGAAAGATGTGACCATCTAATTAGTGGTAACCTGTATCCACCTTGTATTATGTGCATTCACACTCAGAATGAGCATTACAGCAATAATTAATGCAAATACGAACGTCTTTTGCTGATGAGACCTTAATAGAGATTAATCATATAATGGTTTTACACAGCATGTGCAGTACACTGATAGGTCAGGACTAAGATCAGCCAAACCCTTGAGTGTATTGAGTACGAGACCTCTCCAAGGACCTTTTGGTAAAGCCTTTCAGATCATCAGTATATTTGGGAATACGCACAATAGAATTAAAGAGAAAATAAAGACAGAGTCCCTGTTCCAAAGAGCTTACAATCTAAACATGTTCCATGTTGGTGGGAGGACAGGGCTAGGTTCTAATATACAGCGTGTATGAACGTGTCACATTATATATTATACCGTTAATAAAACAACGCTAATACGTTGAACTTACATTAACCTGACACACACACACACACACTCACACACACACACACTCTCACAAATATATATATACACACACTCACACACACACACACACACACACTGTACATAAACATAGCAGGGTAAAAGACTGGTCTCTGGGTTACATGTGGCCATAGTGTAAATGCTCTGCTCTCTCAGCAGATTGAGTGGAGGTCTTGAGTTATTGCTGTCAGTAACACTGACAGACACTTTGCAGGGAACATGACATCAGAGACTGCTCTTCACCCCAACACAGACCACTTCTTGTGCCCCTGCAATTCACTCCCTTGGTGAAAGATATTGACATTTATGGATGTTGGTAAACATTACATTTTGGTGGAGTTTTCATACTACATGTGTTATTCATCAAGGACTACCAGTTAAAGAGCAATCTGAAGGAAGCTCCCTCATCAGTCTTTTAATTTCCCAAAGTCCACAACTTCAATACGCAGTTAAATTAACGAAGGATCTATCATAATGTATCCACATTGAAGAATATTCACCTGACTGTTTTTCTGTAGGGGTGAAATGCTAAAGATTAAAATATACACCAAACTGTTTATATAACAGAAGTCAAATAACCACTTGCATGGTGAGAGGTCTCTACATAATTCGTTGGAGACCTTTCTGGTATTCAAGGGGTTACACTGCTGATTTAGCATTTTCCAAATAAGGTTTCTGGATAAGGAATGAAGACCTCTCATGTGATAGCCTTTAGCAACGTGTGTCAGGGTTTGAATGTTATTAATTACCAAAAACTGAGATAGACGGACAAGATACCATGCCTGAAGCAATGCAGTGGAACTGCTGTTTGACACACCTGTATATTCTGCAAGACAGAAGGACAGACTTCATTTAACCCTCCGAGAGCCAAAGGAAGTGTTATACTATTGTTTCACAATGCGCTACACACCCCATCTGCCCCTTAAACGGTTAATCCACTAGATGCTATGCATTGAACTCTTTATCATCTGAGTGGTTAATGACGGGATAATATTTTGTGGCCATCTGTAATCACAGCTGAGCTTGCCGAGGTTTTACATTCGCATTTTTTTTTATAAACTAGTGTAAAAGCCCCTGTACACGGGCCAAGGTCCGGGTGATGTTAACCCTTTGACACTCAAAGGGTTAAGAGGCTGGTCCTGCTCTGAGTCCTGCCGCCGACGAAGTCATGCACTGTAGAGACTGTCCGAAAGCACAGAATGCTCCCAGCAGTCTCTACTGCGCATGACTGCTTCTGACAAACATCCTTGCGAATTATTATTATTAGGATATTTAAAATAAATCATGACTAAAACTCGGAGCACATTTAATAATGTCTCAGTAGCTGTAACAATGCAGTTCATATACTTATATATGATTTAGACAAGCAATGTCAGAGCTTTGTTTTATTGCATAGGTGTTACTTTGCAATGTGTTCCCTACCCCTCTGGCCCTCAAAGGTTTAAGTCATTATTCATGAAAATAAATGAGTGCAATTTTGGAGTATACCAACTGCACCACAGGATGAATCGGTAATCCCCACTGATTTAACAATTTGAGTGCCAGAGAGGTATTCAACTCATTGTGCACTAATGCATCAGATACCTCTCTAGCATTTAAGCTGTTGAAAGCCCAACTGAAACCAGTGAAATTTTTTATTTCTCCCCTATGGTGCAACTCTTTGCCCCAGAATGACTCCACTTATCTTTTAGACTAAGGTGACTTCATGCCCCTTTAAATCTGTAACATGTGAACATTTCATTCTGTGGGATTGCACAGTAATCAGGGCAACCCTACAGTGTGTGTTTTTTTATAACCACCTTTGATTTAAAGGGATATGTGGTCAGGTATTCTAAACATAAGACTAACAATTTAAATTCATGCCAACAGGGTTATTAAGGTAAGCATCATAGCACAGAAAGGGTTAAATGAATAAATGATAAATGCATTCATTGTAACAGCAGATGCCAATGAAGCCATGGATATGGATTTTTCAAAAGGTCCCTTAAAGGGTACACAGTGTTTTAGGTTGGGGGTTGGGGGACTGCTTCATTTACATTGTTCATATTGGATATTAATGGGGTGATTGTATGAATTCCCAGTGCAGCTCCACTGGCATTAAACTCTACCTTTATCGCCAGAGATTGTACTACAGGGAATGCACCACAGATTATGATAATCATCATGCATGCCAGCTTAGTACATTTACTTAAAAGAGCCACAGAGGAAGGAATGACTCTAAAATGCTCGCAGATGACCTGTGTCCTCTCACTGGTGCAATGTTGTTAATGGGGATAATTCTGTCTGATGAAGGCAAACCTATAGACTAGCAAGGAAGCACCATCATACAGTTACCCTAGTATAAGGGAAGATATCAATGAAGCACCCAGGGGGAATAAAGAGGCCTTCTGTTGAAATACACACAGTGGGGAATATATAACAAAATACATTGTAGGGTATTTGCTACAAACAACTTAATATTTGGCAGTTTGAAAAAACCCAACTGTTATCGCAAATAGAAAAGGCTTCTCAGGTAGGATATGTAATCATAATGAGAAATGTTAAAGGGACAGTAGTACTTATATTAAAGTTGAGGTCTGAGTCTTCTTTATATTTTTTTAACACATAGCGCTATATTTCAGTACTCATAGTTCTTTAGCTCAACTGCTATGCAATCTGAAAGGATCCTCATCCTGCCCCTTTCCCCTGTATCCAGAAGGCGCATGCCAAGGGACAATCTTCAGTAAGCAAAAGGAAAATCCTGCCCTCCTTCCCAGGCTCGGATTGGCCATCGGGCATACCGGGCATTTGCCCGGTGAGCCGGTCCGAGCGTTTAAAAAAAAATTAATGATTAAACGAGTTTGGGCCATCTTTCACTTTCTGAAAGACGTCCACCTCGTTACAAGTTTCCTGGTGGGCGGTCAATCAACCTGCGGCCGTGCGGCGCGCTGCACGTGATTATAA
The DNA here is from genome assembly GCA_037306005.1 of Rhinophrynus dorsalis. Lineage (NCBI taxonomy): Eukaryota > Metazoa > Chordata > Amphibia > Anura > Rhinophrynidae > Rhinophrynus > Rhinophrynus dorsalis. Next base: position 367,019,545 of record CM074723.1, on the reverse strand, counting down.
GCTCCACCCATGATCCATCCCATGGGCTGCTCAAAAAATAAAAATGGGCTGCTCAGCCTTAAATGCCTGGGCCTATTTTTTTGTCCCAGTCCAGGCCTGCTCCTTCCTCAAGAAGGGCAGGGTTTTCCTTATACTTATTAAATGAAGATTATCCCTCTTTGCATCTGTCCGGTCCCACAACTGGATTCCAGATCTAATGGGAGGTGGCCAGAAGGGGTGGGAGGAGGATACTTTCTGGTTGAATAGCGCTTGAACTACAAAATTGTAAGCATTGAAACATGGCGCTATGTGTTAAATAAAATATAAAGACGACTCAGACCTCAACTTTAATACAAGTAGTACTATCCCTTTAATTACCCTGAAATGTACTGGAGAAAAATGACCATAACTGGGAACCCTCCAGATCTGCCTTGGAGACTCTGGTTTTTGCAGGTTATTACCGGGTCTCCAGACACAAACACTGATTTTCCAGTGGTGAGGAGTTTCATAAGAAACTATGCCTGCTTTTTGCTCCTTCCCACCCTGTTCTTTCAATTTCTCGCCCTTTTCTCCTCCTTCCCCACCCAGTTCCTCCCACATCCCATCCACTTTTGTGACTATTAGTTAAGCTACATCGCCACTTGTGAGTAAGCCCGACCCCCTTTATACGTGAATCTTGGCATTTATACCCCCAGCAGCACCACAGCAGTTCCCTCCAGGGACTCTAGAAGACAAAGTTCCCAGGTATGAATATGACTTCCAGCACAATAAAGGGAAATACTTTTATTACTATGCTAAATGACATATTCATGTCCCAAGTAGTAGAGGAGCCAACTAGCAATGAGGCCTTGCTTGATCCGGTGGTCTGAAACAATTCTGAAATGGTAAACAATATACAGGTAAGGGAACATCTAGGCAGAAGTAAACAATTCAATGGTATGCTTTGACATTTGTTAGGAGAAAAGTGCTAGCAAAGGTTAGCAAGTGTTCAGCTAGAACATTCAACCTTATAAAGGCTAATTCTACAATGCTAAAAGCAGTGTTAGAGGTCATTAAATGGAATGTAACCTTCAAAGGTAAAAATGCAAAGGAAACATGGAATGTGTTCAAAATAGTTTTGGAAATATGCATCAGTATATACCATTGGGGGATAAATACAAGAGGATCAAAATAAGAACAACATTTCTTAAGAAAAGTGTTGCAGGGAAATAAGGAATAAGAAGAAATGTTTTACATTATTTAAGGCATATGGGTCAGATGCCTCATTTAAAAATATAAAGAATGCTGCAGCATCTGCAAGCAAGCAATTAGGGAAGCAAAAGAGGGCAAGAGAAACACTAACAAAATCTGAAAAATACTCTGGTATTTCGTAGCGTTGAACCACACATACTGATCTCACAGCCTTGTCCCACAGATGAACATAGAACCACATATGCCAACTGCCAAATCCTTGTTCTACCTCACTGGTATCCATAGAACCAAATATACAGACCCCCAACCTTGTCCCATTGGTACTGACACATTCTGTCCCCACACAGCCTTGTCTCACAGCACTGGTAGTCATATTGAGTCGGACCCTCAGTATTGTTGCAGGAATTCTCATGGAAACAAAAAGCATTGGCAGAAAACACAAGGAAGATGTAGGAAGAAATTAATTGGCAGTAGCGAAAAGGAAGAATTTTGATATTCTTTCTAAGTGTGGGAATTTCCATGGAAAAAGTGGCACATTGTTTTTTCTGTGCAAAGTCCAGCAGAAAAAACAACATAAAAACAAAACCAAAATACTGGACTTTTAGCTGGTCTCTAATGGTGAATAAAGCACTTGGACCTGATGTCATACCCCCAAAGGTACTTAAGCTGCTTAACTCAGTTATGGAAAGACCATTATGCTTGATGATTATTTATCCACTCTAAACAGGCATAATGTTCTGTGTGTGGAGTAAAGCAGATGTAGGACCATTATTTGAAAAGGGGGCATGATATAGCCCTATAAGTTTGACTTCCGTGAGATATTAGAAGTATTACCAACTGATAGCATTCAAGATTATGAGACAATTAACAACATTATTAGTAAGAGTTAGCATGGTTTTATGAAGAATAGATCATGTCAAACAAATGTACTTGCATTCTATGAACGGGTAAGGTAGTACACTTGGATTTTTCAAAAGTCTTTGATACTAAGACCAAATGAGGTTACTGCATAAATGAAACATTAAAAATTGTAAATTGAAGTTTTTCAAGTTGCTCTAAAGTTTTAAGTGGAGTGCCTCAGATTTCAGTCCTGTTATATTTACTTGCTTATTAATGATATTCTAGCAGGCATGGAAAGTGATGTCTCAGTTTTTGCTTTTTGATTTTAACATGTGTAAGGAAATACACATAGAGAACAAAGTTTACACTGCAAAAATATTTGCATAATCTGAGTGACTGAACAGAAAAGTGCCTGATGAGGTTTAATATCTATCTATCTATCTATCTATCTATCTATCTATCTATCTATCTATCTATCTATCTATCTATCCCTCTTTATCTATATACATAAGGCTGCAGAAAAAAGCCTACTTCATATAAAATAAATGGGAAACTGAGTGGGAATAATTGTTAGAGAATGATTTGGTAGTACTGAGAGGCAACAGACTCCACAACAGTGTGCAGTGTCACTCAGCTGCTGTATAAGCCAATAGTGTATTATCTATCTATATTAAGCAATGGAGAAGGCTGCCACATGGCCACAATTCTCTGTCCTTGCCAGCCACACCCCAGGGCAGCAGTAAGGAGGAGATATGCTACCAGGTTTAGTGCTGGTATCTTGCAGGAGTCTCCTCCTGCAGTGTAAGCCCTACATTACATTCCTTCCTCAGAGTGCAGCTCAATGTATAGGGCCTATATTAAACTTGCCACAAAGCTGAGCTGCTATGTTGCGTATGATGCCTCCTCCACTGTGCCCCATGTCCCTCCCAGTAAGCCACCGCAATCTGTCAGGCCGGCAAGGCTACATGTTGTCCAAGGCCACTTCTGACCACACTGCAAAGTTACCTTACTTTTCACTGCCTCCAAATATACCAACCTCAGTTTTGCCCACTCCAAATGGCCCTCCCATCACAGAGGTAAAATAGTTGGGAGTCTGCTGCAAGAACAATGCAATGCGTGTATATTGGAAGGGATAGTAATGTTTCATAATAAAAGCAGCTCTAATTAATCATCATAGTATTTGGACTTTGGAGAGTGTTATTTCAATTCTGTTGTAGTTCAAGAGTAATTCAATGACAAAGTATCCCCCTCCCGCCCCTTTTGCTGATGTAACACTGCTCAGCCAGATCAGAAGGGAGGTGCCCAGGTAGACTGAAGAGAGGGACAATCTTCAATTAAGATAAGGGAAAAAGCTGAAAAACTTGTCAGGGGGGCAGGGATTTCATTGTTCTCATAGGAAGAAGATTGTACCCTTCTGTTATCTGTCTGGTCTATGGACTGCATTCCACATCTGAGAACAGATGGCTTACACTAGGTAAAAGGGGCGGGAGGGGAAACTTTGCTTGTGAATATCTCTCAAACCATAAAGGTTTGAGAGGTAAGACATATCATTCTTCGTTTTTTTTTTTAATGCCTACAAAATAAAATAAAGATAAAACGAAATATTACTATCCCTTGAAAGCGGCACTCAACATGCTGACTGCCTTAATTACAGTGCAACACAGTTAACTCTTTGAGTATCAGAGTAGTTCGCAATGCATTTCTAACCCTCTGCCATTGCAAGGGTTAAGGTAAACTAGGCAACTTCCTCCACTGAAAAATGGGTCACATCCTCTATGGAATAAACAGCACTGCTGGGTCATTTTGTTAATACTACCACAAAAACACTGCACTGCTGGAGAGTGTTATTTCAATTCTGTCAGAGTTGTAGTTCAAGAGTAATTCAATGACAAAATATCCCCCTCCCGCCCCTTTTACTGATGTAACACTGCTCAGCCAGATCAGAAGGGAGGTGCCCAGGTAGACTGCAGAGAGGGACAATCTTCAATTAAGATAAGGGAAAAACCCTGACGAAGGGATCATTCCCCGAAACGTTGTGCAAGTGTAATGGTGATAAATTAAATAATTCTATAACTCTTGATTAATCAAATCCTGAGTGCAAGAATCATCTTTCATTTATGGTATTCGACAACGGAGTGGTGAGCTGAGGTAATTATTCCAAGTCTACATTGATTATATAATTACTATTTACAAATATATTTGAGGTCAATACAAATAATTCACTGGAGAGCTATTTGATCAAAGAGCTAAGCAAAAAAAAGGGGGATGTCATACAATAAGACTAAAATAAAGGTTCTTTCAACTAAAACAAAGGCAGGGAGGACATTAAGGTTGTGGAATTTGTAATCAAGTGATCCTGTGTTTGCAGATATGTCGATTCTTTCAAAAATATATTGGGCACATTTCTATCTCAGAACAATATTGGGAACTATGACAGTTGGTTTCAATACAGATAGGATGCTGATCCAGGGAAATGGATGAAAGTCAATAAAGACAGTTGTTCTCTGTAAGAGCATGCAGCAACTTTCTAATGATCTTCTATAGTCTGGGGCAGTACTATCATGAACTTCCTGAGTTGTGGCCCATTCAGTTATGAGTCCTTGCACTTAAGTTGTATCCATGGGGGCAGGTAGTATGAGATTCCAAAAAAAATCAAGTGCTGCTGATGTCCCAGTGCTCCCACCCACTCCATTTGTAACTCAGACTGTAACTACAGTGTCTTTTAAACTTGCCCCTATAAATCAGCCATAGTTGTAGTGCATTGGGGTGACCTCTTTTATTCCCCAGGTACCTCGTGTAGACTTCATGTGGTTAGACTTCCGAAGCCTTTGGTAACTGGGATGTTTGTCATTAGATGACTGACCAGTACACAGCTCTGCATTATTCATGTGGGTCTGGCAGCTGATTAAACACTGCAAAAGTCAATAAAGATGCATTCATTTTTAGCTCTAAACAAACATGTTTCTCTTTACCTCTGAACAATGTTGTTTCCTGTATGCTAGTTGTCTAGGAGCAAAGAACTAAAATTAACACAACAAATATATTTTTGTTAAAGGCAAAGTAAATAATATTTGTAAACATTTAACCCCTAGAGTGCAAGAGACTTCTCCAACAGATCACTAAGCAATGTGTTGGATATGTCTTGAGCATCAAAGGGGTTAACACATGTTGATATTCAAGCACACAGGTGCATTTCCTTTAACTCACTAGATGCTATAGACATTGTCAACATATTTTTAATAGATAACCTTCCACAAGCAATGTTTCCCATAGGACAGTAGCGTGCAATGGCTGGCATGCTAGCTGTTGGAGACTACAACTCCCATCGGCTGTTTGGGGATGATAGGAGTTGAAGTCTTCAGCCGATGGAGTGCCAAATGTTGCTTACACTTGTCATAAGAGTAGCCATCCAGCATATATAAAAGAATAATTTAAAAACTTGCAAGTCTGCATGGTGCATTTGTTCTTCCAGAGCAGCCTTACACAATGCAGTTTTCATAAGCAAAACCAGAATGCTGTATGATAAAGGACTCCTTCCTAAGTAAGTTCTTCTCTTAAATTAAGAGTTCCAGTGGTGAACCCTTTAGGATGGGCTAACATTGGTGAATTAAACAGCACTGTGATTTAGCCTTCCATTACTCACTTTAGATCTCCTGCAGTCCCCAGTGATCCTCTTGAAGGGGCTGTGAAGGCAGTGGCGTCGCCAGAGGGGGGGCCAGTGCCCCCCCTACATTCTACTGTGCCCCCCATGTGCCCCCACAATTTTGTTCACCTCCCAGTGTTTTGTTTTTTTTTTAATATATCTGCTGGATTGCCACCCTGACTGTCAGTCTGTGGACGGTGTGTCACATCATGGACGCCGCGAGGGAGCGCTTGGTAGCTTAAATCAGCGCTCCCTCGCGGCATCCATGATGTGACACACCATCCACAGACTGACAGGGCGGCAATCCAGCAGATCTCCCGGCGGCAGGCTCTCTAGTAATACAGAGCGCTGGGAGATGACATCATCTCCCAGCGCTCTGCATTAGGGAGTACCGCGCGCGGGAGCTTCTTCTATGTCTGTGGCAGAGGAGACACAGATTACTTGCCACACCGCTAGACCACCAGGGACTCAAGGTAGGGCATCGTGGAGATGAAGGGGCTTTAAGGGGCATTATGGAGATGAAGGGAACATTACGGAGATGAAGGGGGTATTGTGGAGGAGGCAATGTGGAGATGAAGAGACATTGTGGAAGGGGCATTGTAGAGATGAAGGGGGCATTGTGGAGATGAAGGGGGCATTGTGGAAGGGAGCAATGGAGAAATGAAGGGGGCATTGTGGAAGGGAGCAATGTGGAGATGAAGGGGGCATTGTGGAAGGGAGCATTGTGGAGATGAAGGGGGCATTGTGGAAGGGAGCAATGTGGAGATGAAGGGGGCATTGTGCAAGGGGCATTGGAGATGAAGGGGGCATTGTGGAAGGGGCAATGTGGAGATGAAGGGGGCATTGTGGAAGGGAGCAATGTGGAGATGAAGGGGGCATTGTGGAAGGGAGCAATGTGGAGATGAAGGGGGCATTGTGGAAGGGAGCATTGTGGAGATGAAGGGGGCATTGTGGAAGGGGCATTGTGGAGATGAAGGGGACATTGTGGAGGGAGCATTGTGGAGATGAAGGGGGCATTGTGGAAATGAAGGGGCATTGTGGAGATGAAGGGGGTATTGTGGAAGGGAGCAATGTGGAGATGAAGGGAGCAATGTGGAGATGAAGGGAGCATTGTTGAAGGGGCAATGTGGAGATGAAGGGAGCATTGTGGAAATGAAGGGGGTATTGTGGAGGAGGCAATGTGGAGATGAATTGCCATTGTGGAATGGGCAATGTGGAGATGAAGGGGCATTATGGAGGGGGCATTGTGGAAGGGAGCAATGTGGAGATGAAGGGGGCACTGTGGAGATGAAGGGGGCATTGTGGAAGTGGCAATGTGGAGATGAAGGGGGCATTGTGGAGATGAAGGGAGCATTGTGGAAGGGGCAATGTGGAGATGAAGGGAGCAATGTGGAGATGAAGGGGGCATTGTGGAAGGGGCATTGTGGAGATGAAGGGGGTATTGTGTAGATGGAGGGGGCATTGTGGAGATATGGGGGGCAATGTGTGTATCCTGTTAAGCTTATTTTTTATTGGTTAAAAGGGAAAAAACTGTGGTTAGGCTTGGGCATCATAAAAATATCATCTCTGCACTAACATTATGTTAGTTCAGAAATGAGATTATGATTGCTCAGCCCTAACCAATATGTTTTTTCCCCTTTTTACTTTTTTAATGGGTGTTTTTTGGGGTGAGGGCAGCATTTTATCCATGGACACAGGCAGCATAATTCTTTGGGCTGGCCCTGGCTAGAGAGCTGGGGTCTCTGACAGATCTGGCAGAATGGGGCAGTGAAAACAGTAAGTCTTTTGATTTTAACCTTAGAGGCATTTAGGATGATGTGTAAAGTGATGTCTATGGACCACACCCCACCTACAGTCAGGAGAAAGGGGAAAACATGTTGTTCTCTTGGTGTGATGGATGGTAATACTACATACTTTGAGATAGGGAAAATTCTTTCCGATTGGCTGGCTGAATATTATGGGATGTGTAGGCCGGTGTACAATACAAAAAGGGGGAGCAAGAAGGGAGATAGAAGCAAAAGGAGGGATTAAGAGACAAAAGGGGGAGATGGAGTCAAGAGTGGGAGAATGAGGCAAGACTGGAAGAAAGATGGAAGAGTGGGGATCAAGAGTGGAGAAATACTTTCTCCCCCTTGCCTGTTTCTCTTTATTCCATATTTAACTCTTTCTCCCTCTTACCCCTTTATGTTTCTCCCCATTTTGCCTCTTTCTCTCCCCTTTCCTTTTTCTCTTTATCTCCCTCTTTATCCCTTTTGCCTCTTTCTCCCCCTTCTTTCCTCTCTTCCTCCCCTTCTCATTTCAACAAAATGGGTTGGGCTGGGACAGTGGGCAAGAGTAATTGTAGAAATGGGCCACTTGAAGAAATGTGGGACTGGTATCCAGGGCTGGTTGTTATTCCAATTCTGGCCCTGCTCCCATGTGTATGACTGAATTTTAGGCCTCAGAAAGGAAACTGAGTTTAGCATAGAGCTATTTAACCTACTGAGTTCCACAGGAGTGTCCAGCAGTGTGTTGGGCAAGTACTCTGGCACTCAAAAGGGTTCAGGTTTGAGTGGCAGAGGACTGAGCAACACAATGCTTCTCAGTGCATTGCATACCCCTCTGACACTCAAGGGGTTAAGTGTATATGACTTCAGAGGTAGTTGAGGGCTATTGTGGAGGCAAAGTGGCTGATGGCTCCTCTGAAATGAGGGTGATGATTATGGTTATTGCATACTCAGTGAGGAGGTTTGATAAGGGATGGGGCTGACTGCCTTAACAGGGTCTATAACCGGAAGAGAGACAGTGTGGCGACTGATGGTTATATGATGGCTGAGGGCTGTGCTGTCTGATTTTTGGTATTAAGGCCCCATATGGGATGTGGTCTGAGGACATGGATGGGGTGAGGATTGCAAAGGACCTAAAGCAGGTTAAAGTGGTGCAATTCTGGGGCAAACCATCTGCACCATAGGGGTAAATGAAAGACCCCGAAATCTCCACTGATTTAAATGGAGCTTTTTTACCTCTTGAATGCTAGAGCTGTTTCTAATGAATTACATTCAAGGGGTTAAAATCTCCATTTGATCCAAGGGACTGTTTATTGGCCTCTTTTGTGTAGTTGGTTTGCTCCAGAATTGTACCACTTCAGCTTGCTGAATTAGTCTTTAAGGTCACCTTATATTCAGGCCTTTTCTTTTTTCCTTCATGAAAATCTCATATTTGTGTGGGTGGGTGATTGCCTTATATTCAAGCAAATGCAGGACACACCTCTGGCACTTAAAGAGTTCAGTTGCTTTAGTTTTTGTGACAAGTATGGACGATACCACATCAAAATATACCCCTCAACATCAAATATAAAACATGCCATAACAAAACTCCCTAATCATCAATCGTCCCCCCTGCAACATCAAAAGCCCCCATCAACATAACACATCTTCCTGCAAATAAAAAGCACCCATCACATCAAATCACCCAAGTAGTAGCAATAGAAATCCTTACAACTTTAAACGCCTCATCAAATAAAATGCCCAGTGGGATGGGGATCATTTTATACCAGCTATTTTCTTGCACATATTTAAACCAGTAAGCAGCACTGGTCAAAAGGTGCTATCTCTGTTTCACCCTTCCCCTTTCCTTTCTTCTCCCCTTTGCCCTTTCTCTCGCCACCTTTGCTCTCTCTGTTCACCCAGCTGAAATATAGCTCTGTATTGCTCTGGTGGTGGCATAAAAATCTGTATTGCTCTGGTGGTGGCATCTAACTGTAGTGCTCTGGGGGTGGTGTATTGCTCTGGTGGTGGCATATAACTCTGTATTGCTTTGGTGGTGGCATCTAACTGTAGTGCTCTGGTTGTGGTGTTTTGCTATGGTGGTGACATAGCTCTGTACCAGTCTACCAATGTTTTCCATTGCTATGGTGTGCGTACACACATAACCAGTGGCCTGAATATCATTATTTTAGGTGTAAAGGCTTTGTTACTGCTCATTAAATTGGCCCCCCATTTTTTCTTCTGGCCCCATGTGTGCCCCCCCTAAGTAGAAATCCTAGAGTCGCCACTGTGTGAAGGCACGGTGTTGGTGCAACAGGGATGAACCACATCAACGTCAGCTGTTCATTATTGCCTGACAGCCATTGGCTGACCAATATGGTTGATGGACAAGAGGGACAGGCAGCTTTTGGAGGTTGAAAAGGGAATCTCAACCTCCAATACTGTCCATTAGAGATGAGCGAGCACCCCGATGCTCGGGTGCTCGGGTGCTCTGACCGAGCACCGCCGGAGGCTCGAGTGCTCGGCCGAGCACCCGAGCCCCATTCAATTGAATGGGGCGACACGAGCATTACACCAGGCACCCCCTGCTCTGATGAGGGGAGGGTGCCTGGTCAATGCCCCCCTTCATCTCCGCAATGTCCCCCTTCATCTCCGCAATGTCCCCCTTCATCTCCTCTATGCCCCTCTTCCACAATGTCCCCCTTCATCTCCGCTATGCCCCTCTTCCACAATGTCCCCCTTCATCTCCTCTATGGCATAGAGGAGATGAAGGGGGACATTGTGGAAGAGGGGCATAGCGGAGATGAAGGGGGACATTGTGGAAGAGGGGCATAGAGGAGATGAAGGGGGACATTGTGGAAGAGGGGCATAGCGGAGATGAAGGGGGACATTGTGGAAGAGGGGCATAGACTCTATGCCCCTCTTCCACAATGTCCCCCTTCATCTCCGCTATGCCCCTCTTCCACAATGTCCCCCTTCATCTCCACACTGTCCCCCTTCATCTCCGCAATGCCCCCTTCATCTCCTCAATGCCCCCGTACCTCCAGTCCCTGGTGGTCCAGCGGAGCGTCTTCAGATCTGTGCCTCCTCCGGCACAGATCCCCGCCACCCGAACACGGCGGGCGAGCACATGGCGGTACTCGACGAGTACCGCCATGTGCCGAGCAGAGCGATGCTCGAGCCGATCCGAGCATCGGCCGAGCACGCTCGCTCAACACTACTGTCCATGTGAAGAGTCTGCAAGATAGACAGACTAGGCTGCCATAAAACGTAGGAATGCTGCATCTTGCATGCATTCTGTTCTGAGTGCACCAATTTTTCAGCAAGCTGCATTCTGGTGTGTTCTGCATGGGGATAATTTTCTGTGTGAACAGCACCATAGGGTTCAATATTATAATATACTGTTTTTTTATGTATCTATATTATCTTTCATGTAATAAAAATGGAAGATTATAGTTTTGGGTTCTTGGTAACCTCTACAGTATGTTAACATATACCAGTGGGGTGCCATTTTCTCAGAAGAGCTGTAGCTAATGCGTACAGTAGGAAATTGTATAGATTTCAATTGTTTCAGTAGGTTTGAAGGGGTGAAAATGTAAAATAATTCCTATCATTTTTCACTTAGTGTCATCTCCTGGAAACATGTGTGCACACAATGCAAGTGACCACTCATTTAATGCAGTGGGTTGTTTTCTTTCCAAAACAACATGCTTTGTCTACCTTTTCTTAATTTCTGCAACCGCTAAAACCATTTAAAAAATGCTAGTCATATTTGTAAAAAAATTAAGAAAAATAAGAGATTGTAGTTGGTGTAACTTTGTACTTTTGGCACCACATACAATATGTGACCTTATACAAATTTGGTGTCATTTCTCATAAGAGCAGTAAGTAAGAGATGTCTAAGGGGTGATAAGGCTAGCTAAAGGTCTATTTGAGTCTAGGTAGTAGTGGAACTATACACTGAGCGTTCCCTCAATCATGGACTCTTCTTGTTCTTTATTTTAGGTTGGGATTTTTTACAATAAGGGTAGTAAAGTTATGGAGATGGAGTTCTTTGTCTCCAGAGAGGGTCGTCTGCAGATTTTTTTCTGGTTGGGGAAGAGGGGGCAAAGCCATAATATGACCCCCTGGCCAGCCCACCATGTCCCTATGTTTATATAGAGGGGGTAATGTCTTTGAATATTTGAAGATACTGTAGTTGCTTTAAAAAAGTAATGGATATGTTTGTAGCACATAACAATATTAAGAATTATGACAGTTGATTTCACAGCAGATATGATGTTGATGCAGGGAAATCTCCGACTATCTTTTGGATTCAGGAAGTCATTTTTTTTGCACCTGGGGCTTACTTGGAAATGGCCTCAGTATTTTTGTTGTTTTTTTTTACGTTCCTTTTGATTAACATGGGTGATATGTCATGGACTGAAACTGATGGACACATGTCTTTTGTTCTATCCGCATTGTCTATGTTACTATGTTACAATGTAACATGTGATCCCAGCATTAAATGAACACTAACACCTCCAGATAATAAACCATCACTTAGCTTACTAAATGCAGAAAATACTAATGGCCTTTATGAATCAATTTTTTATGGATCGGTTCCCCAAAATTAATATTTATATAGTCTTGGATATCATGTCTTTTTCCCCACTCAAGTACCCAAAACTCATTGCACTGGAGTCTTCACAGTAAACCTTCAGAGGCAAGAGTCTTGACTCCTGGAGTACTGCAAAAAGAATGAAGTCTGTCTCCATAGGTATGATATCCAGTACTAAGTAAAGATTCATTTGGGGAACCAGTCCACTGATTCATACAGGCCATTAGGATTTTCTTCACCGATTAAGGTATGTAGGGGTAAATTATTACATGACTAGTAGAAAAGCCTGTGTACGCGGGCCACAGTGCCGGGCGGTCGCGACGCTGTCATGCCTAGTAGAGACTGCCCCGCCGCGGCTGATTCAGAGCTGGACCTCAGGTCTGAGTTCGGAGAGCCCCACTCTGTATCAGCCTCGTCACGGGCAGTCTCTACTGCGCATGACTGCGTTGTTACAAACATTTTAGCGAATTATTATATAGTATAGTGTTCCTTTAAGTCATGAGTGACTTGATATTCTGTATCACAGAAGCAAAGTGCAAAAGGCAATCACCTTCTGACACAGGGTTGGCTTTCTGCATTAACCCTTTAAGGATCAGACGTTTCTGCAACTGACTGTAAACAATTACACTGCACACCTCTCTGGTTTTTAAAGTGATAGTAATGTTTAAATTTAAGTTTATTTAATGTTGTAGTCATTAAAAAAATGTTCATCTATGTAAGTCTTATCTCTCAGATCTTTATGGCTTGAGAGATATAACTCGCTAAAGTTCCCCCCTCCAGGCTGTTTCACATCTGCCATCTAGCTGACAGCAGGAGATTCCGATCCCGGGATCAGCATGTGGCCCTTCAGCAGAGCCAGAATCTCGCTATTTCGAATAAATACTTTATTGGAACGGTCTACAAAGTGTGCCTGGTTTGCAAGAACACTTTGTAGACCGTTCCAGTGAAGTATGTATTTCTAAATAGCGCGATTTCGGCTCTGCTGAAGAGCCACCATCCGATCAAATGACCGGCATCTGCTGCTGTCCTTTAGAGTGATGACTTGTGTGAAACAGCCTGGAAGGGGAACTTTAGCGAGTTATATTGCTCAAACCATAAAGATTTGAGTGATAAGACTTACATAGATGTACTTATATTTTTAATGATTACAACAGGGCTCGATTTCTGCAGGAATGCATGGAAACGGCATTCCTGTACTTTTCCCACAGCAGGAATGCTGTTCCCGCTAGCAGGGAGCCTGGCGCCAGCAGCATGGTGAGGTCTGTGCCTCCTTTGGCACAGACCTGTAGCTGCTAAGCTCCCTTGTCGGGTCTTTAGTCATGCAGTGCGCTGGGAGATGACATCGTCTCCCAGCGATTTGCATTACTGAAGAGAAGACCCTGAGGGAGCTCCAGCAGTTACAGGTCTGTGCCAAAGGAGGCACAGACCACTCCTGCCACTCTGCTGAACCACCCGGGAGGTAGGAAACGGACCCGGGGGGGCAATGTGAGGGCAACATGGAGCTGATGGGGAGCAATGTGAGGGCAATATGGAGATGATGAGGGCAATGTGAAGATGATAGTGGGCAAGTTGGAGCTGATGGGGGCAATATGTAGCTGATGGGGCGAAATATGAGGGTAACATGGAGATGATGGGAGCTTTGTGGAGATGATGGGGGCAAGTTGGAGCTGATGGGGGCAATATGGAGCTGATGGGGGAAATGTGAGGGCAATATGGAGATGATGGGACAATGTGGAGATGATGGGGTCAATGTGGAGATGATGGGGGGGCAAGTTGGAGCTGATTAGGGCAATATGGAGCTGATGGGGGAAATGTGAGGGCAATATAGAGAAGATGGGGGCAATGTGGAGATGATGGGGGTCAATGTGAGGGCAATGTGGAGATGATAAGGGCAATGTGGAGATGATGGGGAGCAATGTGAGGGCAATGTGGAGGTGATAAGGGCAATGTGGAGATGATGGGGGGCAATGTGAGGGCTATGTGGAGATGATGGGGGGCAATGTGGGGGCTATGAGGAGATGATGGGGGGCAATGTGGGGGCTATGAGGAGATGATGGGGGCAATGTGGAGATGATGGGGGCAATGTGAGGGCTATGAGGAGATGATGGGGGCAATGTGAAGATGATGGGGGCAATGTGAGGGCAATGTGAAGATGATGGGGGCAATATGAGGGCTATGTGGAGATGATGGGGGAAATAGGTGTGCATGCATACAACAGTGATAGAGGCAAAGAAACATGCAACAGACATGCACACATATGGACACAGAAACTCCCACACACATGCACTGACATACATAGAGTGAGATAGACACAAACACTTTTACATGCAATGATACACACACACACACACACACACACACACGTATTGAGAGAGACACACTTGGCGTAAGACATACATATTTATTTTGGGTGTGTGGGGGTGAATCTTGGGTGAGTTCCCACACTTTTTTTCCCAGGACTTGACCCCTGGCCTACAATATTATATAAACGCAAATATACACATTACTATCCCTTTAAAGGTTTAAACAACCACAGCTGCATTAGTATATCTTCATAAGGTGTAAATGATAGTTTGAATGTGTGTATGTTAATGCAGAACAGACACAGCTGTAACGAAGGGGATGCAAAAATTCCCATTGATTTAAAAGGTGCATTTAAACAATTGAATTATAGAGAAGCTGAATATCTTTCTAGCAATAAACGGGTTAAAGAACCATATAAATAAATGGCAATGTTCAGAAATGTTTATATGGCTCTTATGACAAAGTTGGTTCGCTCCAGAATCGCACCTAGTTAGCTTCCAGAATTGCATCTTAACCCTTTGAGTGCCAGAGGGGGTATGCAATGCATTGCAAAGGGTTAACTTTTTTTGGAACAAATGCAAAAAACAGGCATAAAAAGCACAATTCATATGAAATAAAAAATGGAGCATTTGTACCTATTGCAGGTGTTACATTTATCACTGGCCTTATCCCAAATCCCCCCAAACACTCCAAGAGGAAATTGTAAAATAAAATCCAGCACTAAGTTGATCAACTGCAACAGAATCCAGACCAGCACTTCAAAGGATAAGCCCAGATTAAATCAGTGGGGTTTTATCTGATGGATATGATGCAGTTGTTTTGTCCCAGAATTGTGATAAATGTATTGGTTTTGACTTCACAACTCCTGATAGACTACAATAAGAATTTTACAAATGAAACCCATTTACACATTTATCACCTTGAATCCAGCTGGGATGGTGCTTTATTTTTACTTTTACTTTACTCATGTTTTGCACCAAGAAACTATAGTGGATAACCCCCAACTGTGACCTAAAAATTGCATTTGTCATACAAAACAGGCTCATCAGTTGTAGAACAACTCAGAATGTTCCCAGCAATTCTGAGGATGATGTGCGAAGGAAGAACTAGTAGGACTTGCACTAATGTGTGATAAAGAAGTGATGAAGAGGAGACAACTTCTCCAGTTCCCATATTATTCTTTGGAGCCTATACACTCTGGTTTCTTAAAGGGATAGTAACACTTCGTTTTAACTTTATTTTATTTTGTAGGCATTAAAAAAACATGAAAAATGATATAAGTCTTATCTCTCAAACCTTTATGGTTTATGAGATATTCACAAGCAAAGTTCCCCTCCCCACCCCTTTTACCTAGTGTAAGCCATCTCTTCTCAGATGTGAGTCTGGTTGTATGACAGGACAGATAACAGAAGGGGACAATTTTCTTTGTATGAAAACAATGAAAGCCCTGCCCCCTTGACAAGTTTTTCAGGGTTTTCCCTTATCTTAATTGAAGATTGTCCCTCTCTGCAGTCTACCTGGGCATCTCCCTTCTGATCTGGTTGAACAGGGGGGGATACTTTGTTTGTGAATATCTCTTAAACCATAAAGGTTTCAGAGATAAGACTTATATCATTCTTCATGTTTTTTTAATGCCTACAAAATAAAATAAAGTTAAAATGAAGTATTACTATCCCTTTAAGTGCAAGAGATCTTAGTGACCTGGGTGTATTTCCCAGTAGGCAGAGTAGCAATTGCCTACAGCTCCAAATTATGAGGGTTGCCACAGCTGTGTTGGCTACATCCACATTCTGAGTTGTGGGTTTGATCAGAGATCTCCAAAGCATTCTGTCCAGAAGAGACAACAAACTGCTCTCTGTGGCTGCAAAGAAAGCAATGGAAAGATCCCAACTTCACAGACCTAAGATTGGAACTGGGAACTCCAAAAGCATAGCCAGCTATGTCACATAATATAAATACATACCCACATGAATACCACAATGGTTCCTTAAGCTGCATTTCAATATTCTAATATTCTAATTGCAGTATTCTAATAAGCCACGGCAAAAGCATGGCTATGTAGGCATATCTGAGGTGTATTCACAGGGATGTGATTGCAAAGACATTTTATGCATATGACTAGATGGAGTTGGTACAAATATGCAACAATATCACCACACTGGATACTTCTCGAACCTTAGTGCATCTCCCCCAGGTTCTTCTTAGTACATCAGACTGAAGGAGTTAAGCTATTTAAATAAATGGGAATTGGGTTCATAACTACAGTGGGGGGAGGGGGCAGAAGGTGAAGTTGTGATGGGGACCAGCCTACAAGGGGGCCATTTGATTCTGCACTCTCCTGTATCACTTTAGAATCAGAGCAGTTTCCTATCATGTTTGGCAGCTACTGACATCATCGTATGTGACCTCTGTCAGCTAGTAACATAAGAATAGCAAAACCACTGAAACCACTCCATCTTCTTATTTAACCCTTTGCATTGCAAAGCATTATTCAAATTTGCCCCAAAACACTTATTCATAGTTGCTCCAGACCATGGGATGGAGGGGGAGGGGTGAGCCTAATACTAACCCCAGGACCCAGTAAGTTCTAGTTTCGCCACCGATGGGGATTTTCTATTATCCCCCAAGGAGCTGCTGGTTTGCCCTAGTATTTTTCCAGTTCTTCTTAGCATTTAAGACTTACTAACTACTTGCTTTCATTATTGACAATCAAGGAATTGATTGAGAATACATCAATGGTGACATTGCTCTGCCGGCGACATATCTGAAAATTCAATGGGATCAGAATGATCAGAAATATGTATAAAACATAAGTTAACCTCTTGGATGGTAGAGAATGTTCTTGCACATTTCAAAGCAATGCATTGTAGATATCTCTATTATCCAAAAGGTTACGGTGAATATTATTATAAACCACACAAAACAAATAAACCAAAAAAAAAAAGCAAAAAAAATACCCTCAAAACAAGGATCCGCATTTTTTTTTTGGAGAATTCATCTGTCACATTAGCCAGAAATGCAGAGCAGATTGATTTGCTTACATTATTGCTGTCAGCATTAAGTATAATTGTAGGTCATTGTGCACAACAATGACTTACAACCATTAGGGCAGCACATGAGCTGATAGTGGAGTTTTTTAAAATAATAATAATATTAATAATAACCATAATGAAAATAATAATAAAGTGTGTGTGGCAACAACTAGAGTTTTAATGGAAAATAACTAAATGGTCATTAGTAATGAAGACACTTTAACCCACTGAGTGCCATCTCCATATAGACACTCATCAATCATCATGAGGCCCCTAAACTACTTTGGACCATGCACTTATCACCCACCATCTGTCCCCACCAACCACTAGATAAACTTATTGATCATCTTATATCCCTTCCAACCCTCTTTATACTTGCCTTATCATCTTCTGTCCCCCTCAATAAGCATATCACCCATATTGTCACCTCCATTCCCATAGATACATACATTATTACCCATCTTCTGTTCTCTACCATCATGTTGGAACATACATGTTGGAAAATCTGTCCCCACCAACACCCATCTATTGCCCCCCCCTCCCAGGCCCGGACTGGGACAAAAATAGGTCCGGGCATTTAAGGTTGAGCAGGCCATTTTTATTTTTTGAGCAGCTCATGGGGGGGGGGGGGCGGCGGTGACGGGCATTAGTTTTTAAATAGCGCCGCACGGCCGCACGTTGATTGCCCGCCCACCTGGAAATGTCTAACAAGGTGGCCATCTTTCAGAAAGTGAAAAACGGCCCAAACTCGTTTAATGACTCATTTTTTTTTAAACGCCCGGACCAGCCCACCGGGCAAATGCCTGGTATGACCGATGGCCAGTCCGGGCCTGCCCTCCCCGCACACACACACCCACACACACACACACACACACAATCCATTTTCTGTCCCCTCCAACCATATAAGTACAGGCATTATCATCTACTTCCTGCCCTCTCCAATCATCTGTGTAGAGGAACCTATAGTCTGCCACTTACCACAACCTTGATTATCACTGACACCCTCTCCCCTCTAATCACCTTGGCATATTCACTTGTCATCCATTGTCTGTCCTCCCAACCATCTTGGTACATGCCCTAATCACCTCCTGCATGTCTCCCTCTGGCCACCTCTTAACATGCACTTATCATTTAACTACTGTCTCTGTGGTCTTTATATGTAAACCAGCCTGGAGCAATTCTGGAACAAAACAACAGTATAATACAAGACATATAAATATTCCCATTGCTTTGAATGCTAGAGAGGTCTCCAAAGCATTGCTTTGTAATGTGTTGGAAATATCTTTAGCATTCAATTGGTTAAACAGACAATTTAAACCAATGGGAACTTTCACATTTTTTATTGCCCTCCTACGACACAGTTGATTTGTCACAGAATTGATGTAGTTTGGTTTTATAATACAGACCCATGTTTTCTCTATTACTAATTGCTTGTAAACTCCACAGCATTTACTTTATTTTATTCATTATTAGTCCTCTTGCCAAACCAGCAATGGACATTTAATCAGTAGTTCCAGTGATTGTGATTAATCCTTTTGAGTGCCAGAGGAGTATGCAACGCATTACTTTGCAATGCGTTGCATACCCCTCTGGCATTCAAAGGGTTAACATACCTGTACTTAAGTAGGGAGATCCTGAAAACCTGACCTATTGCAGTGCCATGAGGATTGGAGCTCAGAACAACTGCTCTATAGAACTGAGATTCCTTTCCCAATGCCCATCACACAAAATCATAGAACTAAATGGTGAACTTAGCCCCTTGGACACATTGCACCCAATGGATATAAAGAAAGTAACCAATAGAAGACTTCCTGTATATATTTTTATTGATTTTATTATTCTTTTTAGCTATAAATCTCCAATATACATAGTGCTGCACAGATGAGATTATTGCAGTCAGGCAAGTAATAAAACATGATATAATAAATACTATTGTAATATACTAAACAACAATATATATTTGCATGGCTAGCGTTATAAATATAGTATACCTTTTAGAGAGCTTACTTTGTCAGTGCCAGTGGGGGTTGTGCACTAAGGAGTGATAAAGAGGTGATAGAGTGGAGATGACTTCTCCAGTAATACCGTTCTTCAGTTCCTATGTTATTCTATACACTAAGATCTACAAAGCTGGAGAAATCTTAGTGCATTGGCTGCATAGAAAAACATAGGAAAGGGATAGTTTAGCACGTTGGAGAAGTAATCTCCGCTTTATCACCTCTTTATCACCCCTTTGTGTATATTCTATGGAGCCTATGCACTAAGAATACTCAAGTGGGGAGATCTAAGTGCATAGGCTCTATAGAATAACATAGAAGTTGGAGTACTGGGGGGGAGATAAGGGTGACCACATGTCCCCAAATGCCTGGAACAGTCCCTTAATTTATGTCTCAGTCCCTTTTCCCGGCTCACCCCCCACCGGGACAATTAATGTTCCTGGAATGAAGCTGTAGCCTGCAGTGCTCATAAATTATGCTGCTGAATGCCAGCAAACAAAATAAGAGAGCTGGCCGGCTTCAGTTTGTTCCCCCGTGCAGGCTGCCAGCTCTGTATCAAATCTAGATGCAGAGCTTGCATCAGTCACCTTATGTCTGCTCTGTGTGTAGCGAGTCAGTGTTGACTCCGGAAAAGAAGTCATGGTAGGAAGGAACAGTATATATATTGCAGATGTGTGAGTCATTTGTGAACATAGGACTGTCTGTCATGTAACCTAGTAAAATATGTAAGCGTCAGTTCCGAATACCTACATGGTTTGCCATTCTTTTTTTTTTTCGGTGAAATGTGGCAGTGTTAACCCTTTGAGTGCCAGAGGGGTACACAACACTTGCAATGCGTTGTGTACCCCTCTGTAGGGTGACCACATGTCCCAGAATGGCAGATTGGATATGTGGTCACCCTAGGGGAGATGCACTATGGCGTGATAAACAGGTGATAAAGTGCAGCTGACTTCCCCAGTGATGTCACTTCTCCCTTTCCTGTGTTATTCTATAGAGCTTATTCACTAAGATTTCTCCAACTTTGGAGATCTTAGTGCATAGACTCTACAGAATAACACAGGAACTGGAGAGGTCATCTCCACTGTATCACACCTTAGATATCACTGGAGAAGTTATCTCTGCTTTATCACCTCTTTATCACACCTTAATGAAGTTTCTCAACCAGGGGGCCGTGGCATTTTGGTGTGTCATGGACATCCACTTAGGGTGCCCTATTGTATCTATAATGCTATGACAAAAATCTGAATATAGACTTCCAGCTGTGTATTTAAGGATATTACTATGCACAATATCATTATTTTAGTTGCAATGTCTAACAATAACTATATATTTATGTATTTGCAACCTTCATTACACCCTTGACACATTACATAAAATGATAGGAGTGCCCCAAAAATGCAGAATGCGTGCTAGGTGTGCCTTGAGCAAAAAAAAAGCTTGAGAACCACTGCCTTAGTGCATCTCACCTCAATATCTTTCTGAGTCATGTGACTCAGATGCAGTTAAATACTAAACCTGAACAGAGAGACAGGTACATGTGTTTCAACCCACCTATTAATGTTAATTTGTGTTAAATGCTATTAAAATGTACACAGTTTTGTTTTAGGATGTATTTATACAATGTTGAAGTATATTCTGTATTTTTCTTATTAATATATGAATGCTATGGCTTATTATATGTGTTAATTGTAATAGTGTAACTATATAACTATGCAATATGTAGCATTTTCAGTTCATCCTCTCTGAAGTTATCTTTGTAAAGTGTCTTCTTTCGTACATTGTAGGTGATTATACGTGTGGAAAACAAGACAAGTTGGTTAATGTGTCTTTATATAGTGCAGGTATGTAATTTCAATAATAATTCTAACACAGTTGTGTGGTACTGTATCAACTGTAATCGTCAGAGTGTTTCATCAATTTATTTGTTATCTATTTAATGTTTGTGGGGCTATATTGAAGGAAAATATGGAGCTGTTTAAAAAAAATATCTGCAACTCATACATCCCAAGTGTCCCTCTTTAGGAAGGACATTCCCTCTTTCTTAAGAAATTAGCTGGTGTGATGTTTATATAAGTGTATAAGTGCTCAACAGCAATAAAAATACATTAATGTTTGTTTAAATAATGTATTTAGTTCTACAAATAGGGTCAATAGGTCATGAAACAACTAAAAAATTCTCATTAATGCCCTGTCCACCAGCCACACCACCAACAACACTGACTAAAACAAAAGTGTCCCTTTTTGGCCATGTGAAAAGTTGGGAGGTATCAACTCATGAGGCAGTTAATTTCTGGGTCAAGTGTCTCGGTTGCAGTTAACTAGTAAAAGCCTGACAAGAGAATCAGAACAGAAATCAGAGACAAGTTAGTTAATGTAATATATATATATATATATATATATATATATATATATATATATATATATATATTGCAAATTTCTACTAGTAAATCTGATTTCAATTAAAAGGATGACCATCTTCTCCATTATATGTGTGAGTGAATCTTCATAAAAAAAAATCATGAACAAAATGAATATCATAGCAGGGACATTCAGCAAATAGAGAATATATATTGAGTACCAGACAATCGATCACATTAAAACAAGTACATCCAATTTTCATCACTACTGGAATGAACAACTTTGAATTTTGTGCACAAATCAAGATTTTTAATTTTTATAATGCATGTTAAACAACCAGATACAAAGAAATCAGTGCAATGAGTGGGGAACAGATTGTTTTGGTGTTTTTTTTCTTAGTAGGGATTATAGGCAGATCCTTAAAGGAAAATGAAAGAGTTGCAGGAAGTGCATACTGGCAGTCCTCAGCTTACGTTGTTTAAGGATTAGCCGATTCCTACTTGCCACTTTAAAATGTTCACCACTCTTATTTGTATGGTGCCGAATTGCACTTTAAGTGCACATACATAGTCAAGGTTAGTTGTTTAAAGGGATAGTAATGTTATGATTAGAATAACTCAATTTGTCCTTGTATTATATACAATTGCTCAGTGACGTTACTAATGCTCAATTTGCTCTACATTGCTTGAAATTATATTATACTTTATCGTCCTCATGCCCCTTATACTTATTTGATCCTTTGAGCCTCAGAGCTGGAAGCGGATGCGGGCGTGGGGCAAACCTCTTTCAGTATACGGAAAATGACTGAATGACTGCAGATTGTGCCTCTTAGCTCTCTGTCCAGTCAAGGGACCGGACTTGAGATCTATGGGGAGGTGGCCTGGAGGTTTGATAAGTGGTGTGAGAGGGATAATGTTTAATATAATTTCAAGCAATGTAGAGTGAATTGAGCATTAGTAACATCATTAAGCACTTGTATAGAATTCAAGGATGGATTGCAGGGTTGTTCTAATTGTAACATTACTGTCCCTTTAAAGCCATGCAACCTGATAAAAAGGTCTGTTATCCGGTATTGTATGAGATCAGCTCTGTCAGATCAGGCTGACCAAAGTGGTCAGCTGAGATGATCGAGCCAGTTGGACATTTTTTGTTAATGGGGTTAAGAGACTGGGTTGTTCAAACTGGATATACACAGCCGAACACACAAACATACATACACACAGGCAATCTGAACACTGAGGGAACAGATTGTCTCTAGACTGTAAGCTCTCACGAGCAGGGCCCACTGATCCTTCTGTTTTCCACATTTGATTGTACTATTTAATACCTCTGTATGTCTATTCCCAATTGTACAGTTCTGCGGAATTAGTTGCCGCTATATAAATAAAGAATACTAATAATAATACATTTCAGTCTGTGTTTATATGTGGTGAGGAAATGCCAGCAATCTGGTAACTCAGATATCAGATTGCTGGTTGTTTCCAACTGAATTCTGCCTGCATATGGCCACCGTTAGGGATTTTTCACATAGACAAAAGAAATGTAGCAACTCCCTGCTGCAATTCCTTCATCTCTGTTCTTTCGTTCACCTTGTGCGGTCCCCTGCAGATCCAGTCAAAGGCATGTTTTGCGTTGTATTGCTGTTGTATACAGTGGTCTCTGTTGATGTTTGCCTTTAGTTCACAACTCCTAAAAACCAACAATGGGCCTCAATAATCCAGAAAATACATGGAGCAGTTCTGGGGCAAACCAACTGCACCATGGGGGACAAACCAACATTTCTATTCATTTAATGGGGTTTTAAACTCTTTGAGTGCTAAAGAGGTCTTCGATGCTTTGAAAAGCAACGTATTTGACACCTCTCTAGCATTTGAAGGATTAAAATCTCCATTTAACCTTTGAGTGCTAGAGAGGTATCCAACACAGTGCAATGGCACTCAAAGGGTTAAATCTTGTATACAATATGTGACGCTAATATAGGGAACAATGAAGTAGTTCTGTCCAATCAGCTGCCAAGCTAAAGACTCCAACTCAAATAGTCCAAAAATTCACATACAATAAGCAACTAAGCTCGGTGCTCGAGCAGACAGTAAAACCGACACACAGAGTCTAGAGCAATAGCACAAAAACAGTTACAAATCTGTGCCATATATTCTGCTATTATTACATACCTCCCAAGTGTCCCTCTTTAGGAGGGACAGTCCCTCTTTGAGACGCAAATCCCCCTGTCCCTCTTTCCCACCCTGATGTCCCTCTTTTTATGAGATCAGACTGTGCTTGGTATATATAAGTGTATCACATTCCTCCACAGCAATAAAACTCACATTAATGTTTGTTTAAACTTCAGTATACGTGTTTATAAATTATTCTATGTAAATAAAATGCATTGTTCTTGCTGTAAATCATTTATTCAGTTACACCACGAGGTATCAGAAGGTCATGAAATAACCTAAAAATTATCGGTAATGCCCCGCCCACCAGCCACTCCCCCAACAACACCACCTAAAACAAAAATTTCCCACTTTGACCATTTGGAATGTGTGTGTGTGGGGGTATGCTATTACCCATGATGCTGAAGGTGATGAAATATGAAGGTAAGAGAACTTGTAGGGATTATGAGGAGTTTCATATTACTACACCACTATGGTGTATGCAGAAGATATTGAGGCTGATGTACTAAGCAGAGCTACAGTAATTCTGGAACACATCAGCTGCATCATATTGGACAAATGCAATGTCTGCAAATTCCTGTTAATTTTGAATAGGGCTTTCAACTCCTTGGGGATTATACAAGGTGATAAAGTGGAGAAGATGTATCCTTCTTAGTACATAGGCTGCATAGAATAACATAGGAACTGAATAAGTGATTTCACTGGAGAAGTCTTCTCCGCTTTATCACCTCTTTATCACTCCTTAGTGCATAACCTCCCTTGAATGCTAGAGGGATCTCTAATGCTTTACAGTGCACTGGAGACCTCTATAGCATTTGGCCGTTTAAAGGGATAGTAATGTTTCATAATAAAAACAACTCTAATTAATCATCATAGTATTTGGACATTGGAGAGTGTTATTTCAATTCTGTCAGAGTTGTAGTTCAAGAGTAATTCAATAACCAAAGTATCCCCCTCCCACCCCTTTTACTGATGTAACACTGTTCAGCCAGATCAGAAGGGAGGTGCCCATGTAGATTGCAGAGAGGGACAATCTTCAATTAAGATAAGAGAAAAAGCTGAAAAACTTGTCAAAGGGGGCAGGGCTTTCATTGTTCTGATAAGAAGAAGATTGTCTCCTGCTGTCATTTGTCTGGTCTATGGACTGCATTCCACATCTGAGGGGAGGTGGCTTACACTAGGTAAAAGGGGTGGGAGGGGGAAACTTTATCCTTCAATTACTCTTGAACCACAACTCTGACAGTATTGAAATAGCACTCTCTATGGCTCAAACACTATGAAGATTAATTGGAGCTGCTGTTTTTGTGAAACATTACTATCCCTTTAAATCCCCCCAAAAAGGAACTTAGAAAATTTGTCTGTATTTCTCTAAACTGTGCAATTGATTTTTTTCCAGAATTACTCCAAGGGGTTCTGCACTAAGGTGTGATAAATAGGTGAGAAAGTTGAGATGACTCCTCCAGTGATATTACTTTTCCAATTCCTATCTTATTCTATGGAATCTATGCACTAAGGTTTCTCCAGTGGGATAGATCTTAGTGCATCTGCTCCATAGAATAACACAGGAAGTGGCTAAGTGATATCACTGGAGAAGTCATCACCTCTTTATCACCTCTGTATCACACCTTAGTCTATAACCCCTCAGTTCTTTATTACAGCAGCCCCATTGCTGTTTCAATGGTTATAATAAATATTTTGCATATCAGGGGGTGTGCCCTGGCACTCAGAAGGTTAAATCTTTATTTTTATTTTATTTAGAAGGTGATTTACGAAGAGGAATACACTGAAATTGCTCTAATTTTCAAGTATGTTCTGAAGAGAATTTACAGTACAAAGTTATAGATTCACAAAAACAGAAAAAAATAAATGAAAACGTTTGGTGTAATTAATCCCAGAAACACTCCATAGTAGATTAACCCTTTGAGTGTCAGAGGGGTACCCAACTTATTGCTTTGCACTGTGTGTTTGGCAACCCTCTGACATTCAAATGGTTTAGGACCGGGGGATGCACAGCTCTCTGGTTTTTAACCATTTAATGGACCCAAGTAATGCATTATACAGACCTCTCTGGTTCTTAATCCTTTGGATGATAAAGATGTCTCTATCACATTGTGAATTGATATGTTGGAGACATGGCTAACATCTAAGGGATTAAAGGGTTAAAAAACCCCGAAACATTCTTTAAAAACTATCAGCTGTTGGAAGAGGTTGATAGATAACTCTTTCATATAGTGGATATGGTCCTTTTAACTACACACAACCCAGAATCACCCAGTGTGATATCAGAGCTGCTGATGGGACACTTCACATTGTGCAGACAGAGGGGAGAGACATATTGTCAGAGGAAAGCTCTGCCAGGACACATCAGGAGGAAAGATGTGTTATGTCTTATGGCAGAGTCTGGAAATCACCATTTCTGTGCAATTTGCCTGTACTGTATAGCTTATAATCATACTAGTTGAAGAGCCACAGTGCCACCCAGAAACGGCCACGGTGCAGTCATGCACAGTAGAGACTGTCCACGCCGCGGCTGATGCGGAAGGGGCGCTCCAAATTCAGACCGTAGTCCTCTCTGCGTGCACACATGCGTCTCTACCGTGCATGACGGCTTCTGACAAACACACATTTAGCAAATTATTATATAGGATGAGTGTCATAGGACTGAACAAGACATTGCCTCTGGCACTCGGATATATAACCCTTTGAGTACCAGGGAGGTAGCCAAAGAATTGCTTCATATTGCATTGGATACCTGTCTGTCACTCAGAGGGTTAAAGGAACACTAACATCTATTAATAATAACCCCCCATTTTCACTGGGTCTCAAGGGGTTAATTAGCACAATTTAATATGTCTATAGAGGCAGACCTGATTTTTTTTGGCAGGAGTGACAGAGTATATGGAAGAGTTTGTGGCCTACAGTCGTATCCAGAGAAGCAGACAGCAGAGTGGGCACTATCAATGTCACATGTGCCCTTTAAGTAGTGCAGCCCTGTGGTATGTATTTTGTTCTTATAAATGTCCCCTTAAAAATGTCCACTTATGGAAGCCCTACACATGGTATACTCTGCACCCCATCCTATAATCTAAAAGGCCAAATGTATGTTTGTCCAATGCAGTCATGTACAGTACAGACTGCCCAAATGCAGGCCAGATGTATGTTTGTCCGATGCAGTCATGCGCAGTAGACACTGCCCGGAAGCACAGAATGGGAGGTGTAGTTCTGCGGTTTTACGCACTTTGGCCCATGTACACGGACTTTTACACTGGTCTTTTATATTTGCATCTAGGAGCTGTATGGTCACCTCACATGAATGCCACTTAAGCTTAACCCCTTGGATGCTAGACATGTCTGTAATGAATTGCTAGCTGCTGGACCTTGGGCTGTTGGAGATTATGGGAATTGCAGTGTCCAACAGCTGGAGAGTCAATAATTGATTACTACTCTGTTAGAGATATCTCTAAAACATCCAAGGGGTTAATATCTCATATGTTTAATTCTGCTCAATACTGCATCATATATCACATTCTATACAACAGCTTAATAAAGAAAGATCCCCAGTGATTACTAATCCCAAATAAGCAATGGTACATACAGTCACTTAGTTAAATAAAATGCACATGTTTCAGTAGAGCTTAACTTTTTCTATATCTCACAAACTGATTCTGTTTTGATTCACATGAATAAAAGAGCCATTATTCTTTCTTAGGTACAGTCACTTCCCATATATAAATTGTATCCTCAAAGCAACTATTGTAATTGCAAATTCCAGGAGTATATTACATTTGATAGGCACATGTTAAACATTGCAATAAGTAACAATAAATAGCATTAATTGTAATGCATCCATGCTGTTTTAATGGCATTAAGTCATTGTTTACAGTTACAATAAACACGGGCCTTTTCTTTTCATGATATTGAGAATTTGGGATAGTAAAATATATTTTAATACAGATTTAAGAGGGTTTCTGCATCACTAAGTTTTGTTCACTGTTCCTGTTAAAAGCAGTTATATTGGTTGTTTAATTAAATACTACAGGGCTGAAGCATCTGTTTGAGTTTAGCAGCTTTGGAAGGATTATAGTAGATATGAAACACAAGTTTAACCCTTTGAGTGCCAGAGAGGTATCCAATTCATTGATACCACTATGGGACTCAAAGGGTTAAACAAGTGATTGTTAATGAAAATGTCCTGTCACAAGACTAGTATTAAAGGGATAGTAATGTTTCACAAAAACAACAGCTTCAATTGCTTCATAGTATTTGGGCCATGGAGAGTGTTATTGCAATACTGTCCGAGTTGTAGTTCAAGAGTAATTGAATGATAAAGTATCCCACTCCCGTCCCTTTTACCTAGTGTAAGCCGCCTCCCCTCAAATGTGGAATCTGGTCAGTTCACCATACAGGTCACAGAAAAGGACAATCTTTTCACTGTGAGCATAAGGGAAACCCTGCCCCCCTTGACAGATTTTTCCTTATGCTCACTGAAGATTGTCTCTCTCTGCGATTCATCTGGACAGCCTTGCTGCTCTGGGTGAGCAGTGTTACATCAATAAAAGGGGCGGGAAGGGGATACTTTATTATTCAATTACTTTTGAACTACATCTCTGACAGTATTGAACTAACACTCTCCATGGCCAAAATACTATGAAGATTAATTGGAGCTGCTTTTATTGTGAAACATTACTGTCCCTTTAAGGCTGATTCTGCTGAAAGCTGTAATTTAAAGAGATAGTAATGTTTCACAAAAACAGCAGCTCCAATTAATCTTCGTAGTATTTGAGCCATAGAGAGTGTTATTTCAGTACTGGCGGAGTTGTAGTTCAAAAGTAATTGAATGATAAAGTTTCCCCCTCCCATCCCTTTTACCTAGTGTATGCCACCTCCCCTCAGATGTGGAATATCTACACAGACCAGACAGCTCACAGCAAGGGAAACCCTGCACCCCTTGATAGGTTTTTCAGTTTTTTTCCTTATGCTAATTGAAGATTGTCCCTCTCTGAGATCCATCTGGACAGTCTTGCTGCTCTGAGGTGAGCAGTGTTACATCAGTAAAAGGGGATGGAGGGGAATACTTTATTATTTAATAATTACTCTTGAACCTCAACTCTGACAATATTGAAATAACACTCTCCATGAACCAAATACTATGAAGATTAATTGGAACTCCTTTTATTGTGAAACATTACTGACCCTTTAAAGGGAACATATCATCACCTAATAATAATCCCCACTTACCTTACTGTGGCCAGAAAATCCTATTTCCCCCACTATATTTTTTTCTTTGTGCTTTGATTTAAAAGATAACATGCTGCATTTTGTCGTGGATATCACATCCATTTAGGCAGACATGGCAGGTACCAGCAGGACCGTATGACACAAAATCCTCCACCTGAATATGGTAATCGTAACCTGTTGCGGACCAGAGAGGTGTGCAATGCATTGAACACCCCTCTGGTCTTTAATCCTTTTGCGAGCTAAAGGGGTGTCCAAACCATTGCTCTGAAATGTGTTGGTCACCTCCTGACATCAAAGGGTTGAAGGGTTACGAGGCTCTTGTACTCTGTTTCAGTTTAAAAATACTGCCAGAAACAATTATATCCACCTCCCTGGACAGGACATGACATACAGGACTGTAAAAAAATCACTATTATTATATTTAGGCTATAACTAGTGTTGAGCGAGCATGCTCGGCCGATGCTCGGATCGGCTCGAGCATCGCTCTGCTCGGCACATGGCGGTACTCGTACGAGTACCGCATGTGCTCGCCCGCCATGTTCGGGTCTCCTCCCCGCACGTTTTGCGGCTGCTGCGCAGCCAATAAACGTGCAGGGAGGCTCTGACATCGGTGTAATGCCAGCAGCCATGTTGGCTGCTGGCATTACACTGATTGGCTGGCCAGAACCCGTGGTCGGGTGCTGTATAGCACCTGACCATCGAGTTCGGCTCAGTCTGAGCCAGGGAGAGCTGAGGATAGGAAGGGAAAGGCAGTGTAGGGAGGAAAAAAAAAAATTGTGAAAAAAAAGAACCAAAAGTCCTTTTTAGGACTACTGTGTGTGGGGGCAGCAGGTTATTTTGTGTGGGGGGAAAAAAACAAAAAAAAAAAAAAAAAAATATTCTGTTTAGTGTGAAAAGTTGCAGATTAGAGCACATTCTGTTTAGTGTGCACAGTTGCAGATTAGAGCACATTCTGTTTAGTGTGCAAAGTTGCAGATTAGAGCACATTCTGTTTAGTGTGCAAAGTTGCAGATTAGAGCACATTCTGTTTAGTGTGCAAAGTTGCAGATTAGAGCACATTCTGTTAAGTCTTCAAACTAAAATATCAAAGTCACATATTCCATTCAGTGTGCTTCGCCGCAGTTTAGCAGCCTATTCTGTGTACTGTGCAGAGTTGCAGAATAGGAAGAAATACTGTTAAGTTTTCAAACTAAAATATCAAAGTCACATATTCCATTCAGTGTGTTTCACCGCCGTTTAGCAGCCTATTCTGTGTACTGTGCAGAGTTGCAGAATAATAAGAAATACTGTTAAGTTTTCAAACTAAAATATCAAAGTCACATATTCCATTCAGTGTGTTTCACCGCCGTTTAGCAGCCTATTCTGTGTACTGTGCAGAGTTGCAGAATAATAAGAAATACTGTTAAGTTTTCAAACTCAAATATTAAAGTCACATATTCCATTCAGTGTGTTTCACCGCCGTTTAGCAGCCTATTCTGTGTACTGTGCAGAGTTGCAGAATAATAAGAAATACTGTTAAGTTTTCAAACTCAAATATTAAAGTCACATATTCCATTCAGTGTGTTTCACCGCCGTTTAGCAGCCTATTCTGTGTACTCTGTACAGTTGCAGAATAATAAGAAATACTGTTAAGTTTTCAAACTAAAATATCAAAGTCACATATTCCATTCAGTGTGTTTCACCGCCGTTTAGCAGCCTATTCTGTGTACTCTGTACAGTTGCAGAATAATAAGAAATACTGTTAAGTTTTCAAACTCAAATATTAAAGTCACATATTCCATTCAGTGTGTTTCACCGCCGTTTAGCAGCCTATTCTGTGTACTGTGCAGAGTTGCAGAATAATAAGAAATACTGTTAAGTTTTCAAACTCAAATATTAAAGTCACATATTCCATTCAGTGTGTTTCACCGCCGTTTAGCAGCCTATTCTGTGTACTCTGTACAGTTGCAGAATAATAAGAAATACTGTTAAGTTTTCAAACTAAAATATCAAAGTCACATATTCCATTCAGTGTGTTTCACCGCCGTTTAGCAGCCTATTCTGTGTACTGTGCAGAGTTGCAGAATAATAAGAAATACTGTTAAGTTTTCAAACTCAAATATTAAAGTCACATATTCCATTCAGTGTGTTTCACCGCCGTTTAGCAGCCTATTCTGTGTACTCTGTACAGTTGCAGAATAATAAGAAATACTGTTAAGTTTTCAAACTAAAATATCAAAGTCACATATTCCATTCAGTGTGTTTCACCGCCGTTTAGCAGCCTATTCTGTGTACTCTGTACAGTTGCAGAATAATAAGAAATACTGTTAAGTTTTCAAACTCAAATATTAAAGTCACATATTCCATTCAGTGTGTTTCACCGCCGTTTAGCAGCCTATTCTGTGTACTGTGCAGAGTTGCAGAATAATAAGAAATACTGTTAAGTTTTCAAACTCAAATATTAAAGTCACATATTCCATTCAGTGTGTTTCACCGCCGTTTAGCAGCCTATTCTGTGTACTCTGTACAGTTGCAGAATAATAAGAAATACTGTTAAGTTTTCAAACTAAAATATCAAAGTCACATATTCCATTCAGTGTGTTTCACCGCCGTTTAGCAGCCTATTCTGTGTACTGTGCAGAGTTGCAGAATAATAAGAAATACTGTTAAGTTTTCAAACTCAAATATTAAAGTCACATATTCTGTGTAAGATGAAGAAGGCGGGTAAAAAGGGACGGGGAAGTGGACGTGATCCTGAAAGTTCAGGGCGCGGGTCAGGACGCGGAGAAACTGTGCCTGGTGCCAGAGCACAAGAAAGAAAGACATCCACCATACCTAGCTTCATGTGTAATTTTACAGGGCGTCGCAGGACATCACTCTCGAGGTCCGACCACTGCGAACAGGTGGTCGGTTGGATGACAGCTGATACTGCTTCCAGTCGGTTAAGCACCACCCTGTCTTCCACCAAGTCCACTCTCAGTAGCCAAGAGTCTGGTCAACATAATCCTCACTCTGATCATCCTTCCTCCCACCATACACGGTCTGGTCAAAGAAGTGATCCCACACTGGGATATAGTGAGGAGCTCGTCTCATCACCAATCCTTCATTTGACCCTCTCTCCAAGCACGCTTGCAGAGGAACATGACATCTTGTGCCCTGATTCACAACCTCTAGAGGCTACCCAATCACAAGAAGATGACAGATGTGAACGGCATTTAAGGTCAAAGGAAGTAGTGGATGATGATGATGATGATGAGACACAGTTGCCATTAAATCAACCACTATTTCCGTCTCAAGACCTTGTTGAGGAGAATGTTATACAGTTGTCAATGACTGAGTATGTGGTGGGATCAAGACTTGAGGAGGATGATCAGAGTGAGGAAGTGGAGGAGGACTTGGTGGACGATGAGGTGACTGACCCCACCTGGGAAGGTGTAGAGCCGAGCGATGACAGCAGTCCTGAGGGTGAGCCATCTGCAGCACCGCAACAGGCTGGAAGAGGCAGTGGTGTGGCTACAGAAAGAAGGCGGACCGCACCAAACCGGCCCGCAAATGTTCCACGGAGCACCGCCTTGCGTAAATCTACCTTGCCAAGGGGTAGGTGTTCCGCGGTATGGCGTTTTTTTAAGGAAAGTGCGGACGACAAAAGAATTGTAGTTTGCAACCTGTGCCACACCAGAATGAGCCGAGGCATGAACACTAGAAACCTCACCACCACCAGCATGATCCGACACATGGCATCCAAGCACCGTAGTAAGTGGGAGGAACGCCTGGATCGCCCATCTGTGTCTGCAGGCCACACCACTGCCTCCTCTTCCCCTGTTTTCGGTGCCGGCCAATCGCCTGTCGAAGGCGCAGGCCCGCATACCTCCCGCCCTGCACCTGTAGCATCTGAAGCACCATCAGCGACCACATCCACTTCCCTGTCCCAGCACAGCGTCCAAATGTCGTTACCCCAGGCATTTGAGCGCAAGAGAAAGTACCCAGCCACCCACCCACAGGCCATAGCACTAACCTCACACCTTTCCAAATTACTGGCCATCGAAATGCTGCCATTTAGGCTTGTGGACACTGAGTCCTTCCGCAGCCTGATGGCAGCAGCTGTCCCTCGGTACGCGGTCCCCAGCCGCCACTACTTTTCCCGGTGTGCCATCCCCGCATTACACCACCATGTGTCCCGTAACATCACCCGTGCCCTGACCAACGCAGTTACTGGGAAGGTCCACTTAACGACTGACACATGGACAAGTGCTTGTGGCCAGGGACGCTACATTTCCCTGACGGCACACTGGGTGAATGTCGTGGAGGCTGGGAGCGACTCGGACCCTGGGATGGCACGGGTGCTACCCACGCCGAGGATTGCGGGCCCTACCTCCATCAGGGTTTCCACCAGCACCTACGTTATTGGCTCCTCCTCCTCCGTTTCCACCTCCGAATTCTCTACACACAGCGCCACTCCCCCATCAGCCAGTAGCTGGAAGCAGTGTAGCACTGCAGTGGGGAAGCGTCAACAGGCCGTGCTGAAGCTGATCTGCCTTGGGGACAAACAGCACACGGCCTCAGAGCTGTTGCAGGGGATTAGTCACCAGACCGAGCAGTGGCTCTCGCCACTCAACCTGCAAGCAGGCATGGTTGTGTGTGATAATGGGCGTAACTTGGTGGCGGCTTTGGAGCTCGGCAAGCTCACACACGTACCATGCCTAGCGCATGTATTTAATTTAGTGGTGCAGCGATTTCTAAAAACCTACCCCAATGTGCATGATCTCTTGACCAAGGTGCGCCGCGTGTGTGCACATTTCCGTAAGTCATCAACAGCTTCAGCCGGCCTGTTGAAGCTGCAGCAGCGCTTACAATTGCCAGCTCACCGGCTGCTGTGTGACGTGAGCACGCGCTGGAACTCCACCTTCCACATGTTGGCCCGGCTTTGTGAGCAGCAGAGGGCAGTAGTGGAGTACCAGCTGTTACACGGTCGTCGCCTCTCCGTTCAACTTCCTGTAATCAGAAGTGAGGAGTGGGAATGGATGTCAGACCTCTGCAAGGTTTTACGCAATTTTGAGGAATCGACACAGATGGTGAGCGGCGATAACGCTATTATCAGTGTAACCATCCCACTTCTGTGTCTACTGAAACGCTCGCTGCTCACAATTAAAACCGACGCTTTGCATGTGGAAGAGGTGGAAATGGGGGAGGAAGAGCTTACACAAGGTGATAGCCAGAGCACCCTCACTTCGTCTTCTCAGCGACAATTGGAGGAGGCGGAGGAGGAGGAGGAGGAGGAGGAGGAAGACACGGTTGCCTCCGCTACAGAGGGTAGCCATGGAACTTTAGTTCCATCTCTTCAGCGTGGGTGGGCAGAAGAGGAGGAAGAGGATGAGGATATTGAGAGTCATCCTCCTGGTGAGGACAGCGAAATCTTGACTGTTGGTACTCTGGCACACATGGCTGACTTTATGTTAGGCTGCCTTTCCCGTGACCCACGCGTTGTACGCATTTTAGACAACACGGATTACTGGGTGTTCACCCTTCTGGACCCCCGCTACAAAGAGAATTTCTCATCTCTCATTCCTCCGGTGGAGAGGACAAGCAAAATGTTGCAATACCAGAAGGTTCTTGTCGAAAAATTGCTCCAAAATTTTCCATCTGACAACGCTGGCGGCAGAGTACGTGCTACCTTGGCCAACCGAGAAGGGGAGAAAAGGGGAGCACACAGCAGTTCCGAGAAAGGCAGGGCAACACTCTCCAAGGCGTGGGACACCTTCATGACACCCCGCCAGCACCCTCACCCTGATGCGCAGCCTAGTGTCACAAGGAGGGAAAAGTTTTGGAAGATGGTGAAGGAGTACGTAGCAGACCGTGTCAGCGTCCTCAATGATCCCTCTGTGCCTTACAACTACTGGGTGTCCAAGCTGGACACGTGGTATGAACTGGCACTCTACGCCTTGGAGGTGCTGGCCTGCCCTGCCGCCAGCGTTCTGTCTGAGCGGGTATTTAGTGCTGCTGGTGGCATCATAACAGATAAGCGTATCCGCCTTTCCACCGACAATGCTGATAGGTTGACACTTATAAAAATGAACAAGGCCTGGATTTCCCCTGACTTCTCCACTCCACTGGAGGAAAGCCCCGGGGGAACATAAACTCACTTTATATATGTTATTTACAATGATGGGAATACTCTGTATTCCCATTCACCCCTTCCACCCAAAAAACGGGTATATGGTTGACTCTTAATCTTCTCATCCTCCTCCTCCTCTTCCATATGCCCTGGGATATAATTTTTATATAGGGCCAGCTCACCAGCGGGCCCTGTGATATAATTTTTATATAGGGTCAGCTCACCAGCGGGCCCTGTTTGCCAATTTTTATATAGGTCAGCTCACCAGCGGGCCTTCTCATATAATGTTTTATTGGGTCAGCTCTCTAGCGGGCCCTCACATATAATGTTTTATAGCGTCAGCTCACTAGCGGGCCTTCGCATATAATGTTTAGGATGGTCAGCTCTGCAGCAGACCCTCACCCATAATGTTTTAGATGGTCAGCTCAGCGCACGTTTCCATCTTAATCATGGCCTCAGTTCTGAAAATCAAGGAAATTTTTGGGAGAATTTGCTTCTGCGCACGTTTCCCTCTTAATCATGGCCTCAGTTCGGAAAATCAAGGAAATTTTTGGGAGAATTTGCCTCTGCGCACGTTTCCCTCTTAATCATGGCCTCAGTTCTGAAAATCAAGGAAATTTTTGGGAGAATTTGCCTCTGCGCACGTTTCCCTCTTAATCATGGCCTCAGTTCTGAAAATCAAGGAAATTTTTGGGAGAATTTGCAGATGATATACAAGTAAATATACAGCAAATATTGTTTGGTAACAATTTTTCGCCTAAAGTCATTTTTATTTTCCTTTTTGTGTGTTTTATGGTCTGTAAAAATGGCGTACTACGGGCGAAAGATCGTTCCCAGCAGCGATGTTGGAGTCCAAGGTGCATCCAGACATCCTCCCTATGCTGTCCCTGAACCATTTCTGTAGTGTTTCCATCTTTTTCTGCCCTTTTCCTATGGACCAGGCACCCTCCCCTCATCAGAGCAGGGGGTGCCTGGTGTAATGCTCGAGTCCTCCCATTGACTTCAATGGGGCTCGGGTGCTCGGCCGAGCACTCGAGCCTCAGGGGGTGCTCGGTCAGAGCACCCGAACACCCGAGCATTGGGGTGCTCGCTCATCACTAGCTATAACGTAAAAAGCTCTGTCATAAACCATACACAGACAGCAAGCAGTAGTTTTTAAAATCTGGAGTGAGTTAACCTAAGACACGAGTTAATCTAAGACATATGATTACCTGAAATAATAGCCCATATATATATATGAAAAAGTAAAACACTGCATCTCTGGAGCAAACCAACTCACAACAGGGGGCAAATAGACATTCTTAATATCATCCCTGATTTAAATGACACTTTCAACCAGGTGAATGCTAGACAGTTCCCCAACACCTTAAAGATCAATGTGTTAGATACTTCTCTAGCATTCAAGGGGTTAAAAGATCCAAATAAATCAAAATCTGTATTTGTCCTCTCTTGGTACAGATAGTCTGCTCCAACTGAGTTATCTTAGTTTGTTAATACACCACCTGTAGTAGCTCCAGGTCACTGGTTCTAGTCCTGTCAAGGTCAACTCTCATGCTTCTGAGGTAGTTAAAATGAGTACCCAGTACAAGAGACAACCTCAATAGATCCTTCTTGATAAAACAAATTAATTAAAATAAATAAACACATGTGATAGATATATATAAATATATATATACCGTAAAATCTCAGGTATAATACGCACCTGTATATAATACGCAGGTGTATATTATACCCAAGATTTAGGGGAAAACAAGAGTGCCTATGTATAATATGCACCCTTGTTTTCCCCTTGCTAAAAAAAATTTGTAACGCTGGCGATCCCTTCCCTCCCCCGGCGCTATCCACTGTCATAATGATGCTTACTGTGCTCCACTGAGGTCCCCGCTGTACTGTAGGCAAAAGAAGAGAAGCTTAAAATAAACTTCCTCAGGGCAAATCTTCAATGCCGGTGGCATGCTTGCATTATGAATGGCTGGAGGCGGAAGGTCCTGAAAGCCCATTGATGGGAAGCAGGTGGCCAGCAAATGCAAGCATGCCGTCGGCATTGAAGATTTGCCCAGAGGAAGTTTATTTTAAGCTTCTCTTCTTTTGCCTACAGTACAGCGGGGACCTCAGTTGAGCACAGTAAGCATCATTATGACAGCGGATAGCGCCGGGGGAGGGAGAGAAGGGATTGCCAGCGTTACAAATTAGATCCCCAAAAAAACTCTTGTGTATAATATGCACCCCCCACTTCACATAAGGTGAAGTAGGGTAAAATTGTGAGTATTATACTGGAGATTTTATGGTATATTATGCAAAAGTTTTAGACAGGTGTGAAAAATGCTGTAAAGTAAGAATGCTTTAAAAATAGACATGGTAATAGAATATTTTTATCAATTAACAAAATGCAAATCAAATCAAACCAATATTTGATGTGACCTCCCTTTGCCTTCAAATCAGCATCAATTCTTCTAGGTACACTTGCACAAAGTCAGGGATTTTGTAGGCCTTTAGTCAGGTGTATGATTAAACAATTATACCAAACAGGTGCTCATGATCATCAATATGTGGGTTGAAACATAATCATTAACTGAAACAGATGTTTCGGAGGAATAAAACTGGTTGAGGAACAGTCAAAATCAGCTAACAAGGTGAGGTTGTTATAGACAGTTTAATGTCAAAAGTCACCATGGCAAGACTGAGCAAGACACAAGGCAGTCATACTGCATCAGCAAGGTCTCTCCCAGGCAGAAATTTCAAGGAAGACAGGGGTTTCCAGATGTGCTGTCCAAGCTCTTTTGAAGAAGCACAAAGAAACGGGCAACTTTGAGGACCGTAGACAAAGTGGTTGGCCAAGGAAATTTAGAGCAGCAGAAGAAAGACACATCATGCTTACTTCCCTTCACAATCGGAAGATGTCCAGCAGTGCCATCAGCTCAGAATTGACAGAAAACAGTGGAACCCTGGTACACTCATCTACTGTCTGGAGAAGTCTCGTCAGAAGTGGGCTTCGTGGAAGACTTGCGGCTAAAAAGCCATATCTCTGATGAGGAAACAAGGCCAAGCAACTCAACTATGCAGGAAAAACATCGGAACTGGGGTGCAGAAAAATGGCAGCAGATGCTCTGGACTGATGAGTCAAAATTTGAAATATTTGGCTGTAGTAGAAGGAAGTTTGTTTGTTGAAGGGGTGGAGAGTGGTACTAGAACGAGTGTCTGCAGGCAACAGTGAAGCATGGTGGAGGTTCCTTGCAAGTTTGGGGCTGCGTTTCTGCAAATGGAGAATGGATTTGGTCAGAATTAATGGTATCCTCAATGCTGTAAAGTACAGACAGATAGGGAGGCATGTGATTGGCCCCAGATGTATTCTGCAGCATGACAACGACCCCAAACATACATCCAAAGTCATTAAGAATTATCTTCAGCGTAAAGAACAAGGAGTCCTGGAAGTGATGGTATGACCCCATAGAGCCCTGATCTCAACATCATTGAGTCTGTCTGGAATTACATAGTAATAACATAGTAACATAGTAAATTAGGTTGAATAAAGACACAAGTCCATCAAGTTCAACCTTCGCCTCATACCCCAATGACTGAGAATTTAATAGCTTTCCTGCTACCAAATAAGTTAGTCACGAAGAGAGAGAAGCAAATGAGGCTGCTTAAATCCACAGAATGCATGATAATGTCTTTCAAGCAAGCAGAAATCAGGGTTTAAAGAACCACAGTCAGTTTCCATACAACACAATAATATTATACTTACTAATACACAAGGTTTACAAGAACAAATATAAACTTTATTTATATACAATTGTTCTTCTGTAAGTGTAAAGAGTCAAGAGGATTTTTAACCTTTTAATTTGTGAGTCATTCAGGTTGTCTGCTGACAGCCATCTTAGACCAGTATGACCTGTGGATGACCCTGAGCACAGCTGGTGGGGATATACTTAAAGCTATTAGAGGACATGAGATCAAGGAGCCTATGTAATGTATCCTGGTGATTCTTTACCAAAGAAAGTGTTTGAAAGCTCTACTCCAGTGTGCACAGTTGTGCAATATGTGCTGATGTGATATATTAAGAGAGACAAAATATCTTCAACGTATGCATTTTTCCCACATGGATTAAGCTGCTAGATGCTAGAGACGTTTACAGCACATTTCTTCACAATGCGTTTCATAAGTCTCTAGCATCCAAGAGGTTAAAGGGGAGGGAGAAAGGGATTAATGGCATGATCTGTAAACTATAAGATTTACATCAAGTAACATTTCTTAATATGTGGTTTTGGTAATTATCAAATTGTATATTTGTTCATACAGGGTAAGAGTGGATCTGGGTGTAGAGAAATATAAGGGTGTTTCTTTTGTTGTAGACATTGCAATCATTACATGAGGATCAGAAGACTACAGCAGTTACACTAATAGTACAATACCCGTGGGATTCTGACAGGGTTACCAGACTTCCCCTTTAACAGAAGTCTCTTATTAATAAAAAATATGCATAATGTAGGGTGTATGTGTGTGTGTGTGGGGGGGGTTCTGGGTACACAGGAGACCTAGGGTCTGGTCATCCTAATGCATTTTAGTGCACCATGGAAGCTAATTGACTTCATAAGCAGATAGATTAGCTTCATTACATACCCCAATCTGACAACAAGATCCAGAACTTTAATGATTATCACCCCCAGCCAACATCTAGTAATGACCCTGCTGTGCGATTGTAATTAGGAATGCCACCTAGATGGCATTTTATTTAAAGGCCCTTAATAATTGCTCTTTCTAATAAAATAATAATAATAATAATAATATAATTGATAACAGTAAGAAGAACATATAATTAAAGGACAGCTAATATGAAAAACAAATGTTAAACCTGAATCTTTTAGTAGTTCATTGCTGTTACTCTTGTCTCTGTGATTAATAGCTTCATCATGTTACAAGTCTCAGTGTGCATCTCTCTTCCCTGCAGGTTTCTTTTCTGTAGAGTTAGTGATGGGAGTTCCAGAAATACAGCAGATGTTTCCTGTTGACTGTTTTGACATCACACCCTCCTGCACAGCCAATAGACATTAGCCTGCCATCGACAACTTCATCTGTTGCAGTGGGTGGGACCTATGCAATTAGCAATGTAATTTAATAATTCTGCTGCTTCTCTAATAATAGAGAGTAGCATCTATTACCTAGTAGCGCCTTCATATGGTTTATTTATTTATGTTAGTTGCCTATTGACCCGTTGAAGATCTGGTCCTCAAGGGGTTAAAAGCACTTTTGGATTAGGGCTTGTTCTTAACGTCATGATGAGTGGGTGGGGGAGATCTGCTGTTTGTGTGG
The DNA here is from genome assembly GCA_037306005.1 of Rhinophrynus dorsalis. Lineage (NCBI taxonomy): Eukaryota > Metazoa > Chordata > Amphibia > Anura > Rhinophrynidae > Rhinophrynus > Rhinophrynus dorsalis. Next base: position 366,979,046 of record CM074723.1, on the reverse strand, counting down.
GTTTGTGTGTGTGTGTCAAAAGGGAGTGTCAAGCTGTGTTCCAGAGTCCAAGGCAACTGTCACATTTTATTAAAACTATGGGGCTACACTGACCAGGAGGAAAATGAATCCTGTCAGCTGTTTTATGGTGAGAAAATTACTCCTTCTTTTTGCAGGGGGTTGGGCTAATCATTGGAAGTCTGTAGCTTAAGGAACACTAACACCTAAAATAAACTGGGTTATATATAAAATATATTCATGTTGTGGTGATAGTATTCCTTTAAGTCAGAGCCTTATAGGATAACTATACCTCTAATAATAAGTGGTTCACAGTGTGTTTAATAAAATGAAATTTTGCAATAAAGACATTCTGTAGGAAATGAATGAATGCTCCAGCTCCCCTCCACTTGCATTAGCCTCTAGGGGTAAGATGTAGTGTTGAGCGAGCACCCCGATGCTCGGGTGCTCGGGTGCTCTGACCGAGCACCCCCTGAGGCTCGAGTGCTCGGCCGAGCACCCGAGCCCCATTGAATCCAATGGGGCGACACAAGCATTATACCAGGCACCCCCTGCTCTGATGAGGGGAGGGTGCCTGGTCAATGCCCCCCTTCATCTCCGAATGCCCCCTTCATCTCCGAATGCCCCCTTCATCTCCGCAATGTCCCCCTTCATCTCCGCTATGCCCCCTTCATCTCCGCTATGCCCCTCTTCCACAATGTCCCCCTTCATCTCCGCTATGCCCCTCTTCCACAATGTCCCCCTTCATCTCCTCTATGGCATAGAGGAGATGAAGGGGGACATTGTGGAAGAGGGGCATAGCGGAGATGAAGGGGGACATTGTGGAAGAGGGGCATAGAGGAGATGAAGGGGGACATTGTGGAAGAGGGGCATAGCGGAGATGAAGGGGGACATTGTGGAAGAGGGGCATAGAGTCTATGCCCCTCTTCCACAATGTCCCCCTTCATCTCCGCTATGCCCCTCTTCCACAATGTCCCCCTTCATCTCCGCAATGCCCCCTTCATCTCCGCAATGCCCCCGTACCTCCAGTCCCTGGTGGTCCAGCGGAGCGTCTTCAGATCTGTGCCTCTTCCGGCACAGATCCCCGCCACCCGAACATGGCGGGCGAGCACATGGCGGTACTCGACGAGTACCGCCATGTGCCGAGCAGAGCGATGCTCGAGCCGATCCGAGCATCGGCCGAGCACGCTCGCTCAACACTAGTAAGATGCACTAAGGTGTGATAAAGAAGTGATAAAGCGGTGATGACTTCTCCATTGTGATATCACTTCTCCATGTCCTATGTTATTCTATGGAACTTATGCACTAAGATCTCTCAAGTTGGAGAAATCTTAGAGCATAGGCTCCATAGAATAACTTTGGAACTGGAGAAATTATATCACTGGATAAGTTATCTCCAATTTATCATCTTTTTATCACATCTTAGTGCATCCCCCACCCCCAGCTCTTGCATATTTGCGACTGGGTATGTAACACAGAATATGATCACTTTAAGGCATACCGGTGCACACACTCCAATATTAAGACTTTAATACCAGTAATCTCCTAATGCCTGCCCCATATAGTCATAGCTGGGACCCTTCAGGGTTTGACCCTGAGACTTCAGGGGGGGGGGCTTCTGAGGGATGCACTAAGGAGTGACAAAGAGGGGATACAGTGACGATGACTTCTCAAGTGTTCTAAACTCTCCAAGTCATATTTTATTCTATGGAGCCTATCACTAAGATATGTCTAATTTGAGAAAACATAGTACATTGGTTTCATTCACTAAGATATGTCTAACTTGAGAAATCTTACTGCATTGGCTCCATAGAATAACATAGAATTTAGAGAGTTTATAACACTTTCCACTTTAGCACAATTTTATCTCTTGTTTATTATGTCTTAGTGCATAACCTCCAGGGTTTTGACCCAGATATCAGAATTTCAGGTTGGAGGGGCCAAATTCTCATGGTGAGAGAGTCCATTGTTTCCTATTGCATGATCTACACAAAATTTAAAGGGATAGTAATGCTTTAAAATAAAAGCAGTTCCAATTAATCTTCATAGTATTTGGGCCATGGAAAGTGTTATTTCAATACTGTGCGAGTTGTAGTTCAAGAGTAATTGAATGATAAAGTATCCCACTCCCACCCCTTTTACTGATGGAACACTGCTCACCTCAGAGCAGCAAGGTGGTGTCCAGATGGCTTGCAGAGAGGGACAATCTTCAATTAGCATAAGGGAAAAACCTGAAAAACCTGTCAAGGGGGGCAGGATGGTCCCTTGCTGTGAGCTGTCTGGTCCCAGGACCAGATTCCATATCTGAGGGGAGGTGGCTTACACTAGGTTAAAGGGGTGGGAGGGGGATACTTTATCATTCAATTACACTTGAACTATAACTCTGACAGTACTGAAATAACACTCTCCATGGCCCAAAGACTATGAAGATTAATTAGAGCTGTTTTTATTTTGAAACATTACTATCCCTTAAAAGCTTCGTCAGTCTCTAAATTGGACCCATTTCTTCCAAGAAGGAAGACTGAATAGTCCTGCTTATGTTGTGTATTTTCAAACAATGTGATCACTAAGATGTTGCATGCCAAAGGTTCCCTCAGAACTGATGGTGGCATTTCTGGGTTAGAGCAAGTAAGGACATATTTACTATAATTAACATTCAGAGGAACATCACTCCTTAATATTTCAAAGATATCAAGGTCAATGCAATTTGAATGTTTCCTATGCAAATAGCAGGTGCAGAAAAGTGGCCTAAATGTATGCCATTTTGTCTGCATCATGTTTAACTCTTTGAGTGCAAGAGGAGTGTCCAACGCATTGCAGAGAAATGAGTTGCATACCCTTCTGTCACTCAAAGGGTTAATATTTATGGCATTAACGTGGAGTAGAAGAAAGCAAACTTCCAAAATACCCATAAACTCCTACACTAACCTCCACTTGGTAGAAGTGCTATTAAAGGGATAGTAATGTTTCACAAAAACAGCAGCTCCAATTAATCTTCATAGTATATGAGCCACAGAGAGTGTTATTTCAATACTGTCAGAATTGTGGTTCAAGAGTAACTGAATGACAAAGTTTCCCCTCCAGCCCCTTTTAACTAGTGTAAGCTGCCTTCCCTCAGATGTGGAATATGGTCCATAGACAAGACAGCTCACAGCAGGGGACAATGGGGAGATGTATAAAACTGGTGTTACAAAAAAAGTGTCTGTAGAAGTAACATAAGTATATGTATAAACATCTAACGACATTTTGCTAGGTGCTAACTCCAGTTAGTTGACTTTTTTGAAAAGTGGAGTAGAAACGGTCTTGATCAAATAAGAATTGTGTCCCAGTGTATTTATAAAGAAATTCATTAATTATGCCAAAAATAAAGCCAGTTTTAGGGATTAAATCATAACGTCAGGTAAAACCTGTTCTCACTGGAAGTATATAATACCGATATTTGTGCGAATATATATTCGCAGAATATTCTCAGATAGATATATTTATAAACGTGACTGTATTTCTTAATAAATATGACCAGGCATTGTGAATTTTAGCGACAATTCTTAAGAATACACTAAGAAGGTTTTTTATACATCACTTCCCAATCTTCTTACTGTGAGAACAAGGAAAAACCTGCCCCCTTTGACTGTTTTTTCAGGTTTTTCCCTTATCTTAATTGAAGATTTTCCCTCACTGCAATCCATTTGGACACACCCTGCTGCTCTGAGCTGAGCAGTGTTATATCAGTAAAAGGGGCGGGAGGGGGATACTTTATCATTCAATTACTCTTGAACTACAACTCTGACAGAATTGAAATAACACTCCAAGGCCCAAATACTATGATGATTAATTAGAGGTTCTTTTATTATGAAACATTACTATCCCTTTAAGAGGAACAGTTTTGATATAAGTAGCTTAATAAATTGGCGTTAGGCAGGCATAGGTTTAAGAAATCTGTTCCATTGCATGTTATAGCATAGAATCGTACATAGCCCCTCCTATTTCACTCTTTATTTTTTTTAAAGCAGAACTATCACCCTATAGAAAGTAATTCCCCAAAAAGGAGGTGTGACGGTACCAGCAGACACCCATCGCTGGTGTCACCGTCAAGGATTACTTCTTCCCAAAATCAGCCAGAAAGGACTCCCGCAGCATACCGCAATTTACCCCAAACCACCAGGCAGAACTAGTGTAAGGGTAACCAGAACTGTTTATTGCAAGTCAGGCACATATTTTTATACATTATGGAATAAAAGGCAAACAATGGTGAGAGGTGATAAAATGGTGGGCTGGGGCCAGAGGACAAAAGGGTCAGACATGATGAAATTACAGAACAATGGGACTGCTTGGGGATACACAGTAAAACAAAGGGCCGGGGCTGGGCTTCATGTGTGGGACAATGGACCAGGGTAATCAGGGACACAAAGAGCTGGTAGACTTGATGGAGCCGTAGCTTCCAAGACTTAGCCAATGAGAGTGTGAGTGACTGAAGCAGACGGGCCAATCAGGTGGCCGCCGACATTTCCCCATGTTAAGTCAATGGGGTCCCTTTAAACCCATCTCCAAGTCAGCGGCCAATGGGAGAAGGGCCTACTTCTCCCCATGTTAAGTCAATGTAGGCCCTTTAACTCCAACCGACCAATCGGCGGCCGTCCGACATTCAAAATCCAGGTACTCCTGTTAGTGGTAAATGACAGCCCAGTGAATGACAGCCTTTTGGGGGGAAGTTTCAGGGCTTTTCTGCCTGCACCCGGATCTTCCGTGGTTGGCCATGTAGTGCTCACCCAGGCAATAGTCCAGGATGTCAATGGTCAATGTGGTTCCCGTGACAGTAGGTATATAGCGATATGCTCCTTAACAGTGCTATTATCCAGCTCAAGTACCAAGTTCTGAAGTAATCCTCCTTCTTTTATTAGACCGACAGCCAGGCCAGACATCTTGGCTTAGAGACATCTGCACGCCTGCACTGTTCTTCCCGGTCTCCTCTAGGAGGCATTGCATGGTACCTTAAGGTACCAGATGGGGCTGACGGCGCAGGCATGCAGATGACTCTAAATCAAGAAGTCTGGCCGTAAGTCTCAGAAAAAGAAGGATTACTTCAGATCTTGGGATTTGTGCGGACTAATAGTGCTGTTAAAGGGACAGTAATGTCCCAAAAATGTTTTCCAGCTAAGTAGAGTTTAATATATTAATAAATATGATCCAAACCCTATCTCTCAAACCGCTATAGTTTGAGAGATATAGGCATTCAAAGTTCCCCCCTCCCTCCCTTTCTCCTGATGTCAGCTGTAAAGCTGATAGCAGAAGAATTGAGCCGTACCACTCGAGGAGGCTCTGCAGCAGAGCTGAAATCACATTATTGCTAAAGAATTCATTAATTGTAAAAGTGATGAGATTCGTGCCACAAAGGGGTGGAGGTTAATCATGGGTGGGGAACAGGGCTTAACAGGCTGTTTAATAAAGAGGGTGGAAAGTGGGCAGAACAGGGTGGGGAAGGAGGTAAAATGGGCGGGAAGTGAGAGGAACAGGCTGGGAAGGAGGAGAAGTGGAAGGGAAGTGGGCAGAACAGGCTGGGAAGGAGGAGAAGTGGGAAGAACAGGCTGGGAAGGAGGAGAAGTGGAAGGGAAGTGGGAAGAACAGGCTGGGAAGGAAGTGGGCAGAACAGGCTGGGAAGGAGGAAAAGTGGGATGGAAGTGACAGGAACAGGCTGGGAAGTAGCAGACGTGGGAGAGAAGTGAGGGGAAGAGGCTTGGAAGGAGCAGAAGTGGGAGGGAAGTGAGAGGAACAGGCTGGGAAGGAGCTGAAGTGGGCAAAGTTTAAAGGGGATCTATCATCCCTATACAAGTTAGTCTTAATAGTTAGATGATATAACGAATATGTGCAAAACTGTATTCATTTAATTTTTTAACTTGCTATTTGGGCAAAATTGAAGGAATAAATGCTGTCCTTTGCCCTACTTCTGGACAGACTGCAGGTACAGCTATGCCCCGCAGTCTGTCACTCTGCCTCTGCTCCCCTCCCTCTATTCAGCCTCCTCCGAGGACGAAGGATTTTGTCTGTAAGCTGGAGCAATCTCTGGCCAATGAGAGTGCTTCAGCTTATATGCAGAAGTCCTCTGTGATTGGAGGAGGCTGGATAGAGGGAGCAGAGCAGAGGCAGAGTGGCATACAGCGGGGCAGAGCTGTACCCCTAATCTGTCTGGAAGTAGGACGCAGGGCAGCATTTATTCCTTCAATTTCATCCAAATAGCCTTTAAAAAAACAAATGAATACGGTTTTAGACATATTCGCTATATTATATAACTACTAACACTAACTTGTATAGGGGAGATAGATCTCCTCTAATAGGAAACTCCCCACCAGAATCATGATCTGTCCCTGGAGACACTGTAATTCATAGGAAAAATTAGAGTTTCCGGGGTGAATCCGGAGACTTCTTAGGTATGCAAATGGGAACTTCTTTGGATCAAACCAACCACATTGTAGGGGACACATCAAACAGCCCAAAGTCCCATTGATTTCAATTGAGAGCTTAACTCCTTGAATTCTAGTGTAGTCTCCACTGTATTGCTTCTCAAAGTGCTGGAGACCTCTCTAGCAGTAAAGAGGTTAAAGGGATCATAATAGTTAAAAATTACTTATCCCTATTTTATAGTCCTTAAATAAAGAAGAAAAATGCCACCAGCGGCATCTCTCAAACCCTTATGGTTTGAGAGATAACTGCTTACAAAGTTCTCCCTTGCTTGACATCAGCATTCTAGTTGAAATTGTGTTAATGAAAAATAAATCTTTCACTTAAAAGGTCTTCTACATGTGCTTGCTCAAGAACACAAAGTTCACAGATATGCTCATGAAACATATCAATAATGTACCATAAAATCTCAGGTATAATATGCACCTGTGTATATTACACAGGTGTAAATTATACCCAAGATTTTTTGTACAATAATGAGTTCCTGTGTATAATATGCACCCCCTGTCCCACCCTCTACCCCCCAAAAAACAGTCTCCCCCACCCCAAAATCAGTGCTTGCCTGCCCCCCCTTTCTGCAAACAGATCCCCCTTAAGTCCTTGACCCCCCATCTGGAGGCAGCAGGCAAGAATGCCACCCGCTGCCCCTATTTCATGGCTGCCTCCAGAGGGGGGATTCTGGTTATTATGGTGGGCTTTAACATTTTTGGAATAATGCAGCATAGAGGAAGCGGGCAGTTAGTGTAGGGATGGGGGGGTCAAGGACTTCTGGGGGGTCTGGTTGCAGAAAGGGGGGCAAGCGAGTACTGATATTGGGGGGGGAGACTGGGAAGTGGAAGGGTGATTGAGGGGGGTATATTAATTTTTTTTTGTGTTTAGGTATTTTTTCCACTTGTGCTTAATACGCACCCCCCAATTCACATAAGGTGAAATGGGGTAAAAATGTATATATTATACCTGAGATTTTATGGTACTCCCAGAAAATACTATAGGGACCATTAGAGACATATGTACCAAATATATAGCAAGACATAGGGGAGATATATAAAAAGCCTTCTTAGTATATGTTTTAGAATTGTTGCTAATATTTACAATGATGAGTCATATTTCTAAAGAAGTAAAATGTCGTATATATATATTTCTTTCTGAGAATATTCTTAGAAAATTAGCAGACAATTCGCAGTAAGAATATTTTTTTCCGCATGCATAACTGTCGCTTCATACTTCCACTAAGAACAGGTCATACCTGTCGTTAAGATTTAATGAGTGAATCTGCCTTTATTTTTGGTACAGTTCAGTTAGTGAATTGCTTAATACATATTTGCAACACATTTATTATTTGGACACCTTCAAAAATTCAACTGTCAAGTTCAGAGTGCCGCTAAATGTTTTTATATATATACTATGTTGATTTGTGACAATTTTACAGACACTTTCTTAATTACTCCAGTTTTATACATCTCCCCTATAGAGACATAATATAAAACAGTGGTAGCCAACCTGGTTCCGCAAGACCTACCAGAAGTGTATGTTTTTAGGCTATCGAAGCTGGAGCACATGTGGACCAATTAGTGGCACAGTCATTTTAAATAGTCCACCAGTATTCAATCAGGGATATCCTGAAAACATGCACTGTTAGTAACTCTCGATGACTATGGTTGGCCAAAAAGATTTAGCACTGCCCTAGACATTAACCCCATAATGGCAGCCCGATCCGACATGTGGGCAGCTATTAAGGACCAAGGAGCATTTTTTTTACTCTCAATTTGAATTCTGGTATGCCAGAGCAGGGTGCAGCCTCGCTGCCATCCCAGAGTTCCATGACGTGCCAGGACGGTCACCAGGGCCAGAATTACCTCTCAGGAGCCTGTAGGCACAGAAATCTGAAGCACCCCCCCCATTGGCCATCTCCACTGGACACCGCCACACCGCCACATTGCCCCCATCAGCTCCAACTTGTCCTCACATTGCCCCCATCCTCTCCACATTGCCCTCACATTGCCTCCCATCAGCTCCAACTTGCCCCCCATCAGCTCCAGCTTACCATCACATTGCCCCCATCATCTCCAAATTACCATCATCTCCATTTTGTCCCCCATCAGCTCCATATTGCCCCCATCATCTCCATATTGCCCTCACATTTCCTCCATCATCTCCACATTGCCATCATCTCCATATTGCCCCCCATCAGCTTCATATCGCCCTCATCAGCTCCAAATTACCCTTGAATTGCCCCCATCATCTCCACATTGCCATCATCTCCATATTGCCCCCATCAGCTCCAACTTACCCTCACATTGCCCCCATCAGCTCCAACTTACCCTCACATTGCTCCCATCATCTTCACATTGCCAATTTGCCATCATCTCCATATTGCCCCCCATCAGCTCCAACTTGCCCCTCATCAGATCCATATTGCCTTCACATTGCCCAATCATTTCCATATTGCCCCTCCAGTATTCGTTTCCTACCTCTTCCCTGGTGGTCCAGAGGCAGGAGAGGTTTGTCTGTTCCTCCTTCGGCACAGACCTGTAGCTGCTGAAGCTCCCACGCGATCTTCTCTTCAGTAATGCAGAGCACAGGGAGATGATGTCATATTCCAGTGCTCTGTATTACTAAAGAGCCGACAAGGGAGTACAGAAGCTATGGGTCTATGCTGAAGGAGGCACAGACCTTCCTGGGCGGTGGTGGGTTAGTGCGGGCGGCGAGGCTACTTTTTTTTTTTTTTTTTTTAAAGAGGGTCCCAATGACAGACACCCCTCTGTTGGGTGCACCTGTAGGCAGATGCCTACTCTGCTTTATGGTAAATCTGGCAATGACAGTCACTGGTCCTTAAGTGCCAGGACCGGTGTGATTAAAGACACAACTCAGTTTTTTTTTTGCAATTATCTACTAAACAGTGAGGCTGATATACTATAAAGGACTGAAATAATTCTGCACCAAAACAGCTGCATCATAGGGTACAAATTAAACATTTAAAATGTTCTATTTATAAATACTGTAAAATCTTAGATATAATACACACCTGTGTATAATATGCAGGTGTAAATTTAACCCAAGATTTAAGAGAACACGAGTGCCTATGTATAACCCCTTAGTGACAGACGACTTACCTGGTAAGTCCAGGAAGTCATTCGCTATAATGGAAAAAAATAAACCCCCTGTCATTAAGGGGTTAATATGCACACCTGTTTTCCCTCCCTCTACCCATCAAAAAAACATTAGTAGATCCAATGCATAGACCTCTGTGCACTGAAACTACAGCAGTGCCCTGCGAGGACCTTCAGAACCTCAAAGGGCACTACCCTTATCCCGAATTAACACAGGTCCTCACTGGGGATACAGGAAGAGGGCTATAACTGCAAGCATGCCGCCTGCTGCGTAGACATCCCAGATGCCTCTGGAGGGAGTGAATAGAGGGAGGGGATGGTGGAGCATATTGAGGTGGGTAGAGGAAGGGAAGCAGACATGTGGATATATATATATAATTTTTTTTCTTTTGTAAAATACGCACCCCCCCACACTTCACATAAGGTGAAAAGGGGCAGACCTGTGAGTATTAGAAGCTAGATTTTACAGTAAATAGAACTTTTATCCTCTTGAAAGCTTGAGAGGTCTCCAATGCATTGCAAAGCAATACATTGGAGACCCTATCGAGCATTCATGGGGTTAATAGCCCCATTTAAATTAACTGGATTTTTTTGTATTTGTCCCCTATGATGCAGTTGGTTTGACCCAGAATAACTGCAGTTCTTTATAGTGTTTTGGGCTCTGTGTCTTTTTAAAGACATATGGATGTCTCACAGCCTATATTAAATAACTTTTTAGTTCAATAATTTGTGGACTTTTATAGAGAGGTTGATACATATGCTATATGTACAAAATATTACATAGCAGGAAAGGGTGTATGTGCCGCTCCAGCTGTTGAACTACAACACCCATCATTCTCAGCTAGCCTTCAGTCAGCTAACAAGCCCAACAGCAGCTGGAGAGCAAAACTGGGTAACTGACGATGATGGAAGTTTGAGACCAAAACTGCTGGTGAGCCACAGTTGTTCCATCTGCTAGAAATACAGGGCTCAGAACAGAATTGTGTGTACACCTCTTCCAAGACTTCAGTTTAGAAATATGCCTGTACATGCCATGGCTATGACTAATCTTCACCTAAACTAAAAGCAATAAACCAAATTAGTCTTGATATTATAAGTGGATATATTATGAAAGGATTACAACAGTTAGTCATTAAATGGGGGGGGGGGGGTATTTAAATTGTTAAAAATAAAAAGTTGGTGAAACAGACTGTATCCTAGGAATAAGCATCTCTTGTTTTGTTGAACCCCTTAATGAACAGTGATTTGCCAGGATCATCACTCACCAGTCCTGGCACATCACTCTTTGTGCTTACAGAGCTCCTGGGGGACAATGATCAAAGTGCATACCTCCCAAGTGTCCCTCTTTAGGAGGGACAGTCCCTCTTTGAGACCCAAATCCCCCTGTCCCTCTTTTCTACCCTGTTGTCCCTCTTTTTAGGACATCAGAGTGAGTGGTGTATATATTATTCTATCACATTGGTCCACAGCAATGAAATTCACATAAATGTTTAGTTAATCTACAGTATATGTGTTTGTAATTGATTCTGTGTAAATAAAATACTTTGATCTTGCTCTAAATCATTTATTCAGTTACACAAAGAGATGTCAGTAGGTGACAAAGTAACCTAAAAATCCCCCGCCCACCAGCCACGCCCCTAGAAACACCACCTAAAACACAAGTGTCCCTCTTTGGCCATTTGAAATGTTGGGAGGTATGAAAGTGGTCTTGAAGGGAAGATAACTTCCCTGGACCCTGGTCATTAAGGGGTTAATAGATCAAATTACATGTGCAGATGTCCTTCATACAGCAGTCAGTTATAGCTTTGTATTTCTTTTTTTGCATTATACAGTGCAATTTTTCCCAGTAGGTAGAATAGGCAACTGCCTAGAAGGCCAAATTTTGAAGGGCCCCTGAGATGTGGTGGCCACAAACGCATTCTGAATTGTGGGTGTGTGACCAGAGCAATATCAATGTCCCTGCACCATTTTATACACTTATTATTTAACCCCTTGGAAGACAGAGAGCTCTCCAGCACATTGCAATGCAATGGTCTCTCTAGCAACAAATAAGTACATTTTTTGTTTTTTAGAGGGGAGGGTCTTGGAGCAGGGCCATGTGAGGAATAATGGTGTGGTAATGGATGGAGCTAATGGCACCTAAAGTGCTTTGCCTATGGGCTTCTGAGAAGAGATCCCATGGAGCAAATAGTGGAGGGGGAACATGCAAAAGGGGAGGGTTATATGAAGTTAGGTGGGTAGGGGTGGAGAGTCAGAGGAGTTAAGTTAGGGAACAACAGGAAGTATAAGTTAGTGAGCTCATAGTTATAGGTGGATTGAGCCCCACCCGCCCCTGTTGTAGTCTTGTGGGGTGATGTTAGTAGACTTGTGCACGGGCAAAATTTTCGGTAAAATTCGAATTCGGACTAATTTTTTTTTTTCTAATTCGGATGATCCTAATTTCGGACCGGGCCTATTCGATTCGGACGAAATTCTGATCCATTCCGAATTATTCGGCCGAATTTAACATGGGTTAAATTATAGCAGTGCGCCTCCGTGCACGCTGCTATCATTATTTGCAGACAGGGTGTGCATTTAGAAAAAGATCCATCCCAAAAATGGACATCGAAAACCCATGCCTGTCATTCAATTTAGCATGTTCGAACATCGAAACCCCATGCCTGTCCTTCAATCTAGCATATGTTCGAACATCGAAACCTCATGCCTGTCATTCAATTTAGCATATGCTCGACATCGAAAACCCATGCCTGTCACATCCTACTCAACATAAGTGGTCGACTCGAACATGGACAAACTACATGTCACATTCTATGTTAGTACATGGGTAAAGATTAAGGTTTCATTTTCTGGTACCAGCCTCCTACCCTACTGTCCCTCTTTAGTACCCAAATTCCTCTCTCTCGTTTTCCTATCCTGATTTCCCCTCATATCAGATAACTCTATGTGTATATACATTGTAGAGTTTCATACTACATCAAGAATAAACATCAATGATTGTAATGTGATAGATGTAATGTGTTAACCCTTTGAGTGCCAGAGTGGTACGCAATGCATTGCAAAGCAATGCGTTGCATACCACTCTGGCATTCAAAGGGTTAAAAAGAAAAATTGAGACATTCTGTTGTGAACAAACTGCAACACAGGAGAGAAATAAAAAAAATGCTTGACATCTATACTGAAGAGGGGTCCACAGCATTGTCTTAGTATAGCAATATCACCGTTTTCCGTGAGTGTGCAATACAGGGCTCTATGGTAATTGCTGGGCATTTCCCAATGTCATAATCAGGGGATGATGGGAGTTGTATTCTAACTACTGTTAGGAAACACATAAGTGATGCACATTCATCTCCCACCTAGAAATTATTTACACACGAGGCAACTCCCCCAAGTAATACCTAGCCCCTTTCCAAGTGAAAGGACTTCCAGAAAGGCTTCAGATCTCTTAGTGACTCACCTGTTATTGCCAGTCAGCGGGACCCGGAGAGTAGGAGGGGGTGATGCTATGGCTGCACGGCACGGTGCTCTTAGTTGGTCACTTGTCGCAATGTTGAAGCTCAGCCCGGCCAGCACCTTCTGGGTGGAGACACCTCACAGCAATCCTGTTCAGGACACATCATGCACTGTTGTGCACTCATACTAGGGATCCCAAATGTTTAGACTCATTTTATACAGGGGGCACCCTCCTGCAAATCTGGGACGGTAGACCTATTTACTCAAGTCTTGACTTTAGGTGGGCGATAAACAATACAAAATAGGCATAATGTTTCACTATCACATAATTCACGTCACTGAAGCAGCCAGCAGGCATCACCACTGAGTGAGCATAGGGCTGCCCGGCTGCTGACAGTCACACTGATGGGACACCCTGCAACACAGAAATGGCGGAAGAGCACAAAATAAACATGCTATGGGACGGCAAATTGCCGCCCCTGTCAAAGTGCCGCCTGGGTCCATGGACCCACTGGGACCCATGTAAGGGCCGGCCCTGTATTCGAACAAATACCTAATATTTTTTTATATTTTACACAGGAACAAATATTACTTGCTCTTGCAGTGGCAATAACTGGAACTAATGCTGGCTGCCTACCTATGCCTAGCCTAATGCTACCTGCCTGCCTACACAACAACTGTACACTCTCTAATCTCTTCTCTCTCTGAGCTCCAACAACTCAATGAGGAAATGCAGGCTGTCTGTCTGTGTGACTGTGTCATTAGTCCAACCCCCATCATGAAACGAAGAAGGCTATTCGAATACAGACAAAAGAGGGAAGTAGTGCATGAAACGGAGAATGGAATTGGACTAGAGACATGGAGGGAAAATTATGGAGGGAAAGTAATTGAGCGCGCACAGGAAGTACAAAAAAGTCCTGGTCAAAAGTAGTCAAAACTTTTGGAAATGTGTCGATTGCCGAAACTTCCGAAAGTTTCGATGAATTTCGGACCTGGGCTGTTCGGAGTCGGATCATTTTTTCCGAATGACCCTTGAGTTTCGGATTGGCCGAATGTCTCCGAATGACCCCATTTTTGACGAAATCCGAATGTCTCCGAATGAATTTGCACATGTCTAGATGTTAGCATGGGGTAGTCCTTCATTGGATGGGGGTATGCTCAGTGTGACAAAATAATTCAGTTTGGATCCTTAGGGAGGTAACCCTAGGGAGGCTGGCATGGGCTGATGCCATGGGTGGTTATGTTACCCATTTGAAGCTGGCTGGGTCTAGCACAATTGGGGTAACTGGGTACAGGCACTGTAAAAGGTGGATAATGACTTGGTTTAGGCATTAGCCCATTTTCAGTTTTGGCCATGCAAGAGAAGATGTTCATTATGTGGGGGAACTGGTTTAAAAGGGTTAATTGTTGTGTCTAGTTTGGCTTTATGTTAATAGTAATTTTATTGGTACATGTTATTTATTAAGTATTAATAAATTTGGCCTGTTCTTACCCAAGTTATGTGCAGTGTTTTTATTTCCTCATATCCTAGTCCTTTTGCATGTAAATATGACTCTGGCAGTTTCCTTTATATAGTGATTTCCGTTGAAGTCTGCCTCTAGGACACACCTCAACAAAAATGGACTTCAATGGACTCGAATGGCTCCTTGGGTAACCTAGCCTTTATCAGATTGTAAACTGAAGCAATTAACAGGTGGACTATAAGAAAAAAAAACAAAAAGAAGTAAAACATATTATATACACATGTAATTGACCTTTGTTTGATTAACACATACCTAGGTAGATCCTACTTACCTAGCCACTCATTCCTAAGGTAAACTTCTGCTTTAACTCTGTGTGGGTCATGGGGTGGCCAACACATTGCTTTGCAATATACTGTTGACCCCTCTGGCACTCAAAGAGTTAAGCAGAATTTTTGAGGGACATTACAGAGTTAGACCATGTCTTATACCACTTGGCTGTTGTGAAAAAATGCATTGAAAACATCTCTAGAATCCAAGGGGTTCATATGCATTCACACTTATTGCCACTTAAAACAAGTCTGAAGCAACCTCTATGCAATTTCTTTATATTTTCTTTGTTATTTTTAACAAGCAGAATAATTTGTTCATATAAGTGGCTATTTAAGTTGAGGAACTATTATATCTCGAAATGTTCGATGAAGAATTCTCCTTCCACTCTTCTTTATAGATCATGATATACTAGTGCAAATAATGTAAACCACTGATAGGAAGAGACGTATTTAGGTCAAGGCAAAGCAGAATGAGGCCTAGGGCAGCAGGCTGGCAGGGACAGAAGATTGAGCACCTTTGTTGCTTTGTTCCTATGCCCATTTTCTAAAGAAGATGCACTATTTAAAAAAATTAAATAAAATATGTGATTCCAAGGCTTTACCAAAGTAAATACACCCCAATGATCTTTCTACATAATTCAAATTTAGCACTTTCTTTTAGGCCTTTGAATGCTATTTTTTGCATTGATTTTCTATACATATATATCTAATGGTCTTTCTTCATAAATCAAACTGGATGTCACAGTCCAGCTCTGACAAGGAAGATAAACAGGTGGTGATTTGAGTAGTAAAATGTATTGCCACAGGACATCTATCCTGTATGGACGGTGTGAGCAGGAACAAAAACAAAACTGGCTGACAGAGGTTTTCAGACAGAATGCATATAACTTTATTGAACAAAACAATAAACAGGAACTTGACAATAAGTGCCCTTCTACCTATAGTACCTTGAACCTCAAGGATTCCCTCCCCCTCAAGAAACATTTATTGGTTCCTGGAACCCCAGCCTGAGATCCATTCTTGTCTGTTCCATCTCCTGGGAGAATAGATAGTCTCTTTCTCACTAGCCACTCCAATGAGGTGCCTTAACCCTTTGAATGCCAGAGAGTTAGCCAACATTCTGGCTTAAGGGAAACTTTCAAGAAACAAGTATTAATTATGACAATAAACATGTTGAAATAGATATACTGGTATTATTTGTTTCTGTGCTTTGTACTTTTTGCTTAAGAACCTATGACCTTTAGGACTTAGGTTCTTATTCAAATACATATTGCCCCCCCCACCTAACCAGAAATGTAGGCTTATATTTATCAGTGTTCTTTAGGGTCTTATTGGGGAAGGGGGGGAGCACTGTGCAGATGACCAGAAAATGACTCCTTCTACTCTAAGCTTTGCAGCAGTGTCTGTGTTTATATATGTGTGTGAGAGGATTGTAAAAATATAACTGAACACAAATATAGAAATTAGTAATAAAACTGACAAAATGACCTGGCTAAATTGATTACCAATTCAGTATTGTATTTTAATTCAATACAAAACTATTCTACTAAAGAAGTTTCCCTTTAAGAGGATCATAATCATTTACCATACTGGTAGGCGGCTGCTGGGGTCATCAAACCTCCTACCTGGGGAACCAACCTCCTCTCAGATCTGCAGTATTGACTACCCTCTATAGGAGACAGACCCCTAGATTCCACTTTCTGGCCCCTCACATCCTGTTGGAGTTAAAAAGTGTCACTTAAAGGGGAGACCATTAAAATGTACTACTCATGAGCTACCCTGCTATATATATATATATATATATATATATATATATATATATATCAGTGTGAATCTAGCTTCCCAAAATCAAGACCCTCCAGACCTTGGGAAGTTGAGGTGAGATAAACTATCCAGTGAGATAAACTCAGAACTTACCATGTTATTCTATGGAGCCTCTTTTTTTATGCTTAAGCCCCTCTGTCTTGTTTCCAGCTTGGGGCATGTAGTTGTGTGACTCATCTCTAAAGTAATGTTGGTTCATGGCCATAAGTCATGTCCTTGGACCTCAAGCCTGTCCTCAAGCCCCCCAACAGTGAATCTTTTCAGGGTTTCCTCAATTAAACACAAATTAATATTGTTAACTCAGGCAGATCCTTCAGATCATTGAGACACTAATCCGTTTCCATTTATTGTTGTTATTATATGTTCAATTATTGTGTTTTATGTATTTATCTAAATTCTTGAATTGTACTCCAGTTAAGGAATGTCTGTGTTTTTGGCTTTGAATCAGACAAGTACAGAGGTATGAGACTGTCTCCCTTGGGGCCATGTACAGTATAACATAGAGATGCCAGAGAGCTCAGCCTTGTCTGAAGCAAGCATACAGAGCTTCACATTATTCACAGCTGAGATTGCTTAACTTCACAGTCCTCTTTAGTACTCCTTCCAGTGTCTAATGAAGAAAACAGTAATGTCACCATCATGTGGATTGTTTTATACTAATCAACTGTGCCTTATACAATTTGTTGTTAAACTTCTAGGCTGATGGTTCTAAGTAATTTTGCTGTAGTGTAATCATTTTGTTGCTAGTGAAATCCTGGTGGAACTCTAATAGACTTTAACACACTGTGAAGCAATGTGCCTGAGACCTCTCTAGCAGTGGTGTCCGTAGACATTTTTCCAGGGGGGGGCAAAGCCATAATATGACCCCCAGGCCAGCCCATCTAGCCCCTTTATTTATATGGAGGAGGGTAATTATAGGGGGGCAAGTCCCCCCCACTCCGGACGCCCATGCTCTCTAGCATTGAATGAGTTTAGAAAATTAAATGATGTGGCATCGCAGAGGCTCCCACAGATGCTTTGTCAAAAGTGGTCCCCCATGGCCTACACTCTTAGTATGGAATTTCTGTTAGAAGTGATGGAGTTTAGATCCTGCACTGTTCTTAGTTTTATACATTGTGAAGACCATGACGGCACACTGTCTCTTCTGGTACTCCAGTTATACTGAGGTCACCTTATTGCACCTTTCCTCTACTACTGGAGGCAGTGTGGAGTCAGTGGTTTCATACTGTATGAAATTTGAGAAACCACCTCCCACACTACCTGCAGAAAATATAAACTAAGGTAACTGAATAAATGGTGTGATTGAGTCCAGGAGATTAAGGGTAGCAATCACATCTCAGTCTAAATATCCTTGTAAGCTCTGTGATTGGCTTTAATTCTTATGTTGCCCTCCTCAATCACTGTTTATAAAGGTGTGTAATGTCTGATATGCTAACCAGAGTGCTAACCAGAGTCATCAATAAGTGCACATGAGGTCATATAGTTTCAGACATCTTTTTTTGCATGCAGTAATCACTCTTTTCAATACATCAGACATCACACACACACAAGTTGTGATTGTGGAGCCTCTCACATAGCATACAAGCCTCCTTCTACCTCAGAGCCTCTTGTTCATTACTCTTCCGAGCCTCTCACCAGTGACATAGTGGAAGTCCCTGCAGCCTCTCAGGTGTGTGTGTTTAATAGGTGCAAGGTGCACTGGTGTGTCCCTTGTTTGCTTGCTCCAGCCTCTCGCCCTTCCATTTTCTTTCACCATTTCTCTGTTTCTTCATCCATCATTACCTCCATTATTTCCACCCTTCATTTCTTTCTCCTCCCATCTAGCCTCTTCATCCTTCCCTCCATTCTTTTCCTCCCTCTTCATCTCCATCCATCCACACTTCCATGTTGTACTTCCTCTATCCAACCTCCCATTATTTTCCCCCATATTTCCATCTTCTTTCTTCCACAATAATTTCGTCTCCCCCCCTCCCTCCTTCCATCTCCTCCTCTATGCTTCCATATTATTCCTCTCCCTCCCTCTAACTTTTCTCTCTTATACTCTGTTTTGGTTCTTCCTCCCTTTCTCTAGCTTTCCCCCCCTCTCCAGTTTCTTCCTCCTTCTTCAATGTCTTCATCCTTTTCTCCAGCCTCTTCCTCAATCCCTTCAACTTTTTTCTTTCTCTCCATCTTCTTTATCCATCACTACATATTCTTCCTCAATCCCACCAATTAATTCCTCTCCATCTCTAATTGTCAGGGCCGGATTTACAATAAGGCAGAGTAGGTATCTGCCTACAGGCGCACCCCACAGAGGGGCGCCTGTCATTGGGATCACTTTTTTATTTTTTTTTTTAATTAGCCTCGTTATTGTTATGCGCAGTGGCATAACAATAATCCCTCCACCCAGCGCCCGCTCTATGTTGCCCCCATATTGCGGCCTCCCCCCGTTGTCCATTTCCTACCTCCCTGGCAAGAGAGATCCATCATCTGTTCCTCCTTTGGCACAGACCTGTAGCTGCTGAGCTCCCTCGTCGATTCTTTAGTAATACAGAGCGCTGGGAGATGCCATCATCTCCCAGCACTCTGCATTACTGAAGAGAGGACAGAGCGGGAGCTCCATCAGCTAGAGCACTGTGCCAAAGGAGGCACAGAAGACAGATCTCTCTTGCCAGGGAGGTAGGAAACAGACAACAGGGGGGAGGCGGCAATGTGAGGGCAACATGGAGATGGTGGGGGCAATGTGGAGCTGATGAGGGGCAAGTTGGAGTCGATGGGGGGCTATGTGAGGGCAATATGGAGATGGTGGGGGCAATGTGGAAATCATGGGGGGCAAGTTGGAGCTGATGGGGGTAATGTGAAGGCAATTTGGAGATGATGGGGTCAATGTGGAGATTAGGAGCATTGTGGAGGTGTCCAGTAGAGATGGTCAAGGGGGTGGGGGGCGCTTCAGATTTCTGTGCCTACAGGCTCCTGAGATGTAAATCTGGCCCTGCTAATTGTAAGTGGTTGTTTTAATAGAGGGGACTATGGCGTGCAGAGGATTGATCTATTTTATTATAGGGCTGTGGAATGCTTTTGTGTGCCTTGAATATGTTTTATCACAGCCTCTGCAATCATATGTTTTATTATTGTTGTTATTGAGAGAGAGAGGTGTAAAGGTAGGGACAAGCACAAGTATGGGGGGGGGCATGTGTTACCTTTTCTTCATTAACCTTTTGAACACCAACAAGGTGTGCAATACCTTTCAAAGAAGGAGTTGGACATATCTCTTGCATTAAAATGGCTGTCAGCATGTGGATCATGAATCATACATAATGCATCAGCTCCCTGACACTGCAAAAACTTTGTTGTTCCTCTCTGTCTTTCTCCTTCTATCGAAGACCTGAAGTCCTCCAGCAGGGAGCTGCACCATATGGTGTTGATGCATGAATCAAATTTGCTATTGGATATCAGATAAGGTTTATATTGGATCAAATTATTTAAACTTACTCCAGTCCATGGAGGGGAACCCAGCTTCAGACTTCAACCCAGGTCCCAGTAGGTTCTAATAAATCTCCTGACACCATTCCTAACCCAACACACTTTTAATTATGTCTGAACAAGAGTTAAATCATAGAACTGACTATGTGACAAAATCATATGAAGGCCAAACTCAGGGTAAATGATGCTTTCACCGTGCAAAGATATAAAAGGCAAATATGGCAATGTACAGCTGTGTCTGAGTTCCAGTAGGCAACAAAAACACATATTTTTACAACTTTGAAATTCCACTTCTACTTGGGCACAGCATATTGATTCTGGGGGCACTACATGATGCACCAGGAAAATACATGGTCATCTTCCAGGTGGAAATACACAAATGCACCTGCGCTCTCTCTCGACAGCACTACCTTAAAAACAGATTTAGAGAAACATAAATGGGTATATCTAAAAGACTAAAAATCTTCAGAAGTCAAACCAAACACAATCCTAAAGACAGGTAACAGTCCTCTTTTATTTCTTGTCTTGGCTCGAAGTTCCTCTACATAACCCAGAATCCAGACATGCAGCATGTAATCGAGACGTCGGACAGGTTCTCCAAATACATAAAAAAGAAAAAAGAAGAAAAAACAGTGCCGTCCACTCTGAGTGTAGTACGTAAAACTTCACAAATTTATACCAATTTAAAAATAGAAGACCGTCCCTCTTCAGGGTACTCACATTTTCTAGAGGCTATTCTGCCTCTGGATGTAATCGCCTTGACTGGATCTGACTTCCAGTCACAGTCTCTCTCCTTCGTCTCCCAGCTGTATGCTCCCCTTCCTCTTCTTCCTTCCAAAAGCCCTCCTCTCCACCCTTCAAAAGGCTACTCCAGGGGAATTTTATAGCCCTTATGCAAATATACCAACAGGTAGTATGTATCTACCTTTAAAAGGCTAATTTCACCCTAAGCTACCGAGGGGGCAGAAGGTATGAGCACAAATAAACAGCTATAGAGAAACAATGGATATATCAAAAATCCCACAAATTTATTAAAAAGGATATATTCCTTTACAGCTGTTATACCGGATAACACCCTTTTAAAAACAGCATCAAACATATAAAATCTCCCTACGCGTTTCGTAACATACAGTCACTTTTTCAAGGGACAAGAAAAAAAAAAAAAATGTGTAGGGAGATTTTATATGTTTGATGCTGTTTTTTTTGCATAAGGGCTATATAATTCCCCTGGAGTAGCCTTTTAAAGGGTGTAGAGGAGGGCTTTTGGAAGGAAGAAGAGGAAGGGGAGCATACGGCTGGGAGACGAAGGAGAGAGACTGTGACTGGAAGTCAGATCCAGTCAAGGCGATTACATCCAGAGGCAGAATAGCCTCTAGAAAATGTGAGTACCCTGAAGAGGGACGGTCTTCTATTTTTAAATTGGTATAAATTTGTGAAGTTTGACGTACTACACTCAGAGTGGACGGCGCTGTGTTTTCTTCTTTTATCTTCCAGGTGGAAGCTGTGGTTGGAAAGTTTGTTGCCATGACTTGAATGTCATATGATCCTCCAAAGCTCCGGATTTGTGATTAGCCATAATCTCCCTTTATATAAAAAAAAGTCTGATCACGCGAAACAACCTTGTAAATTCAACATGGTCAAGATCCTTGGAGTTAACTACCGGGGGCAGACTGCCACATGCCTGCAATATGTTTAGTTGCCAAACAACATATATACGTAATGATGGGCTTAATGTATAAAGACAAAATGAAGCAATTCTTGGAAATATCACCTGCATTGTTGGAGAAAAAATGTCCAAATTCCTATTGCTTTAAGCCCTTGAGTGCTAGAGAGGTATTGAATCAACTGCAATGCAGCTTCAAGTGGGTAAAAGCCCCATTTAAATAAAAGGAAATTAAAATGTGTCTCCTAGTAATTGGATTGCATCACTTTGCTTTTACATAAGGCCCATTATTTGAATACCAGCACAAATACTGGCATATAGATGTTTTAACCTTGTTCTTCTCTCAGTTTTTTTTGGGAAGTGGGGGGTCTTTCACTGAGCACTGGAGAAAGTAGTGTATCAGATGTGCTGGTCTCCGATGCTATTCTGCTCAATGACTACATCATTCTTTCCCAGATTTATCAATGATTTCTTAATGATCCTATTTTCACTCTGGTTTTCCCTACACCACAAACCACGAAATAAATAAGAGATGGCTTTAGTAGAACTTTTTTCATAGTGAATCTTACTAATGTTATTAAGGAAAAAACATTCATATGACGTTTGCGCGTGGCTAGTATTTTCCCAACTGACTAACAATTTCTATTACCTGCTCAGACAAGACAAACTACAATTTTTCTGGTGTGCTTACTGTTTGGATCCTTTGTAAACAACACCATACTTCACTTTTACCTTTCTCTTGTTAGTTTGTCCACTGCTTCTCATCACCACCAAAAACTGTAACCTACTTGTCACCATAAAAGCTTCAATTATCCAACCTGATATGTAAGTTATATGTCACATGTACATTAATGCATTGTAGCAGGGTAGTTGTTAGAATCCCTGGGTTTGAGCCAATCTAATGTTTCACTAATGTACTGGGCACCTCAACTGTACCATTACTAGCAGAGAGCACTGTTACATGCCCCAAAAGGGCAACAAGACCATGGCAGTTAAAGCCCCTTCTTTGTACAATGATTTTACAAAAGAAGATCATTTACTTCTCTCTTGCATTCAAATGGTTAAATAAAAATACAAAGATGAAACATAAATACAGAGTCATAGCATTATCCCCCTATGATGCAAGATACATCTATAATGTCTTTAGCATCCAAGGGGTTAAGTAGAATTTACTCTAATGCAGCACAAGAATGAGAGCACTGTGCACACACCAGAAGTTATCTAGGACAGCCAGTACTTAGGGAACATTCCCCATTATAGAAGATATAAATGGAACTCAAGTCATGAGGTTTAGTTAGGAAGCTATTTCTAATTTTGAAACAGATTCCACTGGGAGGGATTACTACATCTTAGTGCTTGGTAACCAACAATGGTCAGAATGTGTTTTTTTTTACATAGTAATTGCTTTTCATGGAATCATACTTATCCCACATACTACTCATGGAATATGGGATTAAAATTACAGGGAAATATGCACTTATAAATAGAATAAATGTACTCCTATTTTTGGGTATCCTGAAATGAATTGTGTAATGTTTTAACTTTTATTGTTTTTGTAGCATTATATCAATTTATTTAACTTGTTCAGGTTAATTTTCTTTAATTATGTGTACTTGTGTTAAATTAGCTATTTCATTTCTGTTTCTTGCACTTTCAGTGATAGAATCACCCAGCCACTACCTGCTGTCTGTATAATGAATTTGTGACTCAACTGTAATTACAAATGGTCTTAAAAACTCTGTGTGTGTCAGCCTCAGCAACGATCCTCTAAATGTATAGTTGTCATGGGCTCATTTTAAAGGGATAGTAATACTTCATTTTAACTTTATTTTATTTTGTAGGCATTAAAAAAACATGAAGAATGATATAAGTCTTATCTCTGAAACCTTTATGGTTTAAGAGATATTCACAAGCAAAGTATCCCCCCCCTGTTCAACCAAATCAGAAGGGAGGTGCCCAGGTAGACTGCAGAGAGGTACAATCTTCAATTAAGATAAGGGAAAAAGCTGAAAAACTTGTCAAGGGGGAAAGGGCTTTCATTGTTTTCATAGAAAGAAAATTGTCCCCTTCTGTTATCTGTCTGGTCTTACAACCAGATTCACATCTGAGAAGAGATTGTTTACACTAGGAAAAAGAGGCGGGAGGGGGAAACTTTGCTTGTGAATATCTCTTAAACCATAAAGGTTTGAGAGATGACATATCATTCTTCATGTTTTTTTAATGCCTACAAAATAAAATAAAGTTAAAACGAAGTATTACTATCCCTTTAAAGACTATAGAGAGAAGTTCCTCAAATCACTGAAAGTGGATAATGAACAACTGAAAAAATCTGATTTAAGATAACTATACACAGAAATAGAAAGCCAGTAAGCAAAATACATTTATATATACTACTAAATAGCAATATATTTAAAAAAACATTACTACATATGGAACTAATGTGATAAAAGAACATGTAATACAATGTCCTCTAGAGAAGAATTTCCTCAATCATGGTTCTCAAGTACTCCTAAAAATGCAGGTTTTAAAGAGTTCCTGACCTGGACACATTGTGTAATCAGTGGACATTTTATTGTAGTTAGATCGCCCCCTGTGGTCAGTTCATTGAAAACCCTATTCTGTTAGGGGTACTTGGGGACCATGATGGAGGAGCTATGCTCAAGAGCATGGATATCCAAATCATTTTAAAGTATACATCTTCCCCAAACAGTGCAG
Organism: Rhinophrynus dorsalis; assembly: GCA_037306005.1. Lineage (NCBI taxonomy): Eukaryota > Metazoa > Chordata > Amphibia > Anura > Rhinophrynidae > Rhinophrynus > Rhinophrynus dorsalis. The sequence continues at coordinate 366,954,580 of CM074723.1, read as the reverse complement.
TTTTTCAGGATCCCAAAACTGATGTCACGGTTCCCAGAGAAGTTCAGGAGTCAGTACGTATAGTTAAATGCAATTTATTAATAGTAGTGGTAGACAAATATATATACAATAGGAAGTTGGCAAATATATACAAAGAAACAAGCAGAGGGTTACAAGCCAGCGAGCACAGTTATCAGAAATAATAGGCTGCCAAGCTTGACCAAAATGCTAGAGACTAGGCCTCAGCCACTGGTAGTCTCTACCGGAATCAGGAACAGAACAGGAGCAGGAACTGGGTCAGGAACAGGAACACAGGATCTTGATCCAAAGTAGGAGATGTACCAACTCATCTGCTATAACTACTCTGAAGTCCCTTTCTTCTGCTGTTGTCATCAGCATAGTACCATTCAGTCTATATTCTGACATTGGGTTTTTGTGTCTTTTATACATTATTTTGTGGGACTGATTTTAAATGCCATAGTTCTCTCTATTCTGCTAACATTTTTAATTCAATTTTCTTTTGACTTACCTCTCCAGGAATGTCAGTCCTGTTAATTATCTTAGTGTTGTCTGCAAAACAGCATACCTTCTACTGAAGCCCACCAGTAATTTAACTAATAAAGTTAATAATTAGAACAGACACTAACTCTGATGTCTGAAGTATTCCACTATAACCAATCCTTCCTCAGAATATATTCCATAATCTTCTGTTTTTCATCTTTATGATAATACTTTATCCAGCCAACTGCATTTGAATCCAGGCCCAAGCCATGCAGCTTGTGGATTAACTTTTTCAATGGGACAGTTTCAAAGGTTTTACTAAAATCCAGATTAGCAACATCTATTGCCCCCACCTGGTCTATAATTTTATTTGTTTGACAAGACATTTCTGAAGTAAATCCATGTTGAAATTGATCTTGAAACCCTCGAATATCTTAAATATGAAAAAGTCTCTTTCAAAAGGATTTCCATTCATTTTTTGAACAACTGATGTTATGGTCACATGCCTGTAGTTGCCAGAGTCATCCGTACTACCATTTAAGTAAAGTGGGAAAACATTTGCAATTATCTAGTCAACAGGAACTGTTCTTGTCAACAGTGACTGATTAAAATGTTCACATAATGGTGAAGCATGTACAGCCCTAAGCTCTTTCAGCACACTTCGATGTACTTATCTGCACCAACCGACTTGTCTACCTTTAATTTAGATAATAACTTTAAGACTTTCTTCTCAGTAATTAGATATGATTATTTTTCATTACCTTTATTACTTGTTTCTCTTAACACTGGTTCCCACACTTCATAGTCAGTTGAAAAAACTGAATAAAAGCAATTCTTTAAGCGGTCGGCTATTGATTTGTCACTCTCCACATGTCTATCCTCTTTTTGTCTTAAGACTAATGATATACACCTCTAATTTTTTTCCTATTACTACTATAACAAAATAAAGTGTGTCACCCTTTATCTCTGGCTGATCTATATTCTTTCTGCTTCGGTATCTCTGATTATACATTAGTCTCCATATGTTTATTCTGTATACTTCGCTGTCTCCATCCAACAGAGGCTGCCTATACTTCTAAGAAGCAATCTTTTGCCTTAACACTGCCTGCTCCATTACTTTCACTAACATGCCTGATAAGAGTTCAGTTGCATCTGGTATTGCATGTTTTCATTGTTTCCACTGTTTCTGAACTCCAAACAATAATTTCTTCTCTGTCAATTAATTACTCAAAAATGTTCCCATATATGAAAAATCAGTCCTTCTAAAAACATAAGATTTTAATTTTAGTGTCATTACTTTCCTTCTTTAGACATAGACAGCACTGATTGGTGATCACTGCATACCAAATTTTCTCACACCAAGACATCAGGAACTCTACCGCCATTTATCAATATTACATGTATTTATTTACAAAGGGTTTTAACTGGAAGAATACATTAAGACTTCTCTCCTTTTCACCAATGGCGTATCTACGACTCTTTGCTTGCGACCTTTAGCTCCACCACTTCTCAGAACACTGCTTCATAGCATCCTCGGCCCCCTCGCCTTTAAACTAAGCTATATGTCCGCCGTCTCATGTATTCATAAGTAATTCCTGCAGATACTCTTTGACGTACAGACCTCCCTTTTTTTTCTTCCCTCCTTTTCCCCTCTTTTCATTACATCTCTTCTCCTAAACTCTTATAACATTCATCCTACCTTGCTAGACTTGCTTGTCTTTTTATCTTTTATATCAACTCAGCTCTTCTTTTTCCTCTTCTACATGTTCTCCCAAGCATACATCGTCCCTCCATTTGGACTCTTACGTTACTTTCTTATGTTTCCAACTTAACTGATGTATCATTCACTCCGGATGTATATTCTTTGTATCCTGTACTGCCTTTCTTTTATAACAAAGTTTTTCGAAAAAAAAAAAAAAAAAAGACTTCTCTCCTTTTCAGTTATGTCCTGGAGAGCTTTCACAGTACAAAGTTAGATATTTACACAAACAGAGAAACTGAATATATATACTAGCAGAAATAGTTCAGCATAGTGGTGTGTGTATCTACCTATATGGGCACAAGCTGTATATAGGGCTGCATGCCCATACTGGATTGTTGGCATTGTAGCATTCTTAATATGTGCAATCATTTTTTAACTCTCTCCCCTCCCATACCATATCCTGTATTTTTCTTCTCTTTCTCCCCCCCCCCCACACTCTGCCTTGCACAGGGTATTTATGACCCTCTGCAAGAAGAGTGTGGATTTTCTCTTGGTCCCTGTCTTATCAGCAGTTCCGCTGTGTTAACCCCAGCAAATAACACAGTCAATGTATTAACTGTATTAAATGTAAATTCTGTGTCAATCCATAATTCTGTTAGTCCAATAAAACAGGTATTACAAGATATTATTTTTGTTTGTTATTTTACATATATATACATCCCGATGAAGGTACAAACTTGGACCAAAACATTTGGTGTTGTATGGCTATGATGAGTGATACAGTAAGTGTGGTCTCACATCAGTCCATTTGGGAGAATCCCAGTTTGAGTATATCTATGTATTATTTAATTATGGGATATGTGACATATTATTATTTTTAGCATATTTTTGTCCTTTTAGTGTATGCCACAGTCTTGTTCTATATTGTGATTTTTTTGCCACTGTGTACCAACAAATTTGGTCATTTCATCAACCCCATCTTGTCTTTGGTCTTTTTCTTAGGCATTCAGTACTGAGTGAAGTCCATTCCAAAATGTGTTTAGTCCATCTATCTGGTTTTCTTGTTATGTGACCTGCCTATTTCCATTTTAGGCACTTTACTCTTTCAATGATGTCGTAAACCTGTGATTTGCTGATGAATCTATGCACACATTTTTTGGGCTCTTTTCATTATGTTCTCTGTGTAACCTTAAGTTTTGTATGGCTTTGGCATTCAGTGTCCATGTTCCACAGCCATACCTTAGAACTGGGAAACCACATTTCACTTGATGCTACTAATGCCCCTAGCTATACAACCCAGCACCCTGCTTGCATTCCCCACTGGTTTGTTACATTCCCTGCCTACATTTAAGCAGCAAGCCAAAAGATGTGAGAGGTTCTGAGCATGAACAAAAGCAAAGGTGCCTATTCTGAGGCTAGTCATCCTCTCAACAACAACACATTTTAGCTCTCTAGTGCCATTACAGAGGAGAAATTTCCACATACATATTAGACTAATCCCACTCATAACAGCGGTCCAAAATAATGGGCAAGTCCCCTCTGCACGGGAAATACCAGTTAACCTCAGATGTACTTTTCAGCCTTGGTTGCTTCTTGTCAATGAGGTGCAGCAAGTTTCCCTAGGCACCGAAAGCAAGGTAGATAAATTGAAGAGAGCTCTGAGAATCATCTCACGATAGCATGATGACCACTCCTCACCTTTTTTCATGGGACACATGCATTCTACAAGACTGTTTGATTACAGTACAGCACTGGGATATGATATTTCAAGATAAAATGGAAGTTTGGTCAGCTTACTCTATAAGCAAATCAAGAAAGTACTTTATACAAAAAGAGCACAATCTCTTTAATAAATCTTAAATATCTGCAGACTTTCACATTCCTCAGATGGTCATGCCAACTACACACCCTTCTTGTTAAACAATTTATAGCCACACACCCTTATTGCTAAACTATGGGGAAGCAAGATGAGGCCTTCAGTTCTGCTAACAATGCATATTCTTTGGATATCTTTTCTTGAATTCGGATCAACCAATCATTGGCTCAGTCTTGTAATTGCACTACCTATGATGAAACATGGTTAGCATAAAAATGTACACACTTTTAATGGTGTATGAGGCTCTAAGCTACTAAACACAACAACACTTAAACTGTTTTAGAGACCAAAATGTTTTAGATTCACTAATATATGGTTTAGTCTGCATTTCTCAGATCTGGACAGCTTTAGAACATCTTAAACATTTGAATACTAAAGGGGTCTCCAGAGCATTGATCTGCAATATTTGGTCCCTAGTGAATTTGTGAATGGAAGCCCCCAAATTTAGCAATGTGTACATGAGCCCTTTTTTGGTTGCCTTCATTAGGTCCATTACTATTTGTTGGAAAACCAGCCACATTGGTGTTTTGGTCACCCAGGATATTCTCTTTCATTTCTAAACATAGGATTAAATTACTTCCTTGTTGAAAATCTGGGATCTTTGGAAACTCTAGATGAGCCCTCCTGAAACCCAATGCAATTTAAATGACCCTGTCCATGGATGCTAGATAAATCTCCGAAGCATTGCTTAGTAAACATGTTGGATATATCAAAAGCATTCAAGGTATCAAGGCAAGGTTTTGTTTCATGTACCTACAAGATAATTCTCTGCATTTGTTTCAGACTCTGGAATTCACTGTTAATTAATTTCTGGGGAAAATAATTGAGGCATAGTAGATCTCTCCTTCTCCTATCGAACACTGTCCCTTTCTGCCTAATCTTCTGTCCAAGCCATCAACTCTTCTCCTACACACTACCCATTCCTGACATCAATGACATCATCTGACCCCCCCTTATAACATGAATGTGACCATCACACGTATGATTGGCAGAGCTGAGTAAGGCTTCACTTATCCACTAACATACCTAAGTATACTTATTCAGTTTGTAACCAGAGCCGGATCATCCATTATGTCAACCTAGACTACTGCATATGGCCCATAGCAATATGAAGGACCCTGGATGTAAGTGATGGGTCATAAACAAAGACCCTGCTGTCAAGTGCCCTTTTTTAATGAAAGAGACCAGCATCATTCAGTTGCTCCCACTTCCATGAGAGCCACAATGCCGCTAGCAGCACTCTGAGTCAGAAGCAATATATCAGAGGATGTGTGACCCCAGATTGGTACCTTGCTTCACTCTGAAGACCATCACACCACTTGTTAGCTGCTGAGAACTTTCCAATAAATCTTAGTGTAGAGGACAAGTGGCAGAATGATATATTTCAAGGAGTAGTGGGCATATATTATGTTTAAAGCTTGCTACCTGCCTGAGGCATGTCATGTTATAATAATGTCATGATTAGTGTTGAGCGAGCATGCTCGGCCGATGCTCGGATCGGCTCGAGCATCGCTCTGCTCATCACATGGCGGTACTCGTACGAGTACCGCATGTGCTCGCCCGCCATGTTCGGGTCTCCTCCCCGCACGTTTTGCGGCTGCTGCGCAGCCAATAAACGTGCAGGGAGGCTCTGACATCGGTGTAATGCCAGCAGCCATGTTGGCTGCTGGCATTACACTGATTGGCTGGCCAGAACCCGTGGTCGGGTGCTGTATAGCACCTGACCAGCGAGTTCGGCTCAGTCTTAGCCAGGGAGAGATGAGGATAGGAAGGGAAAGTCAGTGTAGGGAGAAAAAAAGCAAAATTGTGAAAAAAAAAGAACCAAAAGTCCTTTTTAGGACTACTGTGTGTGGGGGCAGCAGGTTATTTTGTGTGGGGGGAAAAAAACAAAAAAAAAAAATTTTATATATTCTGTTTAGTGTGCAAAGTTGCAGATTAGAGCACATTCTGTTTAGTGTGCAAAGTTGCAGATTAGAGCACATTCTGTTTAGTGTGCAAAGCTGCAGATTAGAGCACATTCTGTTAAGTCTTCAAACTAAAATATCAAAGTCACATATTCCATTCAGTGTGCGTCGCCGCAGTTTAGCAGCACATTCTGTGTACTGTGCAGAGTTGCAGAATAGGAAGAAATACTGTTAAGTCTTCAGACTAAAATATCAAAGTCACATATTCCATTCAGTGTGCGTCACCGCAGTTTAGCAGCACATTCTGTGTACTGTGCAGAGTTGCAGAATAGGAAGAAATACTGTTAAGTCTTCAAACTGTAAAATATCAAAGTCACATATTCCATTCAGTGTGCGTCGCCGCAGTTTAGCAGCACATTCTGTGTACTGTGCAGAGTTGCAGAATAGTAAGAAATACTGTTAAGTCTTCAAAGTAAAATATCAAAGTCACATATTCCATTCAGTGTGCGTCACCGCAGTTTAGCAGCACATTCTGTGTACTGTGCACAGTTGCAGAATAGGAAGAAATACTGTTAAGTTTTCAAACTCAAATATTAAAGTCACATATGCCATTCAGTGTGCGTCACCGCAGTTTAGCAGCCTATTCTGTGTACTCTGCACAGTTGCAGAATAGGAAGAAATACTGTTAAGTTTTCAAACTCAAATATTAAAGTCACATATTCCATTCAGTGTGCGTCACCGCAGTTTAGCAGCCTATTCTGTGTACTGTGCAGAGTTGCAGAATAGGAAGAAATACTGTTAAGTTTTCAAACTCAAATATTAAAGTCACATATTCCATTCAGTGTGTGTCACAGCAGTTTAGCAGCCTATTCTGTGTACTCTGCACAGTTGCAGAATAGGAAGAAATACTGTTAAGTTTTCAAACTCAAATATTAAAGTCACATATTCCATTCAGTGTGTGTCACCGCAGTTTAGCAGCCTATTCTGTGTACTCTGCACAGTTGCAGAATAGGAAGAAATACTGTTAAGTCTTCAAAGTAAAATATTAAAGTCACATATTCCATTCAGTGTGTGTCACCGCAGTTTAGCAGCCTATTCTGTGTACTCTGCACAGTTGCAGAATAGGAAGAAATACTGTTAAGTTTTCAAACTCAAATATTAAAGTCACATATTCCATTCAGTGTGTGTCACCGCAGTTTAGCAGCCTATTCTGTGTACTCTGCACAGTTGCAGAATAGGAAGAAATACTGTTAAGTTTTCAAACTCAAATATTAAAGTCACATATTCCATTCAGTGTGTGTCACCGCAGTTTAGCAGCCTATTCTGTGTACTCTGCACAGTTGCAGAATAGGAAGAAATACTGTTAAGTCTTCAAAGTAAAATATTAAAGTCACATATTCCATTCAGTGTGTGTCACCGCAGTTTAGCAGCCTATTCTGTGTACTCTGCACAGTTGCAGAATAGGAAGAAATACTGTTAAGTTTTCAAACTCAAATATTAAAGTCACATATTCCATTCAGTGTGTGTCACCGCAGTTTAGCAGCCTATTCTGTGTACTCTGCACAGTTGCAGAATAGGAAGAAATACTGTTAAGTTTTCAAACTCAAATATTAAAGTCACATATTCCATTCAGTGTGTGTCACCGCAGTTTAGCAGCCTATTCTGTGTACTCTGCACAGTTGCAGAATAGGAAGAAATACTGTTAAGTTTTCAAACTCAAATATTAAAGTCACATATTCCATTCAGTGTGTGTCACCGCAGTTTAGCAGCCTATTCTGTGTACTCTGCACAGTTGCAGAATAGGAAGAAATACTGTTAAGTTTTCAAACTCAAATATTAAAGTCACATATTCCATTCAGTGTGCGTCACCGCAGTTTAGTAGCCTATTCTGTGTACTCTGCACAGTTGCAGAATAGGAAGAAATACTGTTAAGTTTTCAAACTCAAATATTAAAGTCACATATTCCATTCAGTGTGTGTCACCGCAGTTTAGCAGCCTATTCTGTGTACTCTGCACAGTTGCAGAATAGGAAGAAATACTGTTAAGTAGTGTTGAGCGAGCATGCTCGGCCGATGCTCGGATCGGCTCGAGCATCGCTCTGCTCGGCACATGGCAGTACTCGTACGAGTACCGCATGTGCTCGCCCGCCATGTTCGGGTCTCCTCCCCGCACGTTTTGCGGCTGCTGCGCAGCCAATAAACGTGCAGGGAGGCTCTGACATCGGTGTAATGCCAGCAGCCATGTTGGCTGCTGGCATTACACTGATTGGCTGGCCAGAACCCGTGGTCGGGTGCTGTATAGCACCTGACCATCGAGTTCGGCTCAGTCTTAGCCAGGGAGAGCTGAGGATAGGAAGGGAAAGGCAGTGTAGGGAGGAAAAAAACCAAAATTGTGAAAAAAAAGAACCAAAAGTCCTTTTTAGGACTACTGTGTGTGGGGGCAGCAGGTTATTTTGTGTGGGGGAAAAAAAAAAAAAAAAAAAAAAAAAAAATATTCTGTTTAGTGTGCAAAGTTGCAGATTAGAGCACATTCTGTTTAGTGTGCACAGTTGCAGATTAGAGCACATTCTGTTTAGTGTGCAAAGTTGCAGATTAGAGCACATTCTGTTTAGTGTGCAAAGTTGCAGATTAGAGCACATTCTGTTTAGTGTGCAAAGTTGCAGATTAGAGCACATTCTGTTAAGTCTTCAAACTAAAATATCAAAGTCACATATTCCATTCAGTGTGCGTCGCCGCAGTTTAGCAGCACATTCTGTGTACTGTGCAGAGTTGCAGAATAGGAAGAAATACTGTTAAGTCTTCAAACTAAAATATCAAAGTCACATATTCCATTCAGTGTGCTTCGCCGCAGTTTAGCAGCACATTCTGTGTACTGTGCAGAGTTGCAGAATAGGAAGAAATACTGTTAAGTCTTCAAACTAAAATATCAAAGTCACATATTCCATTCAGTGTGCTTCGCCGCAGTGTAGCAGCACATTCTGTGTACTGTGCAGAGTTGCAGAATAGGAAGAAATACTGTTAAGTCTTCAAACTAAAATATCAAAGTCACATATTCCATTCAGTGTGCTTCGCCGCAGTGTAGCAGCACATTCTGTGTACTGTGCAGAGTTGCAGAATAGGAAGAAATACTGTTAAGTCTTCAAACTAAAATATCAAAGTCACATATTCCATTCAGTGTGCTTCGCTGCAGTGTAGCAGCACATTCTGTGTACTGTGCAGAGTTGCAGAATAGGAAGAAATACTGTTAAGTCTTCAAACTAAAATATCAAAGTCACATATTCCATTCAGTGTGTGTCACCGCAGTTTAGCAGCCTATTCTGTGTACTCTGCACAGTTGCAGAATAGGAAGAAATACTGTTAAGTTTTCAAACTCAAATATTAAAGTCACATTTTCCATTCAGTGTGTGTCACCGCCGTTTAGCAGCCTATTCTGTGTACTCTGCACAGTTGCAGAATAGGAAGAAATACTGTTAAGTTTTCAAACTCAAATATTAAAGTCACATATTCCATTCAGTGTGTGTCACCGCCGTTTAGCAGCCTATTCTGTGTACTCTGCACAGTTGCAGAATAGGAAGAAATACTGTTAAGTTTTCAAACTCAAATATTAAAGTCACATATTCCATTCAGTGTGTGTCACCGCCGTTTAGCAGCCTATTCTGTGTACTCTGCACAGTTGCAGAATAGGAAGAAATACTGTTAAGTTTTCAAACTCAAATATTAAAGTCACATATTCCATTCAGTGTGTGTCACCGCCGTTTAGCAGCCTATTCTGTGTACTCTGCACAGTTGCAGAATAGGAAGAAATACTGTTAAGTTTTCAAACTCAAATATTAAAGTCACATTTTCCATTCAGTGTGCGTCACCGCAGTTTAGCAGCCTATTCTGTGTACTCTGCACAGTTGCAGAATAGTAAGAAATACTGTTAAGTTTTCAAACTCAAATATTAAAGTCACATTTTCCATTCAGTGTGTGTCACCGCCGTTTAGCAGCATATTCTGTGTACTCTGCACAGTTGCAGAATAGGAAGAAATACTGTTAAGTTTTCAAACTCAAATATTAAAGTCACATATTCCATTCAGTGTGTGTCACCGCCGTTTAGCAGCCTATTATGTGTACTCTGCACAGTTGCAGAATAGGAAGAAATACTGTTAAGTTTTCAAACTCAAATATTAAAGTCACATATTCCATTCAGTGTGTGTCACCGCCGTTTAGCAGCCTATTCTGTGTACTCTGCACAGTTGCAGAATAGGAAGAAATACTGTTAAGTTTTCAAACTCAAATATTAAAGTCACATTTTCCATTCAGTGTGTGTCACCGCAGTTTAGCAGCCTATTCTGTGTACTCTGCACAGTTGCAGAATAGTAAGAAATACTGTTAAGTTTTCAAACTCAAATATTAAAGTCACATTTTCCATTCAGTGTGTGTCACCGCCGTTTAGCAGCCTATTCTGTGTACTCTGCACAGTTGCAGAATAGGAAGAAATACTGTTAAGTTTTCAAACTCAAATATTAAAGTCACATATTCCATTCAGTGTGTGTCACCGCCGTTTAGCAGCCTATTCTGTGTACTCTGCACAGTTGCAGAATAGGAAGAAATACTGTTAAGTTTTCAAACTCAAATATTAAAGTCACATTTTCCATTCAGTGTGTGTCACCGCAGTTTAGCAGCCTATTCTGTGTACTCTGCACAGTTGCAGAATAGTAAGAAATACTGTTAAGTTTTCAAACTCAAATATTAAAGTCACATTTTCCATTCAGTGTGTGTCACCGCCGTTTAGCAGCCTATTCTGTGTACTCTGCACCGTTGCAGAATAGTAAGAAATACTGTTAAGTTTTCAAACTCAAATATTAAAGTCACATTTTCCATTCAGTGTGTGTCACCGCCGTTTAGCAGCCTATTCTGTGTACTCTGCACCGTTGCAGACTAGGAAGATATACTGTTAAGTTTTCAAACTCAAATATTAAAGTCACATTTTCCATTCAGTGTGTGTCACCGCAGTTTAGCAGCCTATTCTGTGTACTCTGCACAGTTGCAGAATAAGAAGAAATACTGTTAAGTTTTCAAACTCAAATATTAAAGTCACATATTCCATTCAGTGTGTGTCACCGCAGTTTAGCAGCCTATTCTGTGTACTCTGCACAGTTGCAGAATAGGAAGAAATACTGTTAAGTTTTCAAACTCAAATATTAAAGTCACATATTCCGTGTAAGATGAAGAAGGCGGGTAAAAAGGGACGGGGAAGTGGACGTGATCCTGATAGTTCAGGGCGCGGGTCAGGACGCGGAGAAACTGTGCCTGGTGTCAGAGCACAAGAAAGAAAGACATCCACCATACCTAGCTTCATGTGTAATTTTACAGGGCGTCGCAGGACATCACTCTCGAGGTCCGACCACTGCGAATAGGTGGTCGGTTGGATGACAGCTGATACTGCTTCCAGTCGGTTAAGCACCACCCTGTCTTCCACCAAGTCCACTCTCAGTAGCCAAGAGTCTGGTCAACATAATCCTCACTCTGATCATCCTTCCTCCCACCATACACGGTCTGGTCAAAGAAGTGATCCCACACTGGGATATAGTGAGGAGCTCGTCTCATCACCAATCCTTCATTTGACCCTCTCTCCAAGCACGCTTGCAGAGGAACATGACATCTTGTGCCCTGATTCACAACCTCTAGAGGCTACCCAATCACAAGAAGATGACAGATGTGAACGGCATTTAAGGTCAAAGGAAGTAGTGGATGATGATGATGATGATGAGACACAGTTGCCATTAAATCAACCACTATTTCCGTCTCAAGACCTTGTTGAGGAGAATGTTATACAGTTGTCAATGACTGAGTATGTGGTGGGATCAAGACTTGAGGAGGATGATCAGAGTGAGGAAGTGGAGGAGGACTTGGTGGACGATGAGGTGACTGACCCCACCTGGGAAGGTGTAGAGCCGAGCGATGACAGCAGTCCTGAGGGTGAGCCATCTGCAGCACCGCAACAGGCTGGAAGAGGCAGTGGTGTGGCTACAGAAAGAAGGCGGACCGCAACAAACCGGCCCGCAAATGTTCCACGGAGCACCCCCTTGCGTAAATCTACCTTGCCAAAGGGTAGGTGTTCCGCGGTATGGCGTTTTTTTAAGGAAAGTGCGGACGACAAAAGAATTGTAGTTTGCAACCTGTGCCACACCAGAATGAGCCGAGGCATGAACACTAGAAACCTCACCACCACCAGCATGATCCGACACATGGCATCCAAGCACCGTAGTAAGTGGGAGGAACGCCTGGATCGCCCATCTGTGTCTGCAGGCCACACCACTGCCTCCTCTTCCCCTGTTTTCGGTGCCGGCCAATCGCCTGTCGAAGGCGCAGGCCCGCATACCTCCCGCCCTGCACCTGTAGCATCTGAAGCACCATCAGCGACCACATCCACTTCCCTGTCCCAGCACAGCATCCAAATGTCGTTACCCCAGGCATTTGAGCGCAAGAGAAAGTACCCAGCCACCCACCCACAGGCCATAGCACTAACCTCACACCTTTCAAAATTACTGGCCATCGAAATGCTGCCATTTAGGCTTGTGGACACTGAGTCCTTCCGCAGCCTGATGGCAGCAGCTGTCCCTCGGTACGCGGTCCCCAGCCGCCACTACTTTTCCCGGTGTGCCATCCCCGCATTACACCACCATGTGTCCCGTAACATCACCCGTGCCCTGACCAACGCAGTTACTGGGAAGGTCCACTTAACGACTGACACATGGACAAGTGCTTGTGGCCAGGGACGCTACATTTCCCTGACGGCACACTGGGTGAATGTCGTGGAGGCTGGGAGCGACTCGGACCCTGGGATGGCACGGGTGCTACCCACGCCGAGGATTGCGGGCCCTACCTCCATCAGGGTTTCCGCCAGCACCTACGTTATTGGCTCCTCCTCCTCCGTTTCCACCTCCGAATTCTCTACACGCAGCGCCACTCCACCATCAGCCAGTAGCTGGAAGCACTGTAGCACTGCAGTGGGGAAGCGTCAACAGGCCGTGCTGAAGCTGATCTGCCTTGGGGACAAACAGCACACGGCCTCAGAGCTGTTGCAGGGGATTAGTCACCAGACCGAGCAGTGGCTCTCGCCACTCAACCTGCAACCAGGCATGGTTGTGTGTGATAATGGGCGTAACTTGGTGGCGGCTTTGGAGCTCGGCAAGCTCACACACGTACCGTGCCTAGCGCATGTATTTAATTTAGTGGTTCAGCGATTTCTAAAAACCTACCCCAATGTGCATGATCTCTTGACCAAGGTGCGCCGCGTGTGTGCACATTTCCGTAAGTCATCTACAGCTTCGGCCGGCCTGTTGAAGCTGCAGCAGCGCTTACAATTGCCAGCTCACCGGCTGCTGTGTGACGTGAGCACGCGCTGGAACTCCACCTTCCATATGTTGGCCCGGCTTTGTGAGCAGCAGAGGGCAGTAGTGGAGTACCAGCTGTTACACGGTCGTCGCCTCTCCGTTCAACTTCCTGTAATCAGAAGTGAGGAGTGGGAATGGAAGTCAGACCTCTGCGAGGTTTTACGCAATTTTGAGGAATCGACACAGATGGTGAGCGGCGATAACGCTATTATCAGTGTAACCATCCCACTTCTGTGTCTACTGAAACGCTCGCTGCTCACAATTAAAACCGACGCTTTGCATGTGGAAGAGGTGGAAATGGGGGAGGAAGAGTTTACACAAGGTGATAGCCAGAGCACCCTCACTTCGTCTTCTCAGCGACAATTGGAGGAGGCGGAGGAGGAGGAGGAGGAGGAGGAGGAGGAGGAGGAAGACACGGTTGCCTCCGCTACAGAGGGTAGCCATGGAACTTTAGTTCCATCTCTTCAGCGTGGGTGGGCAGAAGAGGAGGAAGAGGATGAGGATATTGAGAGGTATCCTCCTGGTGAGGACAGCGAAATCTTGACTGTTGGTACTCTGGCACACATGGCTGACTTTATGTTAGGCTGCCTTTCCCGTGACCCACGCGTTATACGCATTTTAAACAACACGGATTACTGGGTGTTCACCCTTCTGGACCCCCGCTACAAAGAGAATTTCTCATCTCTCATTCCTCCGGTGGAGAGGACAAGCAAAATGGTGCAATACCAGAAGGTTCTTGTTGAAAAATTGCTCCAAAATTTTCCATCTGACAACGCTGGCGGCAGAGTACGTGCTACCTTGGCCAACAGAGAAGGGGAGAAAAGGGGAGCACACAGCAGTTCCGAGAAAGGCAGGGCAACACTCTCCAAGGCGTGGGACACCTTCATGACACCCCGCCAGCACCCTCACCCTGATGCGCAGCCTAGTGTCACAAGGAGGGAAAAGTTTTGGAAGATGGTGAAGGAGTACGTAGCAGACCGTGTCAGCGTCCTCAATGATCCCTCTGTGCCTTACAACTACTGGGTGTCCAAGCTGGACACGTGATATGAACTGGCACTCTACGCCTTGGAGGTGCTGGCCTGCCCTGCCGCCAGCGTTCTGTCTGAGCGGGTATTTAGTGCTGCTGGTGGCATCATAACAGATAAGCGTATCCGCCTTTCCACCGACAATGCTGATAGGTTGACACTTATAAAAATGAACAAGGCCTGGATTTCCCCTGACTTCTCCACTCCACTGGAGGAAAGCCCCGGGGGAACATAAACTCACTTTATATATGTTATTTACAATGATGTGAATACTCTGTATTCCCATTCACCCCTTCCACCCAAAAAACGGGTATATGGTTGACTCTTAATCTTCTCATCCTCCTCCTCCTCTTCCATATGCCCTGGGATATAATTTTTATATAGGGCCAGCTCACCAGCGGGCCCTTTGCTATAATTTTTATATAGGGCCAGCTCACCAGCGGGCCCTGTGATATAATTTTTATATAGGGCCAGCTCACCAGCGGGCCCTGTTTGACAATTTTTATATAGGTCAGCTCACCAGCGGGCCTTCTCATATAATGTTTTATTGGGTCAGCTCTCTAGCGGGCCCTCTCATATAATGTTTTATAGCGTCAGCTCACTAGCGGGCCTTCGCATATAATGTTTAGGATGGTCAGCTCTGCAGCAGACCCTTACCCATAATGTTTTAGATGGTCAGCTCAGCGCACGTTTCCCTCTTAATCATGGCCTCAGTTCAATAAAATCAAGGAAATTTTTGGGAGAATTTGCCTCTACGCACGTTTCCCTCTTAATCATGGCCTCAGTTCTGAAAATCAAGGAAATTTTTGGGAGAATTTGCCTCTGTGCACGTTTCCCTCTTAATCATGGCCTCAGTTCTGAAAATCAAGGAAATTTTTGGGAGAATTTGCCTCTGCGCACGTTTCCCTCTTAATCATGGCCTCAGTTCAGAAAAATCAAGGAAATTTTTGGGATAATTTGCAGATGATATACAAGTAAATATACAGCAAATATTGTTTGGTAACAATTTTTCGCCTAAAGTCGTTTTTATTTTCCTTTTTGTGTGTTTTATGGTCAGTCTGTAAAAATGGCGTACTACGGGCGAAAGATCGTTCCCAGCAGCGATGTTGGAGTCCAAGATGCATCCAGACATCCTCCCTATGCTGTCCCTGAACCATTTCTGTGGTGTTTCCATCATTTTCTTCCCTTTTCCTATGGACCAGGCACCCTCCCCTCATCAGAGCAGGGGGTGCCTGGTGTAATGCTCGAGTCCTCCCATTGACTTCAATGGGGCTCGGGTGCTCGGCCGAGCACTCGAGCCTCAGGGGGTGCTCGGTCAGAGCACCCGAACACCCGAGCATTGGGGTGCTCGCTCATCACTACTGTTAAGTCTTCAAAGTAAAATATTAAAGTCACATATTCCATTCAGAGTGTGTCACCGCAGTTTAGCAGCCTATTCTGTGTACTCTGCACAGTTGCAGAATAGGAAGAAATACTGTTAAGTTTTCAAACTCAAATATTAAAGTCACATATTCCATTCAGTGTGCGTCACCGCAGTTTAGCAGCCTATTCTGTGTACTCTGCACAGTTGCAGAATAGGAAGAAATACTGTTAAGTTTTCAAACTCAAATATTAAAGTCACATATTCCATTCAGTGTGCGTCACCGCAGTTTAGCAGCCTATTCTGTGTACTCTGCACAGTTGCAGAATAGGAAGAAATACTGTTAAGTTTTCAAACTCAAATATTAAAGTCACATATTCCATTCAGTGTGCGTCACCGCAGTTTAGCAGCCTATTCTGTGTACTCTGCACAGTTGCAGAATAGGAAGAAATACTGTTAAGTTTTCAAACTCAAATATTAAAGTCACATATTCCATTCAGTGTGCGTCACCGCAGTTTAGCAGCCTATTCTGTGTACTCTGCACAGTTGCAGAATAGGAAGAAATACTGTTAAGTTTTCAAACTCAAATATTAAAGTCACATATTCCATTCAGTGTGCGTCACCGCAGTTTAGCAGCCTATTCTGTGTACTCTGCACAGTTGCAGAATAGGAAGAAATACTGTTAAGTTTTCAAACTCAAATATTAAAGTCACATATTCCATTCAGTGTGTGTCACCGCAGTTTAGCAGCCTATTCTGTGTACTCTGCACAGTTGCAGAATAGGAAGAAATACTGTTAAGTTTTCAAACTCAAATATTAAAGTCACATATTCCGTGTAAGATGAAGAAGGCGGGTAAAAAGGGACGGGGAAGTGGACGTGATCCTGATAGTTCAGGGCGCGGGTCAGGACGCGGAGAAACTGTGCCTGGTGGCAGAGCACAAGAAAGAAAGACATCCACCATACCTAGCTTCATGTCTAATTTTACAGGGCGTCGCAGGACATCACTCTCGAGGTCCGACCACTGCGAACAGGTGGTCGGTTGGATGACAGCTGATACTGCTTCCAGTCGGTTAAGCACCACCCTGTCTTCCACCAAGTCCACTCTCAGTAGCCAAGAGTCTGGTCAACATAATCCTCACTCTGATCATCCTTCCTCCCACCATAGACGGTCTGGTCAAAGAAGTGATCCCACACTGGGATATAGTGAGGAGCTCGTCTCATCACCAATCCTTCATTTGACCCTCTCTCCAAGCACGCTTGCAGAGGAACATGACATCTTGTGCCCTGATTCACAACCTCTAGAGGGTACCCAATCACAAGAAGATGACAGATGTGAACGGCATTTAAGGTCAAAGGAAGTAGTGGATGATGATGATGATGATGAGACACAGTTGCCATTAAATCAACCACTATTACCGTCTCAAGACCTTGTTGAGGAGAATGTTATACAGTTGTCAATGACTGAGTATGTGGTGGGATCAAGACATGGGGAGGATGATCAGAGTGAGGAAGTGGAGGAGGACTTGGTGGACGATGAGGTGACTGACCCCACCTGGGAAGGTGTAGAGCCGAGCGATGACAGCAGTCCTGAGGGTGAGCCATCTGCAGCACCGCAACAGGCTGGAAGAGGCAGTGGTGTGGCTACAGAAAGAAGGCGGACCGCACCAAACCGGCCCGCAAATGTTCCACGGAGCACCCCCTTGCGTAAATCTCCCTTGCCAAAGGGTAGGTGTTCCGCGGTATGGCGTTTTTTTAAGGAAAGTGCGGACGACAAAAGAATTGTAGTTTGCAACCTGTGCCACACCAGAATGAGCCGAGGCATGAACACTAGAAACCTCACCACCACCAGCATGATCCGACACATGGCATCCAAGCACCGTAGTAAGTGGGAGGAACGCCTGGATCGCCCATCTGTGTCTGCAGGCCACACCACTGCCTCCTCTTCCCCTGTTTTCGGTGCCGGCCAATCGCCTGTCGAAGGCGCAGGCCCGCATACCTCCCGCCCTGCACCTGTACCATCTGAAGCACCATCAGCGACCACATCCACTTCCCTGTCCCAGCACAGCGTCCAAATGTCGTTACCCCAGGCATTTGAGCGCAAGCGAAAATACCCAGCCACCCACCCACAGGCCATAGCACTAACCTCACACCTTTCCAAATTACTGGCCATCGAAATGCTGCCATTTAGGCTTGTGGACACTGAGTCCTTCCGCAGCCTGATGGCAGCAGCTGTCCCTCGGTACGCGGTCCCCAGCCGCCACTACTTTTCCCGGTGTGCCATCCCCGCATTACACCACCATGTGTCCCGTAACATCACCCGTGCCCTGACCAACGCAGTTACTGGGAAGGTCCACTTAACGACTGACACATGGACAACTGCTTGTGGCCAGGGACGCTACATTTCCCTGACGGCACACTGGGTGAATGTCGTGGAGGCTGGGAGCGACTCGGACCCTGGGATGGCACGGGTGCTACCCACGCCGAGGATTGCGGGCCCTACCTTCATCAGGGTTTCCGCCAGCACCTACGTTATTGGCTCCTCCTCCTAAGTTTCCACCTCCGAATTCTCTACACGCAGCGCCACTCCCCCATCAGCCAGTAGCTGGAAGCAGTGTAGCACTGCAGTGGGGAAGCGTCAACAGGCCGTGCTGAAGCTGATCTGCCTTGGGGACAAACAGCACACGGCCTCAGAGCTGTTGCAGGGGATTAGTCACCAGACCGAGCAGTGGCTCTCGCCACTCAACCTGCAACCAGGCATGGTTGTGTGTGATAATGGGTGTAACTTGGTGGCGGCTTTGGAGCTCGGCAAGCTCACACACGTACCATGCCTAGCGCATGTATTTAATTTAGTGGTTCAGCGATTTCTAAAAACCTACCCCAACGTGCATGATCTCTTGACCAAGGTGCGCCGCGTGTGTGCACATTTCCGTAAGTCATCTACAGCTTCGGCCGGCCTGTTGAAGCTGCAGCAGCGCTTACAATTGCCAGCTCACCGGCTGCTGTGTGACGTGAGCACGCGCTGGAACTCCACCTTCCACATGTTGGCCCGGCTTTGTGAGCAGCAGAGGGCAGTAGTGGAGTACCAGCTGTTACACGGTCGTCGCCTCTCCGTTCAACTTCCTGTAATCAGAAGTGAGGAGTGGGTATGGATGTCAGACCTCTGCGAGGTTTTACGCAATTTTGAGGAATCGACACAGATGGTGAGCGGCGATAACGCTATTATCAGTGTAACCATCCCACTTCTGTGTCTACTGAAACGCTCGCTGCTCACAATTAAAACCGACGCTTTGCATGTGGAAGAGGTGGAAATGGGGGAGGAAGAGCTTACACAAGGTGATAGCCAGAGCACCCTCACTTCGTCTTCTCAGCGACAATTGGAGGAGGCGGAGGAGGAGGAGGAGGAGGAGGAAGACACGGTTGCCTCCGCTACAGAGGGTAGCCATGGAACTTTAGTTCCATCTCTTCAGCGTGGGTGGGCAGAAGAGGAGGAAGAGGATGAGGATATTGAGAGTCATCCTCCTGGTGAGGACAGCGAAATCTTGACTGTTGGTACTCTGGCACACATGGCTGACTTTATGTTAGGCTGCCTTTCCCGTGACCCACGCGTTGTACGCATTTTAGACAACACGGATTACTTGGTGTTCACCCTTCTGGACCCCCGCTACAAAGAGAATTTCTCATCTCTCATTCCTCCGGTGGAGAGGACAAGCAAAATGGTGCAATACCAGAAGGTTTTTGTTGAAAAATTGCTCCAAAATTTTCCATCTGACAACGCTGGCGGCAGAGTACGTGCTACCTTGGCCAACCGAGAAGGGGAGAAAAGGGGAGCACACAGCAGTTCCGAGAAAGGCAGGGCAACACTCTCCAAGGCGTGGGACACCTTCATGACACCCCGCCAGCACCCTCACCCTGATGCGCAGACTAGTGTCACAAGGAGGGAAAAGTTTTGGAAGATGGTGAAGGAGTACGTAGCAGACCGTGTCAGCGTCCTCAATGATCCCTCTGTGCCTTACAACTACTGGGTGTCCAAGCTGGACACGTGGTATGAACTGGCACTCTACGCCTTGGAGGTGCTGGCCTGCCCTGCCGCCAGCGTTCTGTCTGAGCGGGTATTTAGTGCTGCTGGTGGCATCATAACAGATAATCGTATCCGCCTTTCCACTGACAATGCTGATAGGTTGACACTTATAAAAATGAACAAGGCCTGGATTTCCCCTGACTTCTCCACTCCACTGGAGGAAAGCCCCGGGGGAACATAAACTCACTTTACATATATTATTTACAATGATGGGAATACTCTGTATTCCCATTCACCCCTTCCACCCAAAAAACGGGTATATGGTTGACTCTTAATCTTCTCATCCTCCTCCTCCTCTTCCATATGCCCTGTGCTATAATTTTTATATAGGGCCAGCTCACCAGCGGGCCCTGTGATATAATTTTTATATAGGGCCAGCTCACCAGCGGGCCCTGTTTGACAATTTTTATATAGGTCAGCTCACCAACGGGCCTTCTCATATAATGTTTTATTGGGTCAGCTCTCTAGCGGGCCCTCTCATATAATGTTTTATAGCGTCAGCTCACTAGCGGGCCTTCGCATATAATGTTTAGGATGGTCAGCTCTGCAGCAGACCCTTACCCATAATGTTTTAGATGGTCAGCTCAGCGCACGTTTCCCTCTTAATCATGGCCTCAGTTCAATAAAATCAAGGAAATTTTTGGGATAATTTGCCTCTGCGCACGTTTCCCTCTTAATCATGGCCTCACTTCAGAAAATCAAGGAAATTTTTGGGATAATTTGCCTCTGCGCACGTTTCCCTCTTAATCATGGCCTCACTTCAGAAAATCAAGGAAATTTTTGGGAGAATTTGCAGATGATATACAAGTAAATATACAGCAAATATTGTTTGGTAACAATTTTTCGCCTAAAGTCGTTTTTATTTTCCTTTTTGTGTGTTTTATGATCAGTCTGTAAAAATGGCGTACTACGGGCGAAAGATCGTTCCCAGCAGCGATGTTGGAGTCCAAGATGCATCCAGACATCCTCCCTATGCTGTCCCTGAACCATTTCTGTGGTGTTTCCATCCTTTTCTGCCCTTTTCCTATGGACCAGGCACCCTCCCCTCATCAGAGCAGGGGGTGCCTGGTGTAATGCTCGAGTCCTCCCATTGACTTCAATGGGGCTCGGGTGCTCGGCCGAGCACTCGAGCCTCAGGGGGTGCTCGGTCAGAGCACCCGATCACCCGAGCATTGGGGTGCTCGCTCATCACTAGTCATGATCACTAGTGATGATCGAGCACCCCAATGCTCGGGTGTTCGGGTGCTCTGGCCGAGCGCCCCCGGAGGCTCGAGTGCTCGGCCGAGCACCCGAGCCCCATTGAAGTCAATGGGAGGACTCGAGCATTACACCAGGCACCCCTTGCTCTGATGAGGGGAGGGTGCCTGGTTCATAGGAAAAGGTCAGAAAATGATGGAAACACCACAGAAATGGTTCAGGGACAGCATAGGGAGGATGTCTGGATGCATCTTGGACTCCAACGTCGCTGCTGGGAACGATCTTTCGCCCGTAGTACGCCATTTTTACAGACTGACCGTAAAACACACAAAAAGGAAGATAAAAACGACTTTAGGCGAAAAATTGTTACCAAACAGTATTTGCTGTATATTTACTTGTATATCATCTGCAAATTCTGCAAAAAATTTCATCGATTTTTCGGTACTGGGGCCATGATTAAGAGGGAAACGTGCGCAGCGTAAAGCAGGTGTTCAACGTGGTTATGGCCCGGGTAAGGTACAGCATTCAGGAACGGAGGCCGCAACTACCACAGGTTTTACAACATGTCCGTTTGCCCTTGTTAAGTCCAAAATTTATAGTCGGAACAGTGGGGTCTGATCCATTGAGTAAAAGTGACGAAGTGACTTAGTGGATGAAGCCAAGAACTACCTTCTGCTCTGTCGAACACCCCAGCCCTATTTAATTCAATGGGAGGACCTGAGGCACTCCGATACAACCTGTATATCACAAAATGGAGGGCCTCATTCACATTGTGGTACAATAGTTCAGGTAGTGGTCCAACACTCATAAAGCCTATGCACTAAGTGAAAGGGCTGCCAAAAATTAGACTGAAATGTCACTCCAATACACCCTTTATTACACATAAAGGAGGGCATCATACACACCCTTGAAAAATTAGGATTAATGGCCTGCTGGTGACCCTCTAAAACATTAGGGGCGAGGGCATGCCGCTAAGCTGACCATCTAAAACATTAGGAATGAGGGTCTGCTGCTGAGCCGACCATCTAAAACATTATGGGTGAGGGTCTGCTGCGGAGCTGACCATCCTAAACATTATATGCGAAGGCCCGCTAGTGAGCTGACGCTATAAAACATTATATGAGAGGGCCCGCTAGAGAGCTGACCCAATAAAACATTATATGAGAAGGCCCGCTGGTGAGCTGACCTATACAAAAATTGTCAAACAGGGCCCGCTGGTGAGCTGGCCCTATATAAAAATTATATCACAGGGCCCGCTGGAGAGCTGGCCCTATATAAAAATTATATCACAGGGCCCGCTGGTGAGCTGGCCCTATATAAAAATTATATCACTGGGCCCGCTGGTGAGCTGGCCCTATATAAAAATTATATCACTGGGCATATGGAAGAGGAGGAGGAGGATGAGAAGATTAAGAGTCAACCATATACCCGTTTTTTGGGTGGAAGGGGTGAATGGGAATACAGAGTATTCCCATCATTGTAAATAACATATCTAAAGTGACTTTATGTTCACCCGGGGCTTTCCTCCAGTGGAGTGGAGAAGTCAGGGGAAATCCAGGCCTTGTTCATTTTTATAAGTGTCAACCTATCAGCATTTTCGGTGGAAAGGCGGATACGCTTATCTGTTATGATGCCACCAGCAGCACTAAATACCCGCTCAGACAGAACGCTGGCGGCAGGGCAGGCCAGCACCTCCAAGGCGTAGAGTGCCAGTTCATACCACGTGTCCATCTTGGACACCCAGTAGTTGTAAGGCACAGAGGGATCATTGAGGACGCTGACACGGTCTGCTACGTACTCCTTCACCATCTTCCAAAACTTTTCCCTCCTTGTGACACTAGGCTGCGTATCAGGGTGAGGGTGCTGGCGGGGTGTCATGAAGGTGTCCCACGCCTTGGAGAGTGTTGCCCTGCCTTTGTCGGAACTGCTGTGTGCTCCCCTTTTCTCCCCTTCTCAGTTGGCCAAGGTAGCACGTACTCTGCCGCCAGCGTTGTCAGATGGAAAATTTTGGAGGAATTTTTCGACAAGAACCTTCTGGTATTGCACCATTTTGCTTGTCCTCTCCACCGGAGGAATGAGAGATGAGAAATTCTCTTTGTAGCGGGGGTCCAGAAGGGTGAACACCCAGTAATCCGTGTTGTCTAAAATGCGTACAACGCGTGGGTCACGGGAAAGGCAGCCTAACATAAAGTCAGCCATGTGTGCCAGAGTACCAACAGGCAAGATTTCGCTGTCCTCACCAGGAGGATGACTCTCAATCTCCTCATCCTCTTCCTCCTCTTCTGCCCACCCACGCTGAAGAGATGGAACTAAAGTTCCATGGCTACCCTCTGTAGCGGAGGCAACCGTGGCTTCCTCCTCCTCCTCCTCCGCCTCTTCCAATTGTCGCTGAGAAGACGAAGTGAGGGTGCTCTGGCTATCACCTTGTGTAAGCTCTTCCTCCCGCATTTCCACCTCTTCCACATGCAAAGCGTCGGTTTTAATTGTGAGCAGCGAGCGTTTCAGTAGACACAGAAGTGGGATGGTTACACTGATAATAGCGTTATCGCCGCTCACCATCTGTGTCGATTCCTCAAAATTGCGTAAAACCTCACAGAGGTCTGACATCCATTCCCGCTCCTCACTTCTGATTAGAGGAAGTTGAACGGAGAGGCGACGACCGTGTAACAGCTGGTACTCCACTACTGCCCTCTGCTGCTCACAAAGCCGGGCCAACATGTGGAAGGTGGAGTTCCAGCGCATGCTCACGTCACACAGCAGCCGGTGAACTGGCAATTGTAAGCGCTGCTGCAGCTTCAACAGGCCGGCTGAAGCTGTAGATGACTTACGGAAATGTGCACACACGCGGCGCACCTTCGTCAAGAGATCATGCAAATTGGGGTAGGTTTTTAGAAATCGCTGAACCACTAAATTAAATACATGCGCTAGGCATGGTACGTGTGTGAGCTTGCCGAGCTCCAAAGCCGCCACCAAGTTACGCCCATTATCACACACAACCATGCCTGGTTGCAGGTTGAGTGGCGAGAGCCACTGCTCGGTCTGGTGACTAATCCCCTGCAACAGCTCTGAGGCCGTGTGCTGTTTGTCCCCAAGGCAGATCAGCTTCAGCACGGCCTGTTGACGCTTCCCCACTGCAGTGCTACACTGCTTCCAGCTACCGGATGATGGGTGAGTGGCGCTGCGCGCAGAGAATTCGGAGGTGGAAACGGAGGAGGAGGAGGAGGAGCCAATAACGTAGGTGCTGGCGGAAACCCTGATGGAGGTAGGGCCCGCAATCCTCGGCGTGGGTAGCACCTGTGCCATCCCAGGGTCCGAGTCGATCCCAGCCTCCACGACATTCACCCAGTGTGCCGTCAGGGAAATGTAGCGTCCCTGGCCACAAGCACTTGTCCATGTGTCAGTCGTTAAGTGGACCTTCCCAGTAACTGCGTTGGTCAGGGCACGGGTGATGTTAAGGGACACATGGTGGTGTAAGGCGGGGACGGCACACCGGGAAAAGTAGTGGCGGCTGGGGACTGCGTACCGAGGGACAGCTGCTGCCATCAGGCTGCGGAAGGACTCAGTCTCCACAAGCCTAAATGGCAGCATTTCGATGGCCAGTAATTTGGAAAGGTGTGAGGTTAGTGCTATGGCCTGTGGGTGGGTGGCTGGGTATTTTCGCTTGCGCTCAAATGCCTGGGGTAACGACATTTGGACGCTGTGCTGGGACAGGGAAGTGGATGTGGTCGCTGATGGTGCTTCAGATGGTACAGGTGCAGGGCGGGAGGTATGCGGGCCTGCGCCTTCGACAGGCGATTGGCCGACACCGAAAACAGGGGAAGAGGAGGCAGTGGTGTGGCCTGCAGACACAGATTGGCGATCCGGGCGTTCCTCCCATTATTACGGTGCTTGAATGCCATGTGTCGGATCATGCTGGTGGTGGTGAGGTTGCTAGTGTTCATGCCTCGGCTCATTCTGGTGTGGCACAGGTTGCAAACTACAATTCTTTTGTCGTCCGCACTTTCCTTAAAAAAACGCCATACCGCGGAACACCTAGCCCTTGGCAAGGGAGATTTACGCAAGGGGGTGCTCCGTGGAACATTTGCGGGCCGGTTTGGTGCGGTCCGCCTTCTTTCTTTAGCCACACCACTGCCTCTTCCAGCCTGTTGCGGTGCTGCAGATGGCTCACCCTCAGGACTGCTGTCATCGCTCGGCTCTCCACCTTCCCAGGTGGGGTCAGTGACCTCATCGTCTACCAAGTCCTCCTCCACTTCCTCACTCTGATCATCCTCCTCATTTCTTGATCCCACCACATACTCAGTCATTGACAACTGTGTATCATCCTCCTCATCAAGGTCTTGAGACAGTAATAGTGGTTGATTTGATGGCAACTGTGTCTCATCATCATCATCATCCACTTCCTTTGACCTTAAATGCCGTTCCCCTCTGTCATCTTCTTGTGATTGGGTACCCTCTAGAGGTTGTGAATCAGGGCACAAGATCTCATGTTCCTCTGCAAGCGTGCTTGGAGAGAGGTTCAAATGAAGGATTGGTGATGAGACGAGCTCCTCACTATATCCCAGTGTGGGATCACTTCTTTGGCCAGACCCTCTATGGTGGGAGGAAGGATGATCAGGGTGAGGATTATGTTGACCAGACTCTTGGCTACTGAGAGTGGACTTGGTGGAAGACAGGGTGGTGCTTAACTGACTGGAAGCAGTATCAGCTGAAATCCAACCGACCACATGTTCGTAGTGGTCTGACCTCGAGAGTGATGTCCTGCGACGCCCTGTAAACTGAGACATGAAGCTAGGTATGGTGGATGTCTTTCTGTCTTGTGCTCTGGCACCAGGCACAGTTTCTACGCATCCTGACCCGCGCCCTGAACTATCAGGATCACGTCCACTTCCCCGTCCCTTTTTACCCGCCTTCTTCATATTACACGGAATATATGCCGCTAATCTGCGGCTAGGCACACTAAACAGAATGTGACGCTAATCTGCGGCTATTTTCAGTGAACGGAATATGTGACGTTAATTTTAAAATTTGCACACTAAACAGAATGTGAAAATAATCTGCGGCTAGGCACACTAAACAGAATGTGCCGCTAATCTGCGGCTAGGCACAGTGAACGGAATATGTGACGTTAATTTTAATATTTGCACACTAAACAGAATGTGAAAATAATCTGCGGCTAGGCACACTAAACAGAATGTGACGCTAATCTGCGGCTATTTTCAGTGAACGGAATATGTGACGTTAATTTTAAAATTTGCACACTAAACAGAATGTGAAAATAATCTGCGGCTAGGCACACTAAACAGAATGTGCCGCTAATCTGCGGCTAGGCACAGTGAACGGAATATGTGACGTTAATTTTAATATTTGCACACTTAACAGAATGTGAAAATAATCTGCGGCTAGGCACACTAAACAGAATGTGACGCTAATCTGCGGCTAGGCACAGTGAACGGAATATGTGACGTTAATTTTAATATTTGCACACTAAACAGAATGTGAAAATAATCTGCGGCTAGGCACACTAAACAGAATGTGACGCTAATCTGCGGCTAGGCACAGTGAACGGAATATGTGACGTTAATTTTAATATTTGCACACTAAACAGAATGTGAAAATAATCTGCGGCTAGGCACACTAAACAGAATGTGACGCTAATCTGCGGCTAGGCACAGTGAACGGAATATGTGACGTTAATTTTAATATTTGCACACTAAACAGAATGTGAAAATAATCTGCGGCTAGGCACACTAAACAGAATGTGACGCTAATCTGCGGCTAGGCACAGTGAACGGAATATGTGACGTTAATTTTAAAATTTGCACACTAAACAGAATGTGAAAATAATCTGCGGCTAGGCACACTAAACAGAATGTGACGCTAATCTGCGGCTAGGCACAGTGAACGGAATATGTGACGTTAATTTTAATATTTGCACACTAAACAGAATGTGAAAATAATCTGCGGCTAGGCTCACTAAACAGAATGTGACGCTAATCTGCGGCTATTTTCAGTGAACGGAATATGTGACGTTAATTTTAAAATTTGCACACTAAACAGAATGTGAAAATAATCTGCGGCTAGGCACACTAAACAGAATGTGACGCTAATCTGCGGCTATTTTCACTGAACGGAATATGTGACGTTAATTTTAAAATTTGCACACTAAACAGAATGTGAAAATAATCTGCGGCTAGGCACACTAAACAGAATGTGACGCTAATCTGCGGCTATTTTCAGTGAACGGAATATGTGACGTTAATTTTAAAATTTGCACACTAAACAGAATGTGAAAATAATCTGCGGCTAGGCACACTAAACAGAATGTGCCGCTAATCTGCGGCTAGGCACAGTGAACGGAATATGTGACGTTAATTTTAATATTTGCACACTAAACAGAATGTGAAAATAATCTGCGGCTAGGCACACTAAACAGAATGTGACGCTAATCTGCGGCTATTTTCAGTGAACGGAATATGTGACGTTAATTTTAAAATTTGCACACTAAACAGAATGTGAAAATAATCTGCGGCTAGGCACACTAAACAGAATGTGCCGCTAATCTGCGGCTAGGCACAGTGAACGGAATATGTGACGTTAATTTTAATATTTGCACACTTAACAGAATGTGAAAATAATCTGCGGCTAGGCACACTAAACAGAATGTGACGCTAATCTGCGGCTAGGCACAGTGAACGGAATATGTGACGTTAATTTTAATATTTGCACACTAAACAGAATGTGAAAATAATCTGCGGCTAGGCACACTAAACAGAATGTGACGCTAATCTGCGGCTAGGCACAGTGAACGGAATATGTGACGTTAATTTTAATATTTGCACACTAAACAGAATGTGAAAATAATCTGCGGCTAGGCACACTAAACAGAATGTGACGCTAATCTGCGGCTAGGCACAGTGAACGGAATATGTGACGTTAATTTTAATATTTGCACACTAAACAGAATGTGAAAATAATCTGCGGCTAGGCACACTAAACAGAATGTGACGCTAATCTGCGGCTAGGCACAGTGAACGGAATATGTGACGTTAATTTTAAAATTTGCACACTAAACAGAATGTGAAAATAATCTGCGGCTAGGCACACTAAACAGAATGTGACGCTAATCTGCGGCTAGGCACAGTGAACGGAATATGTGACGTTAATTTTAATATTTGCACACTAAACAGAATGTGAAAATAATCTGCGGCTAGGCTCACTAAACAGAATGTGACGCTAATCTGCGGCTATTTTCAGTGAACGGAATATGTGACGTTAATTTTAAAATTTGCACACTAAACAGAATGTGAAAATAATCTGCGGCTAGGCACACTAAACAGAATGTGACGCTAATCTGCGGCTATTTTCACTGAACGGAATATGTGACGTTAATTTTAAAATTTGCACACTAAACAGAATGTGAAAATAATCTGCGGCTAGGCACACTATTAAAATGGCCCTTTTTGTCGCTGCGTTGTACACTATTTGTCCCTGTGCACCTAGTACAATGTCACCTAAATATCCCCCCCCCACAAAAAAAAAATGAAATTGTGCCCCCCCAAACAAAATATAAATGCTGCCCCCACACACAACAGTCCTAAAAAGGACTTTTGGGTCTTGATATAGTGTTCTAACACTTTTATTCTCCCTACACTGACTTTCCCTTCCTATCCTCATCTCTCCCTGGCTAAGACTGAGCCGAACTCGCTGGTCGGGTGCTATACAGCACCCGATCACGGGTTCTGGCCAGCCAATCAGTGTAATGCCAGCAGCCAACATGGCTGCTGGCATTACACTGATGTCAGAGCCTCCCCGCACGTTTATTGGCTGCGCAGCAGCCGCGAAACGTGCGGGGAGGAGACTCGAACATGGCGGGCGAGCACATGCGGTACTCGTACGAGTACCGCCATGTGCCGAGCAGAGCGATGCTCGAGCCGAACCGAGCTTCGGCCGAGCATGCTCGCTCATCACTAATGATCACTCTAATGATAATGGTACTCATATGCTACAAAACACACTAAAATGCATTAAGAGGACCCAAATCTCAGTTTTCTTTTTGCACCCTTGCACTAATGCTGGTTGCTATTGCTTTCTATGGAGAGTTTTTCCTGCAAAATGTCCAAACACATTGACACATTGACATTTGGCAACACAATCTTCACCTGAAAGAAAATAATGTTTAAATAACTGCCATAAATTTTGAATGAAGTTTCTCTTCATAATAAGGGTTCACTGTCTTTTACATGTATAACTTTGAACAGGCTTTATCAGGTTGACTCATATTGTGATTATTATAACCGGTCATGTATATCAACAGAATTGTACAAATTGTACAAATATTCCAGATGAAATTGAATACCGGTATGTCTGATTCTTCCCCAAGTCTGCAGTGCTGGAGGTGTTGTTGAAGGTTACATTTATGCTGTTTAGTATATTGAAATGTCATACAACAGCTTTATAGACAAGCACTGTCAAGTAACCTTATGTGTATCAGTTTTTAAACTTGCTCAAGGGAGGTAGTGCCTGCTGAACCCTTAAGGTATCTCTTAAGTCCATCCACAACTGGAATGTCAACAGAATGGGGAGGATTCCCAGGACAAACCCACTGATTTATTTTAAACCCTTCAATGTTAAAGATACTCCAACTAAACTATACAATTCTGGACCACTGGAAAATATGTTATTTTTCTGGCTGAAATGAATGATCACACACTTTGTCTGATCGTGGCGGGCTTCCTTTTACAATTTGCTTCATTCTCCAATACAACTATGGCCGCTAAAAATGTTTTTCACACAGATATAGCCTTCAGGCCAAATTAATTGCCAACCCCGATCTAGTTGAACTTTGGTGACAAATCCCAAGCTCACTTCTTTACCTTGACTAATATGCTATATTAGCTTGGTTACTTTCATATTAGCATTCAAAAGGTTAAAGGCCCGGGTTAACCTTTTGAGTACTGAAGGGGTGCCCAATGCATTGCCAAGCAAAAAAGGCAAAGATGCTTGATGGAAATAGAAGTTATAACAAGTGATCTGAATGTAAAGCTCTCTAACTGACATGTTTTCCCACCACAGAAGTGCATAAACGTGCACAAAATACTCAGCTGACCCATATGATCACATAGTGCATACTCATGAAAGGCACATTAATCACTTACTCTTCTGTTCATGTGTAGACACTCACTGATCACATGATCAAACTCATTGACTATCTCTTGTAAAATTATGCACAGTATCTGAGCAGCAGTATGTCAGTTTGAGTCTTCTGTTCTGCTCCAAAGGCCAGTGAGAGTGAGGTGGTGGTGAGAGTGCGTGCCTTATCCCATACCTTCACTTCACCTGTCCTCGTTTCTCTTGCTTTTGAGCGCAGACTTTCCAACCAGATAATGACAGAGGAGTAAAATATCACAATACTCTTCTTTCATTGGTTGGTTGACACTGCTATTTTATGTAAACCCAACACAGACAGCCCATGGGCCGACTGGGGAATCAATCCTCCTCTGAGAGGCACTGACCACTGCACCTGGGTAAACCTAGAAGCCTGACAGTCCTGATTTATAACTGAACCCTACGTCCCTGAACAGCCTGCCCCTGTATACTGTACTAAGAAAAAGTTTGTGAGCCACAGACAAAATTGCAGAAATTCTATAGTTGTACTATAATATCCTGCTTGAACCAAAACCAGTCCTTGTCTCAATATCCAGTAAGGTATATACTGCACAAGGCTGTGTCTTTTAAAACAAAGTAGGTATAAATTAGGCATCCTGTGTATTTAAGAGTCAGGGTATAGGCAAAAAGTGAAAACTTGGTTCCATGAGCCCAATTAAAGGGTCAGTAATGTCCCCTAAAAAATATTTAGATTTAGGTAGAGATTGAAAAAATAAACTAATTGCAACAAACCCTGTCTCTCAAACCGCTATGGTCTGAGAGATATAGGGATTCAAAGTTCCCCCCTCCCTCCCCTTCTTCTGATGTCAGCGTCTAGCTGACAACAAGAAATCCCTTTCTGGGGACCAGCAGGAGGCTCTGCAGCAGAGCCGAAATAGAGGTACTTAAAAATAATTAATTCATTGTAAAGGTCTACAAAGTGTGCTTGCAAACCAGGCACACTTTGTAGAAAGTTCAAATGAATGAATTACTTTTTAAGTACCACGATTTAGCTTCTGCTGCAGAGCCTCCTCGAGTCGTACAACTCGAATATCCTGCTGTCAGTTTTACAGCTGACATCAGGAGAAGGGGAGGGAGGGTGGAACTTTAAATCCCTATATCTCTCAAACCACTGTGGTTTGTTGCAATTAGTTTATTTTTCAATCTCTACCTAAATCTAAATATTTTTTAGGGGACATTACTGTCCCTTTAAGGGCAATAATTAGAATCAGGTTTTTAAATAATTAGGTACACCTGAAGGGGAGAGTTTGGGAGGTGCTTCCCTATAGAAGGATCAGAATCTGTGTGAACTTGGGCTGCACCATATCGTTGTGTGGAAGCACATCATGCCATGATCAAAATACATCTTTGAGGGCCTCAGAAAAGCAGTCATTGGTGCTTATCAGTCTAGAAAGTGCTAAAAAAACATTGCTAAAGATTTGGAGATCCACCCATGCACTGTCAGACAAATGGAGACTGTTCAAGACCACAGTCACTCTACTTAAGATTGTTTATCCTACCAAATCTCTCGAAGAGCATCCCAGAGCATCAGCCATGACATCACAAAGAACCCCAGGGTAATATCCAAGGGTCTAATGGCCACTCTCACTTTGGTTACTCTGAGTGTTCATGACTCAATGATCAGAAAAAGTCTGAATGAGTCATTGCTCTCTAAAAAGTACATTGCTGCCTATCTGACCACCATAGAACATGCAAATGCTCTAAAGAAATTTTGTTTCCTGGACAGGCAAGTCAAAAGTAGAACCTTTTGGCCTCAATGAGAAATTTTATATTTGTTGAAAATCAAACACTGTGTTAAAACAGAAGAACGTCATCATACCTACCTGCTTTGGTGCCTCAGGACCTAGACAGCTTACCATCATTAACATAGCCATGCATGTGTCTATGTGTCTATATATATATATATATATATATATATATATATATATATATATATATTTAGAGAGAAACAGAGAGAGAGAGAGAGAGGGGAAGCTTCATGTGACGACAAGCTTTGTCCAAATCCAAACACGCCGACGGGTGGCAGTAAGGAGGAGTTATGCATATCTCATCCTGTCCCATTGGTTCTCCCTCCATCATATTACACTCCTCCTCCCTCCCATTCGTCACATACACAACTTCACCCTCCACCACATTACACACCTCCTACCACTACACCTTCCCTCCCGTTCACCTGAACGGCCCACGCGGGCAACGCCGTGCCAAGACTTCTAGGATAGATAGATAGATAGATAGATAGATAGATAGATAGACAGATAGAAAGATAGATAGATATCTGCAGAAATACAAAAAAGGAAGCTGTCCTCAAATGTCTTGGATTTGAAATAGTTCTTTAACAAGAAATTAGACAAAATTTCTCAAAATCAATGTGAGAGACTGACCAGCAATTAGAATAAATTCACAGGTGAAGTTATTCCTGCTCTAGAGGATGCCAACAGGTACTGGATCTAAAGGGTCACATACTTATTCACACATGGATATTGAATGTTGAATCTATTGTGGATGAGGGGATTTTACAAATATATCATGCTTTTGTGCCATTTGTTTAATTAGGTAATTTATCTATTATTAAATGTTAGATTAAGATCTAAAAAAAAACATACACCTTGACAATCTAGCAGCAAAAGCAATGCCTGTGATCTTCTAGGTCACTGGGTAGTCAACCTTTGGCTATCCAGCTTAGGAGACTACAACTCCCATCATCCACCAGCAGCTGATAGCTTGTTGAGGATATTGGGAGTTGTAGTCCCCAACATCAGGTGAACCAAAGATTCCCTACCCCTCTTCTAGCCTCATAACTTCTGCTGGAAACCTCAACATTTTACACCTTAAATTCTGTTGGCAGCCAACGTGGCCTGAATCACACTGCTGAAATAAGGATGTAAATACCAAAACAGCTCATATGAAGCTATAATATTTTATCACCATTAAATCAACTATTTTGATTCTATTTATGATATGTTCAGTGTTAGAGTCTGATTAACTATGCCAGAGGTGGGTAAACTGCAGCCATCTAGCTGTTGTTCTAGTACAACTCACATCACGCATATCTGAATGCTGCAGTCAACATCCAGATACGTAGTCCAACAACAGCTGCAAAAGAGCCACAGGTTACCCACCACTGGTCTATATGCCAGAAGTTGTAAAGGTTTTTGGATGCAGAACTTTCTACTTATTATTGCATATTTATTTTATTTTTGGAAGCCCCTCTTTACTTATCATCGGTATAATTTTTATAATCCAATATAATGGATTATTTGTAGCAATAAATCAGCCCAAGTATATATAATTGTAGTAACAGTGTATTTTGTTACATGGATTGTATACACTGAAGGGGTAGATCAGGGACAAGGGAACGTGATAAAAGAGCGAGAAGTATTTCATACCTTTAACACACCTGAATTTAGTTTACAGCAAATAGTCAGAAGTGAGGACAGATTGACAGCATTGGCGTAAGTTGCCAGAAGGTGAACTCAGTTATACAGAAAGACAGTGTGAAAGATTTAAGATAAGAGAATGGTGCTTATCCCTAGGTTAAAATATTTCAACATAAGGCAAGAAACCTTTTTGTATTATACAAAGAAGAAATACATTATTTTTACTGAAACAATAAACTACTTAACTTTTTATCAAGTTCGTCTCTGACATTTTATCGGCAGTACAGATCTCTCTAAATCCTTTGGCAGATGTCAAATATAGAAACTCTGAAAGAGATTAAAGAATGTTAAAAATTAATTGACACATCTTTGAAACTCTTTGGTATACCGCAGAACTATTAAATGCTCCTGATGATTACAAGGTGAGATAAAAATAGAGAGGCCAAATATAGAATTGTTGTTTTTGTTGTTTTAAAGGTGTTTTTTTCTATAAAACCCAGTGATCCAGCACAAGATACATTGTAAAAGTTACCAACATTTTCAACTCATGTCATTTAAGGTTCCAAAATATCTGTAACATTCTCATAGTCCTAATGAAAATAATATATAATAGAAGTTTAAGGGATAGCAATACTTAAAGGGATAGTAATACTTAGTTTTATCTTTATTTTATTTTGTAGGCATTAAAAAAACATGAAGAATGCTAAAAGTCTTATCTCTCAAACCTTTATGGTTTAAGAGATATTCACAAACAAGTTTCCCCCTCCCGCCCCTTTTACCTAGTGTAAGCCATCTCTTCTCAGATGTGGAATGCAGTCCATAGGCCAGACAGATAACAGAAGGGGACACTCTTCTTCCTATTAGAACAATGAGAGCCCTGCCCCCTTGACAAGTTTTTCTGTTTTTTCCCTTATCTTAATTGAAGATTGTCCCTCTCTGCAGTCTACCTGGGCACCTCCCTTCTGCTCTGGCTGAGCAGTGTTACATTACTCCTAAACTACAACTCTGACAGAATTGAAATAACACTCTCCATGGCTCAAATACTATGATGATTAATTAGAGCCAAATACTATGATGATTAATTAGAAACATTACTATTACTTTAAAAGTAAAAATAAAATATGTTGTAGGTTTTATCCCCCTGAGTAAAACATGGATACTCCCACAGCTGAAAGGTAGTTACAGCTAAACCTGAATTTTTTTAGGTGCAGTATCACAGTGGCCTGAAATTGTACAGTGGCGCTATTGATCCATAGTCCTATTGAGATTTATGGTCAACTGACTAGATCTGTCATATGATGGTGTAGCAACAGGCCACTATACAATTTCTGGCCGCTGTGATACAGCACCTAAAAAATTTAAGTTAATAACTTTTGAATTCAACACATTTCAGCATTGGGAGTACCCTTGTTTGACTCAGGAGTAAAATATATATATTTTTACATATTACATATTACTATCCATTTAAATTTAATAATGTGTTCATATTATTTTATTTACAGGGAATGCATGCACCCAAACCATAATAAAGTGCAATCTATATTTCCAACAAGCTTTTTTTTCTACAGAATTGCAATTTTTAAATATTTTACAAAATAAAGACATGACAGAAGATATTCCTTGTTCTAAACATTGGAAGACTACATGTGTGCACAAATATACAAATCAGAGATTTTGTATTAGTTAGTTATCCTTAATATGTCTAATTTAAAAAAGAAATTGACACATCTTTGTAACGGTTTGGTATTATACAGAACTTTCATAATTTTCATGCTTTTCTGCAATTGCTTATTCTGTGAAGTGCCAGGTTCTTCAATCCTTGGAGTTCATAAATTTCCAGATGCCAGCACTATCTGAAAAAGCCTGCCACTCAACACATTTTGGGAGTCCATTCCATCTTCCTTAGGAGTCTGTTATGCATCCCCCCCCAGCACTACTTATTTATCCCTCAGTTGTACAATCCCATTGCAATATTCATTTGGGGTTTACTGTTGACTCTCCCACTACTTATACTACAATCTTAAAATTGTTCATACAGACAAATGTTCATACAGAAATTAGTAACCATGTTCTATAGATTTGATCTTATTATACTCAGTAGAAGGTGTCTCAAAGTGCATGAACATTTTTTTTCATGATCTGTTCTGATATTTTACTTATTTCTCTCCACTGCAGTATACTTTCTGGTAGCGGATAAAAAATAATATGTTTTAAGATTTATGACTCAGATCTGTATTCCAGTGGAGGGGCACAAGCAAACCAGAATCTGGGAAATATGCTGATTTAATGAGGGCATCTATACACTTGTATAGATTATTTATATTGAATCATGGTTATTAAACATTTCCTAGAGAAAAAAAAAATAGACATGCACCAATAATAGACGGATTTCCCACTGGATAGCATCATATTTATTTTTTACCATAATAATTTCATCAACACTTCTTGCAGATCTGTTGCTATGGGAACTTGGTTTGCCACCAGTTATCTTAATCGTTTCATGGGTCTCCTGTGTTGCGCTCCCAATAGAGGGGCGACATTTTCAAAGGATACCTCCAGGAATCATATGAGCCAAGCCTGGTTCTCTACTTGAGGGTCATTGACGATATACCCATCACATGGTGTAGTGGAGATGAATTTTTCCAACAATTTACAGAATAGATTAAAGTTTGCGTATTTGAAAACTGTATTAAAAACTGTCTATGTGTAATGTTATGCAAAAAGAACCTCCGCCTACAAATATCTAATCTACTTCATCTGGAAACAAGCCAGACGCTAGATGATGATGATAGACCCAAACAGAGACGGGTAGATTTTCTCAGTGTGCTCATGTGTTAGAATATCTGATAGCAGCAGCCTAACCAATCTACTTGTGAGTAGTATTTTATTAATTCACATTACATTTGTGTTCTGTAACAATGTTACACTATTGGGCGCCTTTCCTTTCTTTTTTCTTTTGAGTGCTGTGGAGTATATATATAGCACCTTTCTATCAGTGGTATTCGAAGCGCTGTCAGCACATGCTCTCTGAATTAACCAAATCATCAACTGAATAATAGGTGTTATTATTGCCCAATCAATGGCATTCGTTTATCACCTATTTGATTGACCTCGGAAGGATGAAGGACTGAGTTGACCCTGCCGCAAATGGAACCTGCAACCATGCAGTTTGAGCAAGCACTGCAGTCAGGGCATATACCACTAAGCTATCTCATCAGCTTTTACATCCTATATGTTCAGTTCCAGAGAATAAAGTAAAACGTGACCAAAGAGTCAACATGTCTTAAACATGTGGAAGATCTTGAGACTAAATTCTTTGAAAAATGTTATAAGAATACCATTATTGATCAAGCGTTGGAAAAACTAAAAAAAACAAAATAGACACTCTTCTAAAACCAATACCATAAAACTCCAGATCAGCCAACAAAAACAAACAACTGATTATCAATCAGTATAACACAGCAGCTACAAGAATCCACCACATTTTGAACAAGCATTGGAACATCATGAAGGATGGAGAAAGCAGAAAAAAGAAAATAAATAGAAATCTAAAATCAAGTTACCCCAAGTGTATTAAAAAGAGCTACACATAATAAGAAGAGTTTTTTCAGTGTACTAGAAGACACAGAATTATGGGGGACTTACAAATACAGTAATGCTGTCTTCCTAACTTGGAGTTTCATCTGCCATAAGGTGAAAATATTTCAATCTACAAGCAAAGACGTTGTCAGCATCAGCCAATGCTTGAATTGTAATGATCTATTTATTGGACTGGCCCTGTAAACATCATGTCGGGATGACAACCAGGTATTTAAAAAAATCACTTCTGTGAACACTGCAACAATATTTTAAAAGAATCTCAGAAGCAAAATATTTCTTGACACTTCATAAAAGAATATAGTAGTGAGTAGAGTACAATAAAATATAATATTCTGGAGCAAATTCCCCCAAAGGCAAAAGAGGGAGACCCATTTAGACAACTCAAAAAGACATTATTGAATTCTTTAAACTACAAACACTGGCAACTTAAAGACTAAATTAAGAAATTGGTTGATGTTGCTTTTAATCATTTCCATTGTAGTCCAGACCCTCTGGACTTCCTTTTAAAGGGATAGTAATGTTTCATAATAAAAGCAGCTCCAACTAATCATCATAGTATTTGGACTTTGGAGAGTGTTATTTCGATTCTGTCAGTGTTGTAGTTCAAGAGTAATTCAATGACAAATTATCCCCCTCCCGCCCCTTTTACTGATGTAACACTGCTCAGCCAGAGCAGAAGGGAGGTGCCCAGGTAGATTGCAGAGAGGGACAATCTTCAGTTAAGATAAGGTAAAAACCTGAAAAACTTGTCAAGGGGGGCAGGGTTTTCATTGTTCTCATAGGAAGAAAATTGTCCACTGCTGTTATCTGTCTGGTCTATGGACTGCATTCCACATCTGAGAAGAGATGGCTTACACTAGGTAAAAGGGGCGGGAGGGGAAACTTTGCTTGTGAATATCTCTCAAACCATAAAAGTTTGAGAGATAAGTCTTATATCGTTCTTCATGTTTTTTTTATGCCTACAAAATAAAGATAAAGCAAAGTATTACTATCCCTTTAAGGTGCCAGTGTTTTCTGGCATTGGAACAGCAATACAGTGGCTCAGTGGTTAGCACTGTTGCCTTGCAGCGCTGGGGTCCTGGGTTCAAATCCCACCAAGGACAACATCTGCAATGAGTTTGTATGTTCTCACTGTGTTTGCGTGGGTTTCCTCCGGGTACTCCGGTTTCCTCCCACACTCCAAAAACATACTGATAGGTGAATTTAGATTGTGAGCCCCAATGGGGACAGGAACCAATATGAGTGTAAAGCGCTGCGGAATCTGTGTGCACTATATAAAATAAAGGATTAAGCCAGTTCTGGCCATTTATAACAGGATATTGAGTACCCCCTATAGGTTCTCCTATCTGGACACTTCCAGATCCCTGTGATCCCTTATATGTAATAATGACAATTATTCATGTTCCTTATATGTTGATTCTGTGACTCAAATAAAATTGACAATGACCCTTTCTAACCACTTCTTGGTTGACTGAAGTCAGGAATCCCTAGTTTAAGCAAATGGGGACAACATGAAGCTGTTACAATTTATATATAAATATTTTTGAAGATCCAAAACCCTCCATTTTTATATAGCTACATCTAAGAAATATCTGCTCTACAGTTGATACCAAAGTGATTATGTAAGATTTATTTAAAACGTCTACACATATAATTATAACATAAATGACAGCACAAAACCATGTATATAGAATCAAAAACACAAATACATTAATGGTTAAAATGTAAGAATTACATATTAGTTGCCTTTGTTAGCATTTCAACCATATCACACACATATCACGGAGCGCCCAGCTCTGTATCAGCCGCGGCGCAGGCAGTCTCTACTGCGCATGACTTCAGCACGAGCAGCAGTCTCTACTGCGCATGACTTTGTCGTTACACACGTTTTAGCAAATTATTATATAGAATAGTATGAATTGAGCTTCTGAGTATTATATTTATACCTACTACACTTAAAGCAGTTTTTCATTTACACTGTATTTTATCTTCTGCTTTAGTGTTTTCTTCATCTCCAGTGGGATTCTGAGGAGACACACAGAGGTAACGAGGAATTTAGAGGAAAGTGATATAAAGTGTCTGTTGTCTGACACCACAGTTTGCCACCACATTCTTCACCAGTTTTAATTTCATTTATGTTATGATCTCCATGAACTAATCTCCATTTTTCATTTAAGAACTATTTGATTTATGTGGGCCAGGATACAAGTGACTCATTTCTTCATATCTATTCATTTTCATTTCATTTTATTTATGACTGTTAAGTTTTGGGACTGTGGTTCCAAGAGATGTTTATTTGGTATAATTTTTTCCATACTGCAATACATACCACACTGCAATATATTAAGTTCATTATAGTATCTGTTTCAATTATTTCTTTGCATTTACTGCTTATCATTTTTGTGGACATATGTATTTCAGGTATTGTTTATCACAACATAAATTAATATTAATTTAATATAGCCATTGTTATAAGGCTATATATCATAATCCACTGTTGACCCCTGGGGAGTTCAAACCTTGATATTTAACATTTCAAATAATAGGCAGTGCACTTACTTATTTCTCCAATCAGTTGCACTTTCTCTCTTAGTATCAATCCAACTGATTAAATGACTTGCAGGGTATTATTCTGGCTCCCACAATCATAGGACACTTCTGACGTGTCAACCTGCATGTATACTATATATATATATATATATATATATATATATATATATATATACTTTTATTTACAGTATGGGTAGTTGTATAGAGCTGGTTTATACATGTGTTTGATCTGAAAGTCAACTTGTTGGCACCACCATATTTGTCACTAGAATCACATCAGTGTGAGGAGTTGAACATCTTTACATGGTTGTCATACTGATAACCAATGCTGTCTGTTCACTGGTTGCTAGTAGCAGTGGTTAACTATACACGCAAGTAAGTCACACTTTTTCTAGACCAGTTTACATACGGCTTCATTGCATATATCTAGCCTGGTACACATGAAGTAAAGTTATTAAACATTTTAATTAAAGAGTAACACACATATATGGTACATTCACACATTACTGCTTGCTTGGTAAGATTGATATCTAGCCAATGAGATCGCTCCAGCTTAGAGAAAGAAAGCCTCCGTCAATGGAGGATGCTGGGTAGTGGGACGGGAGCAGAGGCAGTGCTGAAAGCAGGAAGTAGGCTGCTGGGCACCTTTTAAACTTGAATTTTTGTGTAGATAACAGGTTTTTTTAAAAAATGACTAACATATTAAACTTTTTCACTAAATGCTCTATCTTATGAGCATTAGATATCTATATGTGATAGATCCACTTTAAGAAAACATGTTTTCGTCTTAGATTGAGTTATACAGCTCAAGGCCATATAAGATTGAACTTGGTTATTCCAGTAACACTTTATACATAATATATTTTCTTAGAGATAGCATAGGCAAATATGTCAATGGACAACAAGGCCATATTGTTCATTGTTTCTTTTAACCAAGCAGGTGTTTATTGCTTATTTTTTTTTATTACATTCATTTATGCAAAGTAAGTCTTTTGGTGCCATTTCCTGGTGTAAGAAATTGTTTCTAGTGAGCTTTGATTGATTGCTTTGTTGACCAATCAAAGAGCTTTCTGGAAAATAAATATACACTTATATCATGATTCATATTAGGCTGGCCTATCAAATAAGGGTGGACAGTACCTTTTGGGTAAAAGG
The DNA here is from genome assembly GCA_037306005.1 of Rhinophrynus dorsalis. Classification (NCBI taxonomy): domain Eukaryota; kingdom Metazoa; phylum Chordata; class Amphibia; order Anura; family Rhinophrynidae; genus Rhinophrynus; species Rhinophrynus dorsalis. Next base: position 366,913,729 of record CM074723.1, on the reverse strand, counting down.
TTGTATATAATAAAAGCAAATGTGACAAGGAAAAGGGGCTTTTTGGCTGGGTTTCTCATAGTGTCTTCCTGGCTGTTACGGGAGTCTAGACCTATCTGAATGGGAACCAGTGAGCTGATAACTTACAGATGAGAGTTGGTACCGTGTTAGCCGTAGAAATACAGGAGGTAAATATAGTTTTTGATACCTTTTATTGGCTAACTAAGCAGATTTAAATGCAAGCTTTCAAGACCTTAGGTCTCTTCCTCAGGCATGTTATACAGATAAATATGAAAACATCTCTCTTAAGTACAAATACACATCACATTGTTTAGCATGGAAATCAGATAAGAGAATGCAGTCTCTATTTGTTATTAACACTGGATCTGTGGGAATTAAATCTCCTGTGTAGTGCTTGTCCAGTTTTTCCCACATACAGAGCTGTTGGGCATTTTGCACACATGATAAGGTATATTACATTGGATGATTTACAGGTGAAGGTACCATTGATCTCAACCCATTTACACCATAAGATCAATGGTACCTTCACCTGTAAATCATCCAGTGTAATATACCTTATCATGTGTGCAAAATGCCCAACAGCTCTGTATGTGGGAGAAACTGGACAAGCACTACATAGGAGATTTAATTCCCACAGATCCAGTGTTAATAACAAAAAGACAGAGACACCAGTGGGAGAACATTTTTGTCAAAATGGGCACAGTGTCAAGGATATTAAGTTAACTGTATTGATGGGACTGTTCCGCACTCAGAGGGACAGAAAAGTATGGGAGGTAAAATTAATGTTAAAGTTTAATGCAATTTGTAGTGGTTTAAATAGAGATAAAGAATTCTTATCAAAATACAATTTAGTTGATTGACCTTTCCAACAGACCCAAGAGCATCATAAATACCTCTAAAGCCTCAGAGGAAGAGTGCAATTTACCAATGACTGATCAAAGATATCTGGATCTGGACTGCACTCTCTTATATGATTTCCATGCTAAACAATGTGATGTGTATTTGTACTTAAGAGAGATGTTTTCATATTTATCTGTATAACATGCCTGAGGAAGAGACCTAAGGTCTTGAAAGCTTGCATTTAAATATGCTTAGTTAGCCAATAAAAGGAATCAAAAACTATATTTGCCTCCTGATAACTTACATCACCACCGATTATATCTTATCTGGAATTGGTAACTATATATTTTTTGTATAAACAAAATTCTGTAAGGCTTCTAGAATTATAATCACACAATGTATTTTAGCATAGATAAGTGACTTTACCCACTATATCTGGCCAATCTAATGGGGATAGCCACAAAGTAGCCATTTAGGCAGTAGTATTAGTCAAAATTCAGAAGCTGAACAGACTAACTCTGCCAGTTCATAGATGTAGACATTGATACTGTGGGAGATAAGAGTGATAGCAATTTTAGATCATAGATGGGTTGCTAGGGATATCTAGTTACTATCCCGTCACGTACTTACGTTTCACTTACGTTTCAGCAAGGTCGTCCCAAGCAGTGTACCATTGCTTCATTGGTGTCACCCTTGTGAAGGAAGCCTTAAAGGGATAGTAATGTTTCACAAAAAAGCAGCACCTATTAATCTACATAGTATGTCAGAGTTGTACTTCAAGACTAATCCTATATAATAAAACGCTAGCAGTGTTTGTCAGAAGCCATCATTCACAGTAGAGACTGCCCGCATTCGGGCAGTCTTTACTGCACATGACTGCATTGCGTGGAGCAGTGAGGCGGCATCATAGCAGGACTGGAGCAGTGAGGTAGCGGCAGTATGCAGAGCAGGACTGGAGAAGTGAGACATCACCCGGACCTTGGCCCTTGTACACGGGCTTTTACACTAGTTGAATGATAAAGTACCCCCTCCCACCCCTTTTACTGATTTAACACTGCTCACCTCAGAGCACTAAGACTGTCTGGATGGATCGCAGAGAGGGACAATCTTCATTGAGCATAAGGAAAAACTTGAAAAAACTGTCAAGGGGGCAGTGTTTTCCTTATGTTCAAAGTAAGAAGATTGTGCCTTGCTGTGATCTGTACGGTCAAGAGACCAGACTCCACATCTGTGGGGAGGTGGCTTACACTAGGTAAAAGTGGAAGGAGGGGGATACTTTATCATTCAATTACTTTTGAACTACAACTCTGACAGTATTGGAGTAACACGCTCCATGACCCAAATACTATGAAGATTAATCGGAGCTGCTTTTTTTGTGAAACATTACTATCCCTTTAAGTACATATAACCCAAGTTCATATTAGTTGTTATTGTGTTGTTCTCTGTCATTGCTACCAGTTAATAACAGGAGGTGTATGGGCAAACTATAACAATGCGTTTAAAACGTTGCTAGCACTGAACTGGTTAAATAACACCAAAACCAAGTTTGTCCCAGCCCAATCATGACAACTTTATCTCTGCTGACACTGATCTGAAGCTGCCTCCACTCCAGCTTTCTAGCTCCTATGGACTTGCACATTAAAAATGACATTTGTTTTGCATTCTGTGGATGACATCTTTCAGATCTCAAGAAAGAATTACCAGATTTCTTCTTATGGAAACATCCATAACTATCCTACTAGTGGCTGGAGCAGTTGTGAGTTTGAGTTCTGTAAGAGAGATGGTAGTGGCAGGTGCTCAAAGTTAAGCCTTAAATTAAGATCGATAGTATTTGTAAACGACATAAACTCATCTATTTTGCCTTCCGTCCCACACTGTATCACAAGCAAATGATTGATAGATCTCCTGTATAAAACAAATGAATCAAAAAATATGCTCCAATCCCCAAAAATGTGGGACTCCTCACATAAACCTATATATAGTTTGACGAAAGAGGGGGAAAATGTTGCCTCCCTTTGTCACTCATTTCGGAAGACAGAAAACCCCATCACAATAGAAAAAGTTGTACACTAGGAGATACGCTGTAGCCATTATGATGAACTCCTGAAAAATTGCCGAATTTATACTCTCTTGTGATGGATGATAACATACCCCAAAACATGTGGGACACAGAAGTACAAAAAACTCACATAACAAAGTGATCCAGATAAATTATGGTTGCAACTCTATTTCTTCTAGACACTGTACAACTTGCTTAGTGATTTGAGGTGGCAAAACAACTGACTGACTACAGGTTGAAGATAAAAATTACACACACTCCCCCTAAGTTCTCAGTAAGGGACCTGTGACCAGAGACTATGGGTTTCCCTAAAGAGTTTCTCATTGACTTCTGAACCTTGCTTAGGTGGTGGTGGTGGTGGTGGTGAATAATAAGTGCCATTGGATAAGTAATTCTACTTAATGTCTCCACAGTCATCATATCTTTATAAGTGGCATGTGTCTTTGCATGAATCTGCGGATTTAAAAGTATCTGCTGCAACTCTATTCAGAGTTGCTGGTTATCTCAATGACAACTATGCGTTGACAGCTAACTTCTTACATTGATGTGATTGTTCATGACATTTTCAAATATGGAGGTGCAGACAAGATGCACTTCTATACACACCACACTGTCTGATCTCCTAAAAAGAGGGATACCAGGGTGGGTAAGAGAGACAGAGGGATTTGGATCTAAAAGAGGGACTGCCCCTACTAAAGAGGGACACTTGGAAGGCAGTCATTACAAGGACAGCATTGATTATTGGTTTGAATCAGATTTGTTCAGTTAACAGATAAACTGAAAATGTCACTGTAATGGGCCTGCAGCCGTTACAAATGGTACTTTGCCTAAAAAGACTAAAAGGGAGAAACCACCTGGCCACTTTACACCATGAGGGCCAGGTAGCTGCTTTTCACCTGCCATCATTTTAAAAGGTAGGCTACTCAGGGACTGTGTATCCAACAAGCAGGAGGTTCCCTCATTGGCTGCGACTTGTGGAACAATGCCATGCCAAGAATGATGTTGCTTTAACAAGTAGGCAGTTTTGTGATTGGTCTCCACTTGTCCCCCATCTTGTAGCTCCGGTTCCATTAGCTGGGGAGCTGGCACAACAAGATTGAATTAGGCCCAGATTGGTCAGCCCTGTCTTGTCTCTTGTCACTCTGATTCCCATTGGTTGGAGATAGGCCCGGCAAGATTTAATTATGTTTCTTTTGTATGTTGTTTTCCTATAAAATATCCCCAAAATAAACAAATTTGTTGTGGAATTGAACCTGTGTTATGTTTTTACTATGGGAATGGTTTAAAGGGTCCCCTTTGACCTCGATCCCCAGGAATGCTACTCTACAAGATTTACATGGCTACCTTTCTGTAGCTTCTTCAAGGAGAGGTAAACGAGGAACAACGGCTAAGGACAATCCGGCATCCTTAGCTAACATTACACTGGTGACAGCGGTGGGAACCTCTCTCCTTACAGAGATTCAAACCACCACCAGGGATCACGCTGGTACACAATGATGGAGGCCTGCCAACACATCACCATCACTGATTTGCAGGACCTGGTTATGCAGTGGGGATGGGATGCCACTGGCCTGAAGAAGCCAGAGCTCTTGGCAGCCTTCAAAGACCACTGGTAAGACGACAGGGAAACTACCATCTGAGTCACCCATCAGTTGTTTAAGACAATTGATGACTCCACTGGGGACATTGATGGCTTTCTGCAGGATTTTGAGAGGCAACGTCACCTCCACCATGTGAATCCTTAGGAGTGGGCCACTGTACTAGCAGGGAAACTCACCGCCCGGGCAGCAGACACTTATCGGGCTATCCCAGAAGAATGGAGCTCAGATTACCCTGAAGTAAAACTGAGGCTGTTGGCCAGGTATGCCATTATGTCGGACACCAACCGCCGGCAGTTCAGGGAAGCATGCCAGCAACCAAAGGATACCCACATGGAGTGGGTATATACCCATCATGTTCTACAGGAGATTCAAGACTGGGTCAGGGACCAAGAGCATAGCACTCTGACTGCGGCCTCATGACTGGCGGATGCATTTGAAGAGACCAGGTGGCTGGGACCATGATTGACCACAGTACATGGCCCAGATACCCCTTCTTCCAGCTCCTTGCAGAACTGACCCCCAGCCATGATGTGCCCTTTGTCCTGGCCAGCCCTGCTGGTCACCTCCAGGGGACCCTTGGCAGCCCACTGGTCTAACTCCTCTGGCCCTGAGTATTATGAGTGGAATCAGCAGGGGCATCTAAGGAGCCAGTGCACACTAACCAGAGCAGGCTCCTCTTCTCATCACTCGCCTCTTCTTATAAATGTCTAGGTTGACTGAAGTACATACTGACCTGGACTATACGAACATATGTAAAAACAAATTACCTATCATTTTTAACCTTTTGTCACCATCACCAGTTTTTCTACACTTTTATATCCTTGACATTGAGGTACCTGAATCTGTTTCCAGGGAGCTTTCTGTCAGGGACTGTGAAAGAAGGTATACTGATACAATGTAGAAAATATACAATGTAAAAAGATAATACACTACATACAGTGAGGCAAGGATAATGTTACATTGTATCACTTTTCTACTTTGATGGTTGACTGTGCTAAAAACAGAAAAAAAAAGAATAAAATGTGTTGGCAACTTGACTTTATATATTACACACTCGGAAAGTATGTAAAGTCACAATAAAGGATTTGTATCCCTTTCAGACTAGACACTTGTACAAGTCTTGACACTTTTGCTTAACTACACTCAGATATTGTATATTCTTCTCTGCATAAATGTTAACTGTGCCCACATCTGGAACAGAAAACAATTGCAGTCAAACATAATTTGTCAGATGCAGCCTTAACACCTTGAATCATGGGTGTCTGCAGAAATATTCCAGGGGGATCAAAGCCATAATATGCCCTCCTGGCCAGTCTGCCTAACCTCTATATTTATCTGGGGTGGGTGGCAAGTGTAGGGGAGAGCAAGTGCCCTCTCTTGGCTTCCACAGATTTCCATGCCTAGTGCCCAGGGGTTTAATTGTGCTTCATATATCAAACCATATTTCTTTTTCTGTAGCAGCACACTCAGTACAGTAGCAGCCAGGGCTGGCATTGAAGAAGAATGTACATTCCTATGACACTCAAAAAGTTAATTAGCAATTATAAAAACAATAGACAGTAAAATAAAATTCAAGCTGTAGGTATTACCAACATGGTTGAACCCTTTGAGTGTGAGAAGGCTATCAGAATCAAAGAGTTAAAGTGAGCATTTTGTTTAACATCTTGGTTGATTTCTCAGTGCATTAGTTTCCAAGGGGTTAAATACATCAAACCACTATTTTACTACTTTTCTGGTACTCATGTGCACTATAAAAGTTTATTTTATTTAACAATAAAAATAATACAAATCTGGTTTATTGTAGGATGTTATTTAGGCTCATAACACAGTCTGAGATTTTATCACTTACAAGCTAACAATAATAGTCCACTTTATTATATTATATATGTGTTTTATTTTGGCTCATAAAACAGACCAAGGTTTTATCATTTTACAAGATGATGAATCATATATCATCAGTTCATTTTATAGTAAGCATTTATGTCTGACAGTCAGTGCTGATGGAAGGAAAGAGCTACCCTTCAGTTTACCGTGGCTCATTCTTGGCATTCAATATGCACTGATTCACAGTATGTGAAACCCATAGCTTCTGAGTGCGTATGCCAAACAAATTTGTTTGTAAATGAAATATAACTTGAGTCACTGATGCAGTGAATGATTCCTTATTTACACCCCCTTTTTCCTCCAGGTGAACAGCGCTAGTCAGTCAAGTCAAAGGACACGACATGTGCACACATGCAGACAACTGCCATTATTACTGTGCAGCTGCACATATCAACATGCAGGCCCACGTTCCCACTCACACAAAGAGAAACAATGAGTTCACGAACTTAGAGCCTGGTTTTAGCTCTGGGAAGTGACAGCAGCACTCATTTTATAGCCAAATCTTTTGAAAGATCATATAATCCTTTGAGTGCCATTGCTCTGCAATGCGTTGAGCACCCCTCTAGCACTCAAAGGGCTAATGTTTCTTGAAATATTTGTGAAAGGAGAAGAAATGCCTCCTTAATATAATCATCCATTTACCTTACTATGGCTAGAAAATCCCAGTGGCCTCTATGAATTTTTCTCTTGCTCCTTTGAATGTCATGTCCATGGAGGCAGACATGACAGTTGCTAGAAGGACCACAGGACACAAACTCTGCCCACCGCACATGGTAATCTTAATCCTCTAAGCAGCCTCACGCACTCTTTGTCCTTCAGTAAAAAAAACTGTCAGCAACTGTCATGTCCACCTCTATGGATATAACATCTGGGATTGATGGAAGATGTTATCTCTTAAGCAAATTTCATAGGGATGTTTGGATTTTCCTGCCCCGTTGACGGTAAGTGGGAGGCGATTTATAGGAGGTGTTACTTCTCCTTTTATATAGTTTTAATATTTTATATCGATCAGAATAATAGCTGGGGTAGGAATATTTAATGTGTTCTTAACAATTTGAGTGGAAGAGTGGGATCCAAAGCATTGCTTTATAATACACTGGGCACTCCTCTGGGGCACTAAGGGTTAAAGAATCAGTGGTTTTTTTTTTTTCTTTTTACAAAAAACCCATATTTTATAGAGCTTTTCGTGCTGAGTAAATCAAGACTACTCCCACTGCTGGCACAGCTGTAATATTTCAAAACAATTACATTCTCTGTAAAGAGAAATCCAGATAACTTACTTCCTGTTAGTGACAAAGTTATTGTATCAAATGTTATGGCTAACTGTTGTCAGTGACAGCTCTCCCACAGAACACTATATAATTACTATCTGAATTCTGGCCACTAGAGGGCAACGTAATATAAAACAGTTTCAATGGTAATAACTCTTTAAAGATGCATCTCTCAGCAGTGCTGGAAACCTTTCATAAAAAGAGTTTACTGCTCAATTAAATGGGCATCTACCTTTATACCATTTATGTATGTAGTACCACCTCCAATGAATTTATTGAAAATAAAAAAAATCATAAAATAGAGATTAACAATTGGTCTTACATGATATTTTCAGGTGTCCTGCAGAACACATGCCTGGTTGAGGAAATGAGGTGAAGCAATGAATGATGGGATCTGTTTTCACTAGAAGAGAATTTGGCACTATGAAAAGAACAATAGCACATATTTATATAAGAAAACTAGTTATTCTGGATTAAACCAACTGCACCAAAGGAGACAGATACAAATTCATGTAAAAAAAAACTGGAGTTTTTAATGCAAATGCAAGTTTAGGAATTTGAACAACATTCAATTTTGCAGATTTCCCTGTAGCTAAAATTTACACAGAGTATAGTGCAAATTGTGAAGCTACTTTCGCAACTGGAAAAAATATATTATCCCCTAAGCTAGCCCGCAGATGGCTAGAAGCTTTACTCCAGCAAGAATTGTATAGTCACCCTTGCTCTACACACTCATATTACAGTTCATAAGTGAGAGGCAAGAAAGATGAGAGGAGCTGTTGTGCAAGAATACATTTAATAGAAGACGATTTTTGGAAATGGCTAGGGGCAGAAGAATAGGACCGAAGAAGCCAGAGGGATGGAGTTGAAACCAGAAGATAATATGAAGTTACTGAGAAAGAAAAAGATTGAAAAATGGCTATCCAAACTTGAATTATTTATTAAAAAAAGGCACCTAAGAGGGGATCTTATTAAATTGTTCAAGTACATGCAAGGTAAATGCAAGGATCTCTCAACTGAATTTTTAATTCCAAGACCTGTTCAAATAACTAGTGAGTACATCATTAGATTAGAGGAAAGAATGACCAGCAATGGAAGTAGGAGTACTTTACAGTAAGGTTTGTTAAATTGTGGAATTCTTGACCTTTGAATATGGTGATGATAGATACAATGGATATATTTAAAAAATAATTAAAAACATTACTAAAAGAAAGGAACATACAGGATTACATAATGTGTTATTAAATTAAATAGGATGTTCTGGTAAACAGACCAACACCCAGCTTGGAGTCATGAAGAATATATATTTCTCAGTTGCTGGGATATAGTATGACAAAGGTTGTACTTGATATGCATATTGCAACCTTATTTACTATGTACCAATATAACTGTGAGATGGGGGAAGACATTGTTACCTGGAACAGAAAATGCTCATATTTTATCAGATACAAAAAGGTATTAACCCTGTGAATGTTAAAAGGTCACCAATAATTGCAAAACAATGCGTTGGAGACCTTGTGCATACATGGGGGTTAAATAATGGTTAGTTGTGATAATGTGCAAATGATTAACATTATCAAACAATGTGACCATTTTAAACCAGGAGCTAGTGATTGGTGCATTTAAACTGGGATTGATATGACCCTGCCTGCAAACCAGAATGTGGGTGTAGCCATCACATCTGAGACACTGCCTAATGGAAACTGTTGCTGGGGAAATTCATATACTATGCACACGTAGCCTAGGTTACCAACAGATCTAGTGATCTGCTTGCATGCTACCAGTCCAGCAAGTACAAAGTACAGGAAACTTTTTAGTCTTTGTGAATTGCCGTCAGTGATAACTCTATTTTAGATCCAGCCTCAAACTTCCATTGGCAGACTCATTGTTAGCAGTGCAGAACCAAGGTTCTGAAATGCTGAGCAGAACTTCAGTAATAAACTGGTAGTGGCCAGAAGAATCCTAAGTGACCACTTTGATAGTAGTGACTCAATTGTACATTTAACCTAGTGGATTCTTTAGTACATCAAACCCTGCAAACCGTTTTATTTAGAAACTCTGCATATTGTTTCCATTATTTCATTAAACAATGTAACAATGACTGGGTGACTGCGTTAGTGCTTTAGTAAATGTTGACACAAAATATTTGAAGCAGAAAGACATCTATTTCCTAGTTGTATAAACTGTAAATTTTACCTGTAAAATATGCTGTGTCTGTGACTTTCCTTTGAAATGCCTCACCAGCAGATTGGATGTTACATAACCTGTTTTAGTGCAAACAGTTCTGGGAAATAACTATTGTTTCACCATTCGAAAATTTTTCAACAGCTTAGAAACTTGAAGGAAATATAAACAACACTTAAGATCATGGTTGGCCAAGCAATGGCCTTCCAGCTATTGTAAGCTTTTGGCTGGCCAGGAATGATAGGAATTGTAGTCCACCCCAGATGGACCATTTAAGGTTCCCTGATACTAGAGATGTTGCAGGATCTTGGAAACATCTTTGTCATAGATGAGCTCAAACCTGTCCTTAAGCCCCCCCCCCACACCATGCAATTTCAGAATATCCTCAAATAAGAGCAAGTGAACCACTTAAGGATTTGTCTGTGTTCGTGTAAAGCAGCGGTTCTCAAACTTTCTAGTGCCGCGACCCTTTGATAAAATTTCCCAAGTTGTGGCCACTGTAATTTTGCTACTGTTATGAATCAAAATATAAATATCTGATGGTTTTAGGCGACCCCTGGCAAATCGTCATTCGACCCCCTAAGGGGTCCCGACCCACAGGTTGAGAACCACTGGTGTAAAGAGATCCTGAAAACCTGCACAGTTAGGGAGGTCTGAGGACAAAAGGGGCTACATATAGCCACAAAACTTCAAGGGATAGTAATGTTTCACAAAAACAGCAGCTCCAATTAATCTTCATTTGGGCCATGGAGAGTGTTATTTCAATACTTTCAGAGTTGTAGTTCAAGACTAATTGAATGACAAAGTATCCCCCTTCCACCACTTTTACTGATGTAACCCTGCTTACCTCAGAGCAGCAAGACTGTCCGGATGAGTTCAGTGAGAGAAAGGAAAAACCTGAAAAACCTGTCAAGAGGGCAGGGTTTTCCTTATGCTCACAGTAAGAAGATTGTCCCTTGCTGTGATCTGTGTTGTCCCAGGACCAGATTCCACATCTTAGGGGAGGTGGCTTACACCAGGTAAAAGGGGCAGGAGGGGATACTTTATCATTCAATTACTCTTGAAGTACAACTCTGACAGTATTGAAATAATACTCTCCGTGGCCCAAATACTATGAAGATTAATTGGTGCTGCTGTTTTTGTGAAATATTACTATCCATTTCAATCTGCTATTTGTAAAAGTGACGTTGCCAACTAATCAACTCCTAATTCATGAACAATATGACAGTATTATGAATAAATAAACATAATAGATGGTTCTCCCCATGTAGGGATCCCCATTAAACTAATCAATCTTTTATTTTTACTCTGAACTTCCACTTTAAAGGAACAGTGTTAAAGCAACCTTACTTAACATGAAAATCCATGTTAATGCATGATAAACAAAGAGTTTTCCTTTTTTAAAGGAACAGTAATGTCCCATAAAAAATATTTAGAGTTAGGTAGAGGTTGAAAAAAAGAAACTAATTGCCACAAACCCGCTATGGTTTGAAAGATATAGGGATTCAAAGTCCCCCCCCCTCTTCCCTTCTCCTGATGTCAGCTGTAAAGCTGACAGCAGGAGATTCGAGTCATATGACTCGAGGAGGCTCTGCAGCAGAGCCGAAATCGCATTATTGCAAAATAATTTATTCATTGGAAAGGTCGACAAAGTGTACCTGGTTTGCAAGCACACTTTGAAGACCTTTACAATGAATAAATTATTTTTAAGTGACGTGATTCCGGCTCTGCTGCAGAGCCTCCTGCTGGTCCCCAGACCGGGATCTCCTGCTGTCAGCTAGGCGCTGACATAAGGAAAAGGGGAGGGAGGGGGGGACTTTGAATCCCTATATCTCTCAAACCATAGCGGTTGGAGAGATAGGGTTTGTGGCAATTAGTTTCTTTTTTCAACCTCTACCTAACTCTAAATATTTTTAGGGGACATTACTGACCCTTTAAATTAAAAAATGTCCACTTTGCAAAATACCAGTATCCCAGAAGCACTTGCTGCAGTGAGCAATGATATTACCCAAACAGAAATATGCTAAAGCCTGTGTGTTTTATACAATGAGAACTGATTAAAGGGACACTAACATCACCTAATAATTTTTTAGTTAAAGTGGAACTTTCATTAAAATTAAAGTGCCCCCAATCATTATTCAAAATAGTGATACACGTATCAATACTAGTATTATCCTGAAAAATTCCAGCATTATTGAGAAATACAGTCAGCTCAGACATCTACCCAAAAAGGCATATGTGAATCTGCCGGTCTCCTCCAGGATTGGTGAGGGAGTTACACTGCACCGCACGGTACAGGAAGGGACTGATGGCACAGGCGCACAGATTTGTCTACAGCAAGATGCCTGCTGCCGATGCCTGCTTAACAAGTTGTATTTCTCAACAATGCCGGACTTATTCAGTATAATAAAAGTATTTATATGCGTATCGCTATGTGAATAATGATTTAGGGGGCACTTTAATTTTAATGAAAGTTCTGCTTTAAGTTAACTAATACAGTATATAGTATAGTTCTCGTACTTTTTCAATCCTAAATATAACTTTTTAAATCCTAAATATGAAAGAGTACAGGAAACATTCTTCCACTTAAATAGACATTAACTATAATAATTAACTTGTGAAGTAAATGCTGTCAACAGAAAACTGACTCAGGCTATGAAATGTTTCTTATCTTGAAAATTCCTCCTATAAAGGGATGTAACATCAGTTGACAGTGAAACCAGTGTAACATGTTCTACAAAGTTCAGCGACTGTTGACTATTGACTGTAACAGCATTGTACATTGGGTCATCTGCACAAAGATTTAATGGAACAATTTTGGCCAAAACCATCTGGCCTATTGAGAACAAATATCATTCCTATTGATTTATACAGGGCTTTAAATTTCTAAAATTCTAAAGACTTCCCCAATACCTGATGTAAATGAAAGAGAATTTGGTGCAGTTGGTTTCGCCCCAGAACTGCTCAATAATTTGAGGGGAGGGGGTATATCTGGACTAAGCTATCTCAAAAAGACATCATCCCGTTGGATGCTGGATTAAAATAATGTGATAAGCCAAAGTGAGTGAGACATTGTGGTGTCCAGTGTATTTGATCAGTGGAAGATTGACCCATTGGGCACTTGTTTGTGAATCAGAGGTCAGCCACTGAGAAGGGGCAAGACAGAATATGAATATCGCAACAGTGATATGTTTTCTGCCTTGTCCAAGGGCAAAAATACCACAGTGTTTGATCTTCTCATGCATCCATGTATCAAAGGGTAAAAGTCCAGTTGTTATCACTGTGGTTTTACTTGTCTAGTTCTATTGTTCTTTTTCAATTGTAAGCTCTGTAGTATATCTAGTGTATCTCAATTTCAGTCATGTGCTCTGTGGTTTTTCTAGTGTACCTCAATTTCAATTGTATATATTTCAATTGTTTATATATATATATATATATATATATATATATATATATATATATATTTATTTATATATATATATATATATATATATATATATATATATATATATGGTATAATTTGGGTTGCTCTATTTCATTTGTAAGCTCTATGATATCACTAGTGCAGCTTCATTTCAGTTATGATATCTGTGTATCATGAATATAGCTCCATTTCAATTGTAATCTATGTGGTATCAACAGTGTCGCTACTTTTCAATTGTAAGCTATGTGGTATTACAATTGAAATGAAGCTACAAAAGTGAAACCACAGATATTCTAGTTGAAATTGAGCTATACTGGGATATAAATGTGGGTGTGGCATAAATGGTACACAGTAAAGGGGGCCCACGACCCCCATTTCCCCTGGGGGCCCTGAGTATTGTCAATCCAGCCCTGTATAAGAGGGTCATTTAGAGCAACAGTTCAGACGGGATAGTTCTGCAGTTCACTTATAACTGATAAACGTTTCAAATCTCATTTTTTTGATATTTCTAGTTCTGTACATCCTGATGCCATGTTATTACCATTATCTATATAAAAGTACAGCTTGGCCCAATGGCTGGTTGGGGGATTATGGGAGTTGTAGACTCCAACAGCTGGAGGTTCAACAATTGACTACCACTGTGCTAAAGTAACAGATATCTAGGGACTGAGTAGTTTTCTGTTAGCTTTGAGAGTTCCTTACTTTAGTCTTCAACACCTAATTTCTGCCCATTTCTCTCCATCCTCCCCTGTCTCGTTTGTTACACCACCATCTCACATCAAGCATATGACAACACTTGGTCCCACCCCTTGCAATATGGAAACAAACTGAGCTCATCAGCTCTTAGGGCCCAATGTTCAAATGAAAACAAGAGTCTTTTTGACGCAAATCAACTGTACCATGGGGACAAATCCACATTTCCAGACATCACATTCATTCAAATTAGGCTTTCAACGAGGGATGGGTGAAATACTTTGCCTCAAAAGAGAAGAGGACAAAAATAGCACTTTTGTCCAAGCAGAAAATATTTTGTGAAAAGTACAGTTTTATTTTGCTTTTTTGCCTCTTTGAATTGAAATCAATGAAAAGACAGAATTTTTCCCCACCACATGGTAAGTTTCTCTTCTTTTCCGCAGACATATAAAAGGAGTCAAGTTCTCACAGCATGCCATTCTGTGTTTGTGAGAAGAATAGAAAGCAGCACATATCTCAGCTAGATAAGACTGGCTAAAAAAGTGAAGTTGAAGCTCAGTTTAGGCAGTTTTGTAGACAAGAAATCTGTTCTCTGTATTAGGGGAGTCTGGGGGACAGAAAGGAAGAAAGAAGGTTGACCCCAATTACCCTAAAATTCAATCTGATTGAGTGGGAAGACACAGGCATCCGTGTTCCAAATTTCTTCCTCATCTGGCTGTTATCTCTGTCCTATGGGAGTCTGGGAATATGAGAACAGTAAACCACGATTCAAGTTTCTTCTCATGTCAGTCCTAGGAGAGTCGTGAGAAAGATGCAGTTGAACAGGGTATGTGTGTGTGTGTGATTTTTGAGTTTTTTTTTTGTTGACAGTGATATGGATAGGGAGGCAGTTATTTAAAATAAGTAAATAATTAAATAAAATAATTTAAAAATATAGGTGGCAGAGACAGGGATCCTGATATGATATGTGACTGTGGCAGACTGATACCAGACGAGATAGAGTATTTTGTAGAAATCCAAGGCAAGACATCACACACAAACAGTTCTATTGAGTAATACAAATCAAGCAAACAGTAGTTGTATAATGTCCAGCAAATACACAAGGGGTAGGGTGAAAGGATTAGGAGCAATGCAGGCATGTGTGAGTAAAGTGGTAGTCCAATAATTGACTGCAGCCTTGATTGCTGCAGCATGTGCAATAGATTTTGGTTATCCCTCTCCTCTCAAGGAAGATGTAGTTTGTCAATACCCTAGCAAAAGATCTGCCACCACCCTCACCAGCACTATACTATAAACCATCTAAAAGCACTGAAGACAATGAGTCACATTCTAGTGTTGATGACATAGTGCAAGATGGTGTAGCAGCTCAACCAACTGCTGCATCTGACAATGAGACAAACAAGCACAAAAAAACGTGTTCTGAAAGTAATATCGAACGTTATGAAAATACTTCAAAGGGAAAAAGTAAAAAGAAATTGTTTGAGACCTCTAAAAGCCTAAAGGCATATTAAAGTAATGGGGAAGAAACAGCAGGTGATGCTGAGAATGACCTAATGACTGATGATGATGTAGATTTAAAAAATATTCCTCCAGCATCCTCCTCTTCTTCAGATACAGATGAAGCTGAGAGTGAAAAAGATGACATGGCTAGAAAATTAGCTGAAAGGCAAAGGATCAATCTTCCACCACTGAAAAGGAGCACTGTGCCTGTCTATAAAAATGTTAGAAAACAATTGCAAAGTCTGACCCTGGACAAGCAAAGATGGCAAAATATACACAGTCATCCTTTCAGTTATCATCAGCATCATCTACGCTTCCAAGTCTAAGTCTGACTCAGCCACACACACTAATAGTGTTGCATAACCAGAACAAAACATGTTATCAGCATTCACAGTCTTAGCTTTGATGAGTGGCTCTGCTGCTCTTGGAAGTGCAGCACCCGTGATACCTAGTAGTAGTATCATTTTAGCAACATATAGCCTGAGTAGTACTAGCAGCAGCCTCTCAGAAACCCCACATTCTATAATGACCACAGTATGGAGATACTTATCTCAGGATCCAAAAGCAAAGCATATTGCTATCTGTTATCTAAGTAAGAAGCATGTGACCAGGGGGAAAGCAGGCTCACGCCTAGGCACCTTCTCAGTGAGTTTCCACCTGAAGCGCAACCACAGGTCTGACTGGGAGACACACCATCAAAAAGTCAAAGCTGCCACAAGTAACAGCAGCAGAAGTACTCCTAAACAATCCCAGGGCTCTGGGTTACATAAGAGAAGAGCTGTTGATGTGTCAGAGAGTGTGCCAATATTTTCTATTCCTGCTGCAGAGGAGTATGACTCTGAGTTTGTTTTTGGAGATGACAAGAATCATAGAGTTCCTACATATATCGTCACCAACCCCACCACCTCCACCAGTCAAGTCATTAAAAAGATAAGGTTACACAGTTCGTCTTCTATTACCATCAGACACTTACGAAACAAAAAGAAATAGCAAACTGGCCAAAATGCTGGCGACTGACATGACTTATGTCATGTGTTGTGAACCCTGCTGGAATAATATCCCAAGCCACAGTTATTTTTCAAGGATGAGTGTGCCAATTGTAACTTAATAATTCTTTATTTTTTCTTTATTTTTATATAGCGCACACAGATTACGCAGCGCTTTACACTCATATTGGTCTTAAGAAGCAAGTTAGTGTTTTTCACGGCATATGTTGCTGTAGGACTCTACAGCTATTTATTTCTCCACTTCAGCCCTCATAAAATGTAATATTGCATTGGGAAGTCTTGCAGTCATACAATACATAGGCGAAATATGGCAAAGTTATAATGGTACATTTATTGGCAGTGACAAAAAGGAGAAACTTTTATGCATTGTCTATGGGTTGGATATTTCTCGAAAAAAGCGGGAAATTGTTTTCTTTTTTCATGAAAAAGTCCTGCTGGAACTTTTCCTGACTTTCCTCCCATCCCCACCTTTAACCCCTTGAATGTTAGAGAGGTCTCTAATACAGAGCATAGCAATACGTTGGAGATCTCTCTAGTGTTCAAGGGGTTAAAAAGACTCCATTTAAAACCTTATCTATCCCCTATGGTGCAGCTGATTTGCTCCAGAATTATAACAGTTTTCTTTTAATCACTAGGACCTTAGTATTTCTTTGTGATTTGCATTCATGATCCTTTTTGGACTACATGTATTACTGCATTATGACAACTATGGGCATACCCACTGGTCTCCACAGAAATTGTTCGAGGGTGGGCAATGCCCAGCCTCTATGTTCATCCAGTCCTAGGGGTGGGGAGGCAACTCCAAGGGAGAGGCAAAAGAGCCCCTTTTGCCCCCCTGACATCAATGGGCATTCCTGGGAACTCCTAAGATTTGTCCTGGAGACTTAGGTTTTTCTACTTTATTATTGAGCCAGTGAGATAGCTCCCTGACTATGGGCCTATTCACACCACAAGGATGCAGGTTCAAATCCCGGCAGGGTCAACTCAGCCCTTAATCCTTCCGAGGTCAATAAATGAGTACTATTAATAACACCTATTATTTCAGCTGCCGATTTGGTTAATTCTGAAAGCGCTTTGAGTCCCACTGGGAGAAAGGCCTGGAGACTTAGGTTTTTCTACTTTATTATTGAGCCAGTGAGATAGCTCCCTGACTATGGGCCTATTCATACCACAAGGATGCAGGTTCAAATTCTGGCAGGGTCAACTCAGCTCTTAATCCTTTCGAGGTCAATAAATGAGTACTATTAATAACACCTATTATTTCAGCTGCCAATTTGGTTAATTCTGAAAGTGCTTTGAGTCCCACTGGGAGAAAGGCGCTATATAAATACTAGTTATTATTATTAGCGAACTCCCCAGGTGATAGTGACTGATACTCAGGGCTCATTGAGTTGTAACTCCGCCAATTTCACTACCAGTTACAGTAACTACCCATCCTTCGCTCTTCCCAGTCCCTCTCACCACAATCAAGCCCTGCCTACTTTATGACACAAATTGCAACATTTAGACAATACCACCCCCAGAGGCTTGGGACAAGAAGATTTCCAGGTATGACTAAAGGACATAAACAATACTATAATGGTTTGTTTTTAAACCCATATCTTCATTATCCCATTTTCACCAAAAGTTAAACATACAAGTTCTTCTGATGAACCCCCATTTGTCATTATCAGGGCGAAAGACCCATATGGCCACTATAAATCTTTCTAGCATGCACTGATTCTCTAAAATTGTTATTTAATTAGCATGGGATATCACGTTAATGGAGGTAGACATGATTCAGGATAACCAACTTAGTGGGAGACATTTTACACCAGTCGTCCTGCCTCCTTGAAGATGATATCCAGTCCTGATTAAAGATTAATATTGGTGACAAAATCCATGTGTAATTGAGTTATAGTTGGGGTTAATATTAGGAGGTCTAAATACTGTTTAAATATTTATAGTTGAATACGAATCCCTTATTCTTTTTAGCTGCATGAATGCTAGATAGGTCGCAAACTCATTGTGAAGACTTCTTTAGTATCCAAGGGATTATACAACCTAATAAGAGTCATGTTTCAACATCCTAATAAAAGTCATGTTTCAACATAAATTACTCTTTTCAGATCTACACTTGTCACTAAACCTGTGAGCTGTGCATGCACCTGATAATGGATTCCTCCTCCATTCAGCTGTGTCTAATGAGCTATTCGCTTATTGCGCTAGTGCCATTATTCTCTTAATTGGAATATTATACAGTTTTGCACCTCTTTTCTTTCTTTGTTATAAATTATTGCAGCCATCATAATCATTCATAACATACTATTATCGGACCCTATGTTCAAAGGAAATCTGGAATCATTCTGGGGCAAACCAACTGCAGCATAGGGGAGAAAAACCAGATCCTCAAATTCCACAGATTTAAATGGGGCTTTTAACCATTTGAATGACAGAATTGTCCCCTATGGTGATGTTGGTTAGCTCCAGAATTGCAGTGCTGAGGAAGTTAAAGAGATATAATCTTGGAGCATACCAACTGTACAGTAAGGGACAAATAACAATTCCAAAAATTCTCATTGATTTAAAGCAGAACTTTCACTCAAATTAAAGTGCCCCCCAAATCATTATGCACCTAGTGATACACATATCCATACTAGTATTATCCTGAATAAGCCCTGCATTATTGAGAAATCCAACCTGTTCTGAGACACACAGGCAGGCATCTTGCTGTAGTGGCATCTGCGCACCTGCACCATCAGTGCCTTCCTGTACCTTAAGGTACAATGCAACTCCCTCTCACCAATCCTGGAGAAAACCGGGATGGACAGCGCAGGCTCATAGATGTCTCATCTGCAAGATGTCTGTGCATTATGCCTGCCTGTGCATATTGGAACAAGTTGGATTTCTTAACAATGCCAGACTTATTCACGATAATACTAAAATTGATATGCTTGTCACTTTGTGTATAATGATTTGGAGGGCACTTTAATTTGAGTGAAAGTTCTGCTTTAAATGGAAATTTGAACCCCTTGAATAGTAAAGTTTGTTTGCCCAGATTTGCATCTTTTTAGCTTAATGAATTAGAACTGTGGCGTCTAATAAGTAGATTAACAGTATAAAGCACTGAGCAAACAGCTCTGGTCCCGGGACCATAAATCTCCATAGGATGGTGTAGCAACAGCACCACTGTACAATTTCAGGCCACTGTGATATTGCACCTAAAAAATTCAACTTTGAAAATTAATAACTTTTGAATGAAACACCTTTCAGCAGTGGGAGTACTCTTGTTTTACTCAGTGGGATAAACCCTACGACATATTTCTTACATTTTAAGTATTACTATCCCTTTAAAATTGTGCATATTGAAAAAATTAATGAAAAGATGTAAGTCCCCTCTATTAAACTTTGCTAGTTTAAGCGATATAAGCTTCTAAAGTTCCCTCCTCCCACCCCATTACTAGATATCAGCGCTCTAGCTGACAGATTGAGATCCTGGTTCCGGGACTAGATGGCTCTTCAGTAGAGCCGAAGTAGCGTTATCTACAAAGAAATTCTTCATTAGAATGATCCGCGAAGTGTGCTGGAGGCAAATAAAGTAATACTTTTTTTATTTAAAGGGGGTTGGAACCAGAATCAGGAATAATAAATCCATCTACATGCTTCAATGGTATGCGGGCAATGCTGCTGCATTTAAGGACAGGACATGAGAATCGTGCGCTTATATGCAGGACAAGATTCTCATGTCGCCCTTTTCATCATGGCGACATGTTGAATGAGGCATGCAGCCGCACTATCTTTTAAATGAGAACTTTTAGTAGAATACCACACATATATTAACCCCTAGCCTTGTCCCAACTGCACTGGTAGCCATAGAACAACACATACTAACCCCTAGCCTTGTCCTAACTGCACTGGTAGCCATAGAACAACACTTACTAACCCCTAGCCTTGTCCTAACTGCACTGGTAGCCATAGAACAACACATACTAAACCCTAGACTTGTCCTAACTGCACTGGTAGCCATAGAACAACACATACTAACAACTAACCTTGTCCTAACTGAACTGATAGCCATAGAACAACACATACTAACCTTCAACCTTGTCCCAAGTGTCAATATGCCCATGAATCCACCTTTTCTTATACTTAAATTTCTATAACCCTCCAACCACCAAGGACTGGCAGAGGATGATGGAAGTTGACGTTCAACAATAGTTGGAGTCTTATTGACCTTTCATGTTACATGGGAGCTAATTTCAGATTACCTAAGCTAAAGATGAGCAGTTCTAGGGCAAAACAACTGTTTCATATGGGACCAAAAAAAAAAAATCCTATTAGTTTAAATGGGATTTTAACCCCTTGAATGCTAGTGTACATCAATATGTTTTTCTGGAATGTATATTTGTCCCCTATGGTGCAGGTGGTTTGTTCCATTTACTCCATTTATTAGTACATCAGCCTCAATGTGTTATAAAATTCGTAATTTCCTCATGTTTAAATGTTTGCTAGAAAGGGCTTCAATGCATTAACAATGCCTAATTCATTCACTTGAGGACCACGATGGTGAGAAGTGCATGCATTAGTGGGTTAATGCATTATTTAACATACTAGACTGCTGGAGGCCTCTCTATTATCCAAGGGGCTAAAATATTTTTGTCTTCGTATGTACTAGGCTAAGTGAGCCACACAACAGTGAGGGTGGGGTCATGGGCGGAGTGGGGTTGGGACAATGGGTGGGGCTAAGGGTGCCTAGGGCTTGTTGCCTAAGGGGAACTGAAATGGAACTCCAGTCCTTGACTTTAAAGAGTTTTGATGAAACTCATGGCCAAAATGCTATAGATTTGTTTAAATATGTGGGTTCATGTTTTCTTAACCCTTTGAGTGCCAGAGAAGTATCCAATGCATTGCAACACAATGCATTGGATACCTCTATGGCATTCAAATGATTAATTTGTCAGTTCATTTGACATGATATATTTGTTTTCCTAATACATTTACAATCTGAATTGTCTTGTCTATATGGCATTTGCTATAAGAGTCATTTAATACCATGGATTCTGGAGAAATCTGGGGGGTTATCTACTAAGGAGTGATAAAGAGGTGGTGACACAGAGATAAAATCTTCAGTTGATATCACTTCTCAAGTTCCTGTGTTATTCTACAGAGCCTATGCACACAGATCTGCAAAGCTGGAGACATTTTAGTGCATAGGCTGCATTGAATAACATAGGAACTGGAGATGTGCCATCATTGGGGTAGTTATTTCCACTTCATCACCTCTTTATCACATTTTAGTGCATAACCCCATAGATATATCTCCAGCATCCAAGAGGTTAAACACAGCAACAAAACTTATTATTACACTGTGCCTGGCAGTGGCAATGTGATTTATCAATTATTGCTACATATAAGTTGTTTGATAGAATACAGTAAAATTTCCCATAGAAAGCCTGCATTGTATAAGTCAACAGTCAGTGAACTAAGGTTGACCTGAGCAAACAGAGGTCATCTGACATAGGACAATGATGACTACCTTGATAAGAGAGTGATTGCCGAGGGCGGTGTATACTGATGCCTGAGATGTTGCACAGATACTGATAACACAGGTCTCTGATTACATCTCTGCTTGTCCCAATGTTTCTTTGTGCATTTTAAGAGTCATTCCCAGGTGAAACAGAAAAAATGCTTAAACAAATACTTAAATGGAAACTCTACCCACTTGCCTGAATGGCTCTTAATTTGTTTAACATAAGGACTTACATTGGAAAGTGTTCTTTAAACATCATTCATCTGTATACCTGCATATATATTTTCTTGTATTGTGATTCTTTCAGTCTATAGCTGGGCAGTGGTTTTTCACTGTTTGATAATTCTTACTTTTTGTAAAATAACGTGGGTGAATTTTTCTTCATTCAGACCGTTGAAGCCTATTGTATGGTATGATGATGTGCTAAGTTGACATACAGACCTTAAAGGGATAGTAATACATAAATATTACTAATCCCCATATTGTAGCTATGGTAAAAAGATTTGATTTGTCCCCAGGTTCATCTCTCAAACCTTTATGGTTTGAGAGATAGCCAAACGCATAAAGGTTTGAGAGATAGCCGAACGCAAAGTTCCCCCTCCCTCCCCCTTCCTTGAAGTCAGTGTTGTACTGACTGCAGGGATATCCGGTCTTATTTGCATCAGACGGCTCTGCAGCTGAGCCGAGATCGCGTTAGTGAAAAATAATTATTTCACTGAAACGGTCTTCTTCATGTGCTTGCAGCACATGGAAGTCTGATAGCTGACTACTGCTATAAGGTGTACCACTACCAGCTACCTCAGTTATTGTTTTCATATCCTCTAAAAGCCATAGATTGGGCATCCTGTGTCTCCTACATGGCAACCCTCAAAATGTTGCATGTTTCAAAAGGGCAACCTCAATATGTTGCCCTGTAAATGTCCTGTGTTGTGTACATTACATATGAGATCTTTCCCAAGGAATCTCATTACATTCAAAGCAGAGGATATAAAAGCCCTCCGATGATCGTTAAAGTAGTTTGCCCCAGCTTGCGATATTTTAACTGGTGACAAAGTAGAAACATCGATGGCATTTCCTATTTGTGTGAGAGTAGTCTTCTACCTCCTGGTCCAGCTCCTGGCACCTCTGGTGGTAATAACTCCACTCCCTTTCTTTCAACCTGTTCCTCCATAGATATATGCACTGGCATGTTTCTTCTTATGAATCATGGCAAAATGCCAGTCATTACACTATACATCTCAGTGATACTTTATAGACTTACCACACCAAAGCTCCCATGAAATCTCAAGCTCACATAGACCTACACCCTCTATTTCATGTATGTTCCCAGTGGTGTCACTGACTCCTTTACAGCAACCTGTTTCTCCATAACTATATGTACTCTCATGTGTGATGGCTAGGGAGAAACATGCCAGTACATATAGCTATGGAGTATCAACATCCTGGAAAGCTACAGGCAAATGCTTTCACCCGGAGAAGTTGCTGAAGTCCTTGCTGTGTCTCATACCCAATACCACAGAGTGCAATTGGACTCGCCAATCACTGTAAAAGAGAGCAGGAGTTCATGGTGTCTGGAAGTGCAGAGGTAAAGTCAGTAGTGCCCAGGGGAGAGATGCAATGTCAAGGAAGGCAGATCCTCAGTGCTTGGCTCTAGTGGTTGACTGTAAGCTGCAGATTCTCTGGGGTACTGGGAGGCTCACAAAAGAGCCACATGTGCTGGAGTTATACTCTGGTGACTTTCTTAACAATGACATATTAAAGTTGCCCGTTGGACGCAGGAAACATTTTGATGTAGGTCTTCTGATACTCGTCATGTAGGAGATGCCATTCTAATAGTAAACCACTAGATTGTAATTTCTCACAATCAGGAAGCTCTCCCCACAGGTATTGGTCTCTATATGTGTGTCACGTTGTTTGTTTGTAGTTATCCCCATTGTACAGCACCAAGGAATATGTTGGTGCTTTCTAAGAAAAAAGATAATAATTATACTTGCAAAAAAATGTGTTTCCTCTGAATTATTCAGTCATTTTTTTACCCATTCAAAAGAAACAAATTTAATTTTGTTGACCTCCTCACCACCACCACCACCACGTTCAATTAGTCAGTGTTTTGGTGAAGATTTTTGTTAATAAAGTAAATACCCCCCAGTTATAACACTTACCTTGATTTGGAGGTTGAGCAATATCCATGATGCCTACAGCTAGATGTTGATTGGCTGGGAGGTGAGGTTACTGAAGAGCACTTCCATCCCCTGTATAATCCAAGCCAATGGGAGTGGTGGGAACTAATTTTAATAGGGGAAGCCATATAAAAGCCAATCCCTGTTTAATTGTTTCCCTCATTCTGGCTCAGGCAATGGCCTGAGCAGGATTAAAGGGGGTGGGGGGTTAACTTTTGTAGATGCGACTGAGGCGACAGTGGCAGTGGGGTAGGAGGGTGATTTTTATTCTCATTGTTTATCTCATACAAGATGCTGGAGGACCAGGGTGGTGAGGATACTGCTTGACCTCTGGCATCAAGGCAAATGTTATACTTGCTATGTATATGTGTACGTGTGTGAGCATACATGTGAATGAATGAACAATTTAAATTAATGTATGTGTTTGAAAGTGTTGAGTGCATCATTAATGTTTCTGGAATTTCATGTTTCCATGCCATTCAGTTCTTATTTAAATCCAAATGTCACAAAACATGCAATTTTCATAACATTTTGCATTAATTCCAAAGCAAATGCACACGTCTAGTAGTAATAATATTTCTTAAATGGGGCTTTTAACCACTTGAATGCTAGAGAGCTCTCCAAAGCATTTTGTAGCAATTTGCTGGAGAACTCTCTGTCATTCAAAGATTTAAAAGCTCCATTTATAATCAATGGGAATATTTATTGGTCTCTTATGATATTGTTGGTATGATCCATAATTACTCTAGTTCTTTTTAGTACATCAGCCTCTTTGTCTTTCACTGAAGCCAAAGTGAGTGAATATAAGATTTATGAGCCAATTAATAACATGGAAAAGACTTTGGGGATCTACGCTGGCATTATCATTGTGTCTCAGTATGCATATGGCATTTTTAATAAACAGCTGCCAATTGTACTTCACATATCACTGGAATTGCCATTGATGGTGGAACTATGACTAATAAATTGGTTATGAACCAAAATTCAATAACAACAAACTTAATTACATGGTTGGAACAGTATAAACTTACAGCTAGATCAATATGTAAATACTGACCTTCAATGGTCTTTTTGAAACTGTATTTTTCCCATTAAGGGTTTTAAGCCCAATAAAAAAGCCCTTTAAAGGGAGAGTAATACTAATGTTTAAAAATGTCTAATTTTGTAGAGATTAACCATCTCTCAAAACATTATAGTTTGCAAGTTCTTAGTGCTTAAAGTGCCCCCCTCCGTCCCCATTCCCTGAAGTCAGAGCTCTAGCTGACTGAAGGAGAATCTGGTCCCGGGACCGGTGGAGTCTCTTCATCAGAACAGAGATGGCTCTATTTAGAATGAAATGCTTAATTGGAATGGTCTACAATGTGTGCCTGGTTTGCAAATTCCACTGTGTCTATGACACGGTTGTCTTTGCCATTTTAATACAGGTGTGTATTTTGGCACTAAATGCAATACATGCCCACAGACTTCCCCATTTAAGGAGAGACATTTTGGTGTATATATCTTAGTGAACTGGAATTAGACAAGAGTAGGGAGTTAGTAGCAATTCCAACTCCTGATTTGGACCAAAATCTTCATTGTACATTAACCCCATTGAGGCTGGTGTACTAGTTAAAAGACATTAATGGAAATGTGCTAAGGGGTGATGCTACAGAGATGTGTGTCTGGCAATGTGTGGTGAGTGCAGTGTCTATGCGATGGAGAATCACATGACCATATGCTCTAAAAATGAAGGATGCCAGTGAGGGGAATTCAGAAATTCGCAGGCTGGATTGTTAAAATGCTGGTGATATGTAAGGGATGCACTCCCTTATATATTGCCTGCAGTTTGACAACCCTGAAGTTTGAGCTTATCCTCTCTATATCCCCCACTTTCCCAGTGGGGGAGAGGAGGGGATCAACTCTCTTCGGCTCCACACAGAATTTCTCCCTTAATCCATTCAGTTCCATAGAGATGTGCATTTCACACCCATGTGGCACTGAAAGGGTTCCAAAATAAGAGAATGGTAGAGAAACTACATATCACAGCTGCTCTACCCTTCTATATTGACTAAACCAGATGAGTGAGCCATACACCAATCAGTTGATAAAGGTAAACACAGGACTAGAAATGCACTCACATTCTTCTGTGGCCTAATCTTGCCTGCTAGGTATAGCTTCTCCAATATAATGTAATATTCATCCAAAGTGTATAGTTGGGTAACTGCATATGAACGTTCCACACTGCCGGGTGGCAGTAAGGAGGAGATATACTAATTTCCTCCAGACTGCCTGTGTAAAAGATACACGGGTTTGTGTGATTTTGACAGGAGTGGCCAGTGCCAGCCCTCAATTTCCCTCTGGTCAAAAAAAAAACATGGCTGATTCTCACTACTCCAACAAACCATACACTACCTCAGAAATGACACAGAAAGTCAGCAACGTGAGGCCAATGTCCTGAAGGGCTACACATGATTATTATTAATCCTTGCCCATCCCACCTATTCACCCTCTCTACCCTCTATTTTGCCTGCTGTATTTCTTCCCATTCACCTTCTCTCCACTGTATTTTGCTTGTCCGCCTCTTTCCCGTCTGTCACCTTTACCCATCTCATAAGTTTGTCTCCCCTGTCCTTCTTCTCTCTGTCACACTAACTCATGCAGGGTGCGGTCATGTTCTCCTCACCTCACACTAACTCGCTCCACACTTGGCCTCTTATCACCATACCTGGGAACTTCCAATTGAGGTCTACCCGGAGGGGAGTCCTCTGGTGCAGCAGGGGGTGACAATAATGACGCAAATCACGTCAAAAAGGGGCGGGACTTGATGTGAGTTAGTGGGGCAGAGCTTAAAGGTGTCACAAAGAAGTCTGGGAAAGGAGGAACACCGGGAGAAACAGCAGATACGGGCAGAGTTTCAATTTAAACTCCCCACATCCAGAGGACTCAGCCTCTCCCCCGGAGACCCGGTAAAGCTCTGTCAAAACCGGAGTCTCCGGAGCATATCCGGAGAGTTCCCAGGTATGCTTATCACTCATCTTCTCACACTCTACTATGTCCCTCACACTCAGCATCCATTACTGTACACAGCTCCCACTCTCCATTGCATTGCTAACCCTCTCAGTGCCGAGACGCTCTGAAAGGCTTCACATCCATTTGCTATCCCAAACGTTCATAATGGTTCCTGCCATTGGAATAAATATTACAAAATGAACAAAACACAATACGAAATCCAATGGCCAATGCCATGCAAGATTTGCTCTAAACCTCACAGATGTTATACAACAGTTACCAATTGCAAAGTGAATATACACTTTTCCAGTATAAACAAATTCACTCCCAATACCACAGTAGACCCATTCAACAATTAAATATACTCTGATCGTACTATTTTCAGTAGTGATGACTTTACACATACTTTTATGTATATATTGTATGATTTGCAACAGGTAAGATAATTACTCCACTCCCTGGATCATGGTACTGAGTCCTAAGCAACCTCATCATTACAGTCTAATTTCTCCTGCCTGCCAGTTTATGTCAGGACATTGTATACTTTGCAGTTACATCTCAACAGTCATGTTGTCTCATGCTGTTCATTCACAAATACTGTGTTCATTCATAAATAGTGGTGTAACTATAGGAGTTACACCTGCGACCGGGCCCATCACTCCAGGGGCCCAGCTGCCCACTGAAACCCCTCCACCTGGCTCCCGCAATCTCCCTCCGGCACTCTAGTAATGACATCATCTCCGAGCGCTCTTTATTACTGAAGAGGACCGCGCGGGAGCTTCTGGGAGGTAGGAAATGGGGGAATTGTGGAGATTGAGTGGCATTATGGAGATTGGGGGGCAATGTGGAGGGGGCAAATGTGGTCGGGGGGACCCATGGCACTTCTTGCACCAGGGCCAAGAGGCTTCTAGTTACGCCTCATAAATGTTCATAATAATACCATGATACATTCTACCTATGTAAGATATTTACCTCAATGATCTTACCTTGAATGGATGCTTACGTTTTAAGTCTAACAACAATCAGTGTAATCCTGGGTAGCATTCATATCTCCATGACTTATGTGAAGCGGACATGCTTCACATTACTACTACACCACATAAAATCATCATGCCGGCTCCGCTAAGTCAGGGAGGGCATACCTGCCCCGTGTTGCAGTATTTCTTCTATCATCTGGATTTACTAATTATTTCAGACTTTTGTCTTTATACAACTCCACATGCGCTGGCTTACACTTCAACGCTTAAGAAATTACATGAGTCACCATGTGCAGCAGACCTATCTTTTCTATGTCTACAACAGGCCTACCATTCTTCAGCACATTTTGCATTTATTGATAGCTGATAATTGTCATGGACTGTACATAACATGCATTTATCTGCAGTCGTGTATTTCTCCTCAGTCATCAAATTGACTGCTTGAATATAACATTAGTAGTGTTTTTAGGCGCCATCCTGGCCTCTGAACACTAAGTTGCTTCCTAACACTTAAGGATCACAGTGCAGCAAGAACTGAAATGGGCAACTGCCTCTCAAAGACCGATTACTATAACATTCACCCTGCTATAAGCAAATTTTCATATGATCCTTTGCAAATACATCTTCAGCATGTGCCCACCAATCCAAATCATCTGCATACAGTACATTCATGATTATGCTACAGTGATTGAGGGTATCATTACACAGAATGTTATACTGTCTATGAGGAATAGATGAGGGGTGAAATATTTCTCCAATCTCTCTCTCTCTCATAGCCTTCTGTATTATGTAACATGTTACTCCTGACATGTAGGTTTTTGCAGGCAATTTGCCAGGAGTGCCCAGGGGAACACTCATGCCTCAACCTGTTTTTACTATTTAAGCACATATTGCAGCCTTTCATTCTCTCACTGCTGGAGTATAATCCAATGTATTGCACTGCCTTCTTCTACAGGACTGAAATGGTTAATACTTTGTCTGGCTAACAAATACTATACTTTTCTTAATTAATCTTCAGAAGCATGTTATAGTTTCCTGGATATGGGGATGATGAATTTCCCCACAACCAAGTACCACTGACACTGTCCACAGCCCTCCTTTAACACCAATCAGAATGCACCCCCTGTTCCCTAATTCATAGTTTCTAAATGACACTTTACAAATACAATCATAAACAAAAATACAAGACAGGAAATGCTATCCCACACTGCTATTGTGTATATACACATGCACACTGCCCTCATTGTCATTAGCACAAGGAGCACTATCCACTCTCACTAACTTCTATAATATTTAAACAATATTTAAACAATATCACCTTGTCCCATGTTAGCCACCCAGCCTTGCCCCACTGTCTAGAAGCCAAAGTGATGGGAAAAGTGAGGCTCTCCAGCTCTGCCAGACTAAAACTCTGATTGCCCCCCCCGGTCCAATGGTAGCCAAAGACCAACACACTAACCTCCCCAGTCTTATCCCACAGTAGCAATAGAGCCAAACATACCGACCTCCAGACTTGTCTCATTGCACTGGTAGTCAGAGAACCAGACATTCCAACCTCGCCTCCAGCCTTTCTCTTCAGCACTGGTATAGCAGAACCTCACTTACTGAGTTTAACACCCACCATAGGAAATTTCTTGGTTTAACAGAAAGATGATTATTTTAGGATTTACAATATGTGTGAATTTTCACTGAAAAACTAGCAAACTGATGGCATAAATTTATAGGGGAAAAAATTTGATTTTTGTCTATCCCTAATTCCCAGGTATGCCACTTGCTGATAAAATATATAAAAACCCTGGATTGTAGGGTGGACAACAACACTCAGAATTTGTTGAAGACCTCTCTAGAATTCAAAGAGTTTCTCTATATGATTATCTTATAAACATTTTTTGGGATTTAAGTTTTCCTTTAAATGATTTCTAGAGAAGAAGATACAATGGAAAAAGAAGAACCCGGTCAGATGAACTTATAGCCCACGGGGACAGGAGTATTAACTTGAACAAACAAGTGAAGTGTGTTAGAAGAAGGCTGATATCTAAAAGATATGCTGTAAATCAACTAAGCGGAATTTTTCTTTTCTCTTCTCTTTTCCCCAAAGTACTGCAAATTCTTTACATAAGTTATCTGTACCTTGTGCGAGAAGTTCTACAAACCGTTCTAATGCTGTGCTACATATTCCGGAAATAATCAGTGTAAATAAAACCAATAACTTGAGCGTTAATTCAAGAATACACAATGTGCTGCATTCATAATGATGAATTGAGTTGAACATATCATTTAGGGTCATAGTCACAACGTCAAAAATGGAGCAATTCTGATCAAACAACTTGAATAGAGCTTTTTTAACCCCTTGAATGATAGAGAGGTCTCCAATGTATTGCTTCACAATGCATTGGAGACCTCTCTAGTATTCAAGGGATTAACCCCTTAAGGACCCTTGACGTACCAGGACCGTCACGGTCCTTAAACTACTCAAGGACCGATGCCGGTCATAGTACGTCACATACTTTTTACTTACAGCGCTCTACCGGGAGCGCTGTAAGTAAAAATAGGGCCTGAAATTGACCGCTCCAAGATTGGAGCGATCTCTATCAGGCCCCATAATGACGCGCCGATACACGGGACAGGTCACGTGTACCGGCGTGTCCAAGTGTGCCTATGCGGTCATTATGGGACGGAAATGTCCCATGACCGCCAGTCCTTAAGGGGTTAAAAGCCCAATTTAATTTATCAGGAATTTTATTTAGCTCCTATGGTGCAGTTGGTTTATTCCAGAATAACGCCAGTTTGCTTTTATAATAAATTCCCTCAAGGTATGTCAATCTTGCATGAATATCCAGGGCCAGATATTTATCCAAGACCCCTCTAGGTACTGCACTCTAGGTACCCTTAGCTCCACCCATGACCACACCCCCATTCCTCACATGATCACACCCCCAGTCCCATCCACTGACACAGAAAATACCCTTAGCCTATAAAAAGCAAGAACAGAAAAAAAGCTTTTTTCCCTTGGTTGCTAGGGAAATCTCCAAAGCATTGCTCTTCAATGCATAGGAGATCTCTATAGCATCCAAGGGGTTAAATAATATCCTGTAAAAGGTATAAAACAGGTGCAGGAACATTGAGATTGCTCTGGCCACACCCACAACTCAGAATGTAGGTGTCGACAGCACAACTAAGGCTCCCCTCAGAATATGGAGGAAGTTGCATGTTAGTGTTAGTGCTTCTTGAAGGCGAAGTAAACTTATTTTTCAATGAAACAAAATATATGTTAGATGGCTTTACCTTCTGAGCAAAAAAAAACAATATTCCTTCTGCCTGGGGGGTGTCATTCAAAACTTATTACTCAAAACTTATTACTAATCATTTTTTATTTATATCACACCCTATTGGAAAGCTTGAGTCACTGACTAGGGCTCTGCATAGTAAGGAGCTTGTGACCACTTTAATGTAAAAACAAGTTTGCTCTCCAATAACTTTTGAATGAAAAATGGAACACTTTGTGATTACCATTCTTTTACTCTGCCGGAAGAGTCTTACAGCATATAAACTGTTCAGGCTCATGTAAACAAACATTACACTGAACTGCACCGTCTGCTTGAAGCACTTCAAAATAAGCCTTTGCTGAAAACATGCCTCTTCAAGGTGCGATATACCTCTGCTGCCAGATCCGTCTTCTTCCAAACCTATAAAGGGCCGCTTGCCTAAACCCCAAGAGCTATGTGCATACAGACAAAAGTGGAGCAATTGTGGGGCGAACTATCTTTGCCATCGAGAACAAATAAAAACTTGCCATATTCCTGTTGATTTAATTGAGCTTTTAACCCTTCGAGTGCTAGCAAGGTATCCAGTGCATTACACTCAAAGGGTTAATCACTTGAATCCTATAGAGGTCTCCAGTAAATCTATAACCCCCTTTTTTGCATTCCAAATCTATTATAATCTACTAGTTGAACAGCCCATTACACGGGCCACAGTACCTCTGGCAGCCGGTCGTGGGTCTCCCGCGCCTCGGCTGATACAGAGCCTCTGGCAGCCGGTCGCGGGGCAGTCACACGCCGTAGAGTCTGGCCGCGCCTCGGCTGATACAGAGCTGGACGCTCCTTCGGAGCGCCCAGCTCTGTATCAGCCGTGGCGCGGGCAGTCTCTACTGCGTATGACTGCCGCACGTGCAGCAGTGTCTACTGCGCATGTCGGGCGTTACACACAACTTGGCGAATTATTATATAGGATAGTTGGAGGGTTCCATGACACAATTTGATTCTCTTCTACCACTGTTCTGCAGAAAAATGTGGGAGGAGCAAAGAAATGACTGTGAATTGCACATTATGATTTTTTTTTTGCTCTATGTTGATTGTGAGGGGACTAACCCTTTGAGTTTCACAGAGGTTTGCAACACATTGCTTCACAGTTTGTTGTGTACCCTCACTGCCACTCAAAGGGTTAAATGTGGGTCCTTCTGACGAACGCATTTAGCACAAAAGAAAACAGAAGATATTCTGGAGAAAACCAACTTCACCATAGGAGATAAACAAAATGTCTCTTTCTTCTCATTGAGTTGAATTAAGCTTTTAACCCCTTGAATGCTAAATCTGTAGTACATGGAAATGCAATGGGGTTATGCACAAAGGTGTGATAAAGAGGCGATAAAGTAGAGATGGCTTCACCATTAGGGTGACCACACTTCCCGGAATAGCTGGGACAGTCCCTTATTGGGGTCTGTGTCCCGCATCCCGGGTCACCCCCCACAGGGACAACAAAGAGTCCCGGAATGGAGCAACACGCACCAGTCCAGCCAGCCAATGAAATGTATTTGCTATATGGTCTTCATTGGCTGGGCTGGTGCGTGTGAGACAGCTGGGATGGTGCAGGTATGCTGATGCTGCAAGTGAGACCCGCAGCTGAGGCTCCCACCAGTGCTGACCATCTTTCTGAGGTTGACACAGAATAAAAGTTCCCACTGGGAACTCTTACTCTGTGTCAGCCTCAGAAAGATGGTCAGCGCTGGCGGGAGCCTTAGCTGCAGGACTAGGGTGACCACATGTCCCGGAATGGCAGAATGGAAATGTGGTCACCCTATTCTCCATTGACGTCACTTTTACATTTCCTATGTTATGCTATTGAGTCTATGCACTAAGATCTCTCCCATTTCACTCCATAAAATAACATAGGAACTGGAGAAGCGATATCACTGGAGAAATCATCTCCACTTTATCATCTCTTTATCACACCTTAATACATCTCCACCAATGTGTTGGACTTCTCAGTAGCATTCAACAAGTGAAAAATCTGAATGAAATCAAGAGAAATTTGTAATTGTCTTCTGTGGTGCAGCTGGTTTGCTCCATAATTATTAAGTAAACTATCAGCAATTCTGGATCTCAACACCTGCTCCATAGGGGAAATCTGACAATTCTGCAGAGTTCCATCGATGCAAGATGAGCTTTTAATCCTGTGAATGCATCACACTGCTTTACTTGTCTAGCATTCAAGGGGCTATAAGGCCCAGTTTAATCAAAGGGACTTTATATTTGCTATTTAAAGTTCAGGTGGGTTGCTCCTCCTTAGCGTGATGAATACGTTTGATTTCTTTATTCCTACATATAATACTATACCAATTCATTTTGTTAAAAATCTGTTATCAAACATCAAAGAAGAAGGTACAAGAAAGGACCCAGGCACCCGTCCCGCTTCCAAACAATGGAAGGTCCTAGTCAGAGAACATAGGAGAAACCGGGCCATACCACATACCTGTCTTCTGGCTTGACTGGGGGATGTAAATGACAAGATTCACGTCACAAAGGGACGGGACTTAAACGCAGGTTAGGCTGGACATAACAGCATTGTGTCATAAAGTGTGACGGAAGTGAGTGGGAAGTGGGTAGAACAGGCTGGGAAAGGGGAGAAGTGGGCAACAAGTAGGAGGAATAGGCTGGGAAGGAGAACAAGTGAGCAGTTTCATAAAAAACTCACCACCACCGGAGAATCAGCCTCTGTCCTCGGAGACCCGGTAATTAACTAGCGTCTCTGGGGCAGATCCAGTGAGTTCCCAGGAATGCATATTCAGAAGACAAAATATGAGCATTTCTAGAGCAAAAAATTCTATCACAGAGAAAAAATAGAGTTTCCCTTGGTGTTTAACTCTTTAAATGCTAGATACATATTCAAAGCATTGATTTGTAATGTGTTGGAGACCTGTCTAGCACTCAAGAGGAATCTTAAACCATTTAAATTCTGAGATGTTTTATTGGTCCCTATAAGTCTTTTGTTTGCTCTAGATTTACTTGTCTTTAGCGTATTGCGTATGACCCATGTGACCTAAAGCACAAAAAAAGAAAAGAAGAGCAATTCTGGACTAAACCAACTGCTAGGGTTGCCACCTTTTCTTTAAAAAAATACCGGCCATGGCATTCCCTCCATAGACTTAAGATTGGACAGGAACCGGCTGGGTGGCAACTCTACTAACTGCACAGTAGGGTAGAAATAGCAATTCCAAACATGTCAATTCATGTAATAGGTGATTTTAACCCCTTGACTGTTAGAGAGGTCTTCAATGCTTTGGAGCACACCAGAGAACACATCTGATTTGCCCAGGAGACTCTGAGTTAATTACTAGAGGTGATTCTTCATGTATAGGAGTTTACTGGTAATCACACCCCACCCATTCACAACCTATCGAGCCAACTCCCAGTCCCCACCCCTTTTTATGGCAAACCTTGCTTTTTCTCCAGCCGATCATACTTATTCCCATTAAACTCTGCCCACATCCTATATAATAATTCGCTAAGGATGTTTGTCAGAAGCCGTCAAGCGCATCCTCATGGTCCCAGGAAGGTGCGCAGAGAGGACTCCGGTCTGAATTCGGAGCGCCCCGTATCAGCAGCAGAGCGGTCAGTGACAAGGCAGGATGCGGTCGGTTGCTGGGTGGCACTGTGGCCTGTGTAAACAGGCTTTTCAACTAGTGATGACATAAATTGCATCATTAGATGCCTCCACCCCCAGCTCCTCTTGTTACTCTGTGGGATTTAGATTTTGAGCTTCCCAGGTATGACTCTGGAAATCTTGCTAGGATTTCTGTGGTTAAAAGCCCTGTTCAAAGGTATAGTAATGTTTCACAATAAAAGCAGCTCCAATTAATCTTCATAGTATTTGGGCCATGGAGAGTATTATTTCAATACTGTCAGAGTTGTAGTTCAAGAGTAATTGAATGATAAAGTATCCCCCTCCCGCCCCTTTTACTGATGTGACACTGTTCACCTCTGAGCAGCAAAACTGTCCATATGGATCTCAGAGAGGGACAAACTTCGATTAGCATAAGGAAAGACCTGAAAAACCTGTCAAGGGGGGCAGGGTTTTCCTTATGCTCACAGTAAGAAGATTGCCCCTTGATGTGAGCTTACTGGTCTCAAGACCAGATTCCACATCTGAGGAGTGGGGGTTTACACTAGGTAAAATGGACAGGAGGGTGAACTTTATCCTTCAATTACTCTTTAACTATGACTCTGATAGTATTGAACTAACACTCTCTATGGCTCAGATACATGAAGATTAATTGGAACTGCTGTTTTTGAGAAACATTACTATCCCTTTAAATCAATGGGAACTTTCATTTCTCCTATATACCACAGCTGCTTTGTCCCAGAATTAGCCTCTTTTCTTTTTGCATAATGTCCATAATTATTTACAGTACGTTGCAGACTTGTTTTGTAGCCTAGATAACCTAGTTTGGAGATAATTTACTAATCTGTGTGTGTTCAGTGCTGTAATACTTTTCATGTATCTCTGTTAGTGACATAAGACTATCCATTATTAGAATTTGCTGGTATCATTTACATTTAATACCATGTTTGCTTCTGGTATTTAAAACAAGTTGTAAGCTTAACATAATCCTCTTTAGAGCAACATGATTTAATCCTCCAATGCCTGGAAGCTAAACAGTCAACCCTGCTACATGATAGGGGAGACATCACTAAATAGCGCTCAGTTCTCCAATTGCTTTTCTACTCGTTAAGGATTTCTGACTTTTTTTTAACCCCTTGGATGCAAAAGCAATGCATTTGGAGACCGCTCTAGCCCCCACAAGGTTAATAAGACATACCTGTGCAAAAAGCCACCTCTTAGTTTATTAACCATCCTAATGAAAGAGGAGAGTATTACCTGCTAGGAGACCTACTGGGATGCAGAGGGTTAAGTGGAGTCTACCATGTGGTGTCATGACTGCTGCACATTATACATCAAGACATCAGTCTAAGAAGAACTGCAATTCTGGAACAAACCACCTGAATAATAGGGAACAAATAAAAATTCTCCAAATTTCCATTGGTTTAAATTACTTTTTTTTTTAACATACATTTTTGTTGAGATTTTTCTCCATAACAAGAGTAAATAAATACATTAAGAGCCACTTATTCCCAGGGCATATTTCCCATCTCAGATTCAGGTTTAGGGAGCTAATATCAAATAATTTTTTACACATACAAACAGGGAGTACTGGCTATTAAAGGTATATGACCCCATTTAACTGTTAGTTTCTCTTTAATTAACCCCTCACGCTGTGACTGGGACCCTCACCACAGTTCAACCAATTGATTGCATTAGTGTTTTTGATAAAGGTCAAACACACTACCCTACAGCATGTGCAGGATCCATATACGCATGTTAATTTGAATATGTTAATTTTGGCTACAATCTAAACATTTATTTTGAGGAGAAAAACAAGCAAATTATACAGATTAAAAAATAAAGCTGAATAGATAATAAAAGCAGTAAAATAACCGACAATTGCTGAAAAAATGTATGTCCACTGTAGACTAAAGGCAGGGGGGTTTGGATCATTGGGCTCCCCTATAATTCTTGCACTATAAATGTAGACTGAAGTCCCTGAGGACTTTGTAATGACAGCGCTGTCTATAACAGTATCATCAAGTCAGACATTGGCATAAATCATTGGCACTTTGCAAAGTGTCACTTCTGTCAACCTCCCAGTGATGTGATCTTTAGTCTTTCAAATCTATAGACTGGCATTTGGATCAGCTAAACACCCAGCATCTTGTCTTGCATATTAAAACCTTTTAGCCAATATCAACATGCTGAAGCATTGTCTTTGGAAAATATCTTCAAATTCTTTGCAAAACTCCACTTAACCCATATTGGTGTTTTACAAGTGTGAACTCATCATTGCTTTTAATTTTTCCGCAGCATTTTCATGCCAGAACTGTACATATAAGGGTATTTACTAAAGGCAAATACTCAAAAGAACTTGATGGGAAAGTATGTATCCTCCAGTTTAGATCATATATCTAAGCAAAAAAGTTAGTCTCCACTGCACTTTTGAGATATGGATTAAAGCATATGGTCGCTTTAATGCAGAGATGGACAACGAGGCCCTTCAGCTGCTGCCAAACTGCAACTCCCATCATTCCCCAACAGACAAATGCACACTGTGCTGTCATTGACCCTTTGAATGCTAGAAGAGCATGCAAAGCATTGCACAGGAACCCCAACGTTCATCTACTGGATGAGCTGTTAAAATGAGTACAGTTATCCCAGTTGTCTCTGGTGTTAATCAAGAGACAGAGGAATAGAATGCCTTGAATGACTTATCCTGCCTTTGGCATAAGCAGCATTATGGGGATCATTTTTAGAACATACCTGGGAACCAGTGGCGTAACAATAGGGGTCGCAGCGGTCGTACCTGCGACCGAGCCCGTCACTCAAGGGGCCCAGTGACCCATTCGCCCGCAGCAGTCCTCAACTGATCTCCCACTCAGTGCGCCGCTCTAGTAATACAGAGCGCTGGGAGATGACATCATCTCCCAGCCTCTGCATTACTAGAGTGGTGCGCGGGAGCTCCGGTTACAGTGATCTGTGCCAAAGGAGGCACATATCAGTAAAGACACTCCGCTACACCACCAGGGACTGGAGGTAGGGGACATGTGAATATGGGGGCATTGTGGAGATGAAGTGGGGCATTGTGGAAGGGGCAATGTGGAGATGAAGGGGGCATTGTGGAAGGGGCATTGTGGAGATGGAGGGGGCACTGTGGAAGGGGCAGTGTGGAGATGGAGGGGGCATTGTGGAGGGGGCAGTGTGGAGATGGAGGGGGCATTGTGGAAGGGGCAATGTGGATGAGGGGGCCAATGTGGTTGGGGGGGGCCCATGGCAATTCTTGCACCAGGGCCTGGTGGCTTCTAGTTACGCCTCTGCTGGGAACTTTGATGTGTTGTCTGTCTGGAGGGGAGTCCGGTGGTGCCACTGGGGGGGGGAGAATGACGCAATTTGTGTCAAAAAAGGGATGGGGCTTAACAACAAGTGGGGCTTAACAAGGTGAAAAAGTGGCAATTATAGGCTCGGGAAGGAGGAAAAGAATGGGAAAGAGCATAAAGAGCAGAGTTTCAGTAGAAACTCCCCACATCAGGAGACTCAGCCTCTGCCCAGGAGACCCAGTAATGCAGTGTCAAAACCGGTGTCTCCAGTGCAAATCTGGAGAGTTCCCAGTTATGGTTACTATGTAAAAATGTTAGAAATGGGTGTAGGCAGCACCACCACTATTATATAGTTTCTATAATTGTATCACTACATTTCCCCTTGTATGAATAAAGGCAAAGTGGAACAATTCTGCGGAGAACCCACTGCTCCATAACAATAACATACTTCCCTAGTGTCCCTCTTTGAGACCCAAATCTCTCTGTCCCTCTTTCCCACTCTGGTGTCTCTCTTTTCTGAGATCAGACCATGTGGTGTGTGCTCCACAATGTGTTGCGTACCCCTCAAAGAGTTAAAATTATCTTACTACAAGTGTCTTATGTTCTAACCTCCAAAAATGATTTGGGGTAATTCCCACTTAAATACCCTGCACTTCATGACAGCATCTGTTAAAATTCTCTGTTTATTTTCTGAGGACTAAAATCTAGTCCTAGTTATGCTTACTAGGGACTCTCGTTCTGCTTTTTACAGGTCTGCAGGGCTCTCATTACCATAGCAATCTATATGGGTGTGTATGAAGTGCTAGTGTTTTATTATTTGTAAGTGGGCTGAGGTAAGGTAACTTAGTCTTTATGAATAGAAGAAAAGTGGATACTAATCACTATACACAATTATCTTTTATTGTAAAGAGCACACACCACTACTCAAAGGGTTAAATAAAATGATCTGACGACATGCTGCCTTATGTTCTTAAAAGAACACTAACTGCTATGTCTATATGGGACAATAAACACATGCATTAAAATGCAAGTTTAGGGTTACATTTCAGAGGCCTAACATATAATAAAACATTGTACAGATGCTAGCTGAAAATACATGATATTTAACATGATATAACCCAATTTAATTTTTGGGTGTTCATTTAAGTAAAGAAAACTGCATCAATGGGGTTTAAAGTTGAAGGCCTAGACTGCACACCTTTATTTCTGCTGCCTTAAAGGGTTAGTAATGTTTAAAAATAAAAGCAGCTCCAATTAATCTTCTTAGTATTTGGGTCATGGAGAGTGTTATTTTAGTACTGTCAGAGTTTTAGTTCAAGAGTATCCCCCTCCCGCCCCTTTTACTGATGTAAAACTACTCACCTCAGAGCAGCAAGATGGTGTTCAGATGGATCACAGATAGGGAAAATCTTCAATTAGCATAAGGGAAAAACCTGTCAAGGGGGGCAGGGTTTTTATTGTTCTCACAGTAAGAAGATTGTCCCTTGCTGTGAGCTGTCTGGTCAAGTGACCAGATTCCACATCTGAGGGGAGGTGGCTTACACTAGGTAAAAGGGGAGGGAGGGGGATACTTTATCATTCAGTTACTCTTGAACTACAACTCTGACAGTATTGAAATAACACTCTCCATGGCCCAAATACTATGAAGATTAATTGGAGCTGCTTTTATTTTAAAATATTACTATCCCTTTAACAACATTATTCCACACTTTGAGCAAATGCTCAAACACTAAGAGGTGTAACTCTAGGGGAAAACAACTAATACTACAGGAGAAACACAATGCCCCATTTATTTTAGTCAGGCTTTTTTGGAGACCTATCTAGCATTTAAGGGGTTAAAATTTACATTTAAATCATGTGGAGATTTAGGGATTTTTTTACATTAGTTCCCTATGTTGCAACAGGTTTGCCCTAGAATTTCTCCACTTTTGTCTCTACACATGTCTCCTTTGAGTGCTGTCATCCCTTGTATCCTGTAAGCCTTGATTGTGGGTGCCTACTTATGGGTTAATGCATGCATATTGCACAATATAAATATAATATTCCTCTACAAAATACTAAGGACATATGACCATTTCTGGAGAAATCCAAAGCAGCTATAGGCAACAATAAAGAAAAAAAATCACAGAATTCCCATGGAAATGTTTATGTGTTTTTTATTGAACAGTGGGTTTTTCCAGTGCATTGCACTATGGTCCTTAAGGGGTTAAGAGGAATTAGGTAATTCTAGAGTAAACAAATTGCACTCTTACCTCTCCATATCTGCCCTGGTGGCTCATTCTTTCCATGGTAACTCTGCCTATTAAAACTCTTCAACCAACAGGGCAGGTGTAGGCATAACCAGGTGGGGCTGGTTATGCCTACACCTGCCCTTTTCCATACACTTCCCTGCCAATTTCAGGACAAATTCCAGACTTCAGTCTTCCAATCATTCCCACCCAGGCTAAGTCCTGCCCACATTATGATGCTATTTGAGTCATTTGGACAGTTCCATCCCCATCTATTCATGAGTCTCTGGGAAGTTTGGACTTGAAGGTTCACAGGTATGACTACAGGAGACAATAAATAATTTTCAGAATTCACATTGATTAAAAATGGGCTTTTATACCATTGAATGCTAGATTGCTAAAAACAAACAAGCATTTTTTTTAACAATATTTTGTAAACGCTGAAATTGGATCACCTAGAATTTGCCCTCTATATGACAACATTACAAATAGAAAGCTCACTGCACAAAGGCTGATGTATTAACTCTTTGAATGCCAGAGAGGTATACATGCATTGCAAAGCAATGCGTTTCACACCCCTCCTGGACTCAAAGGGTTAAAAACTGGAGCAATTTTGGAGCAAACCAGCATAAATAAATATTCCAATTGGCTTAACTATCCCTTTAGACCCTTAAGGACCGGCCATGCACGCGGCGGTCACTTAAGGACCACGGAGCTTTTTATTTTTGTTGATCCGATTCCGGACTCCCCAAACGGCGTGCAGCCATGTGGGGAGCCTGGAATTCCATGATGTACATTTACATCTTTGGTCCTTTAGGGACCTCAACCTCATGACGTACATGTACGTCATGGTTCGTTAAGGGATTAAGGACCAGTAGTCCTGGTGGGGAACTCCGGTTAAGGACCAAATAGAGAAGTTTGGTGCACAGGCACCCATGAAGGGTAACTTGTGCTGGCCAGCAGAGTGCGTGTTTGAGAGAGACCATTCTGGTCTTGGAGCGGTCAATTTCAGACCCCGATTTTTACTTTCATGCTCTAGCAGGAGCACTGTGAGTAAAGGTACCAGTATGATCCCCAGTCCTTAAGGGAACGTCACAAGGCTGTTAAGGTGTTAAATATGTTTTTTAACTCCTTGAATGCTTTGCAGTGTACTTGACTCACAGTTTAAAGGGATCTATCACCCCTATACATGTTTGTCTAAAAAGTTTGTTTATATAGAGAATAGATGGAATAATGTTTTCGTTTTTTGTTTTTTAAATCATTATTATGCCGAAATTAAGCTTGT
The DNA here is from genome assembly GCA_037306005.1 of Rhinophrynus dorsalis. NCBI lineage: Eukaryota > Metazoa > Chordata > Amphibia > Anura > Rhinophrynidae > Rhinophrynus > Rhinophrynus dorsalis. Next base: position 366,871,894 of record CM074723.1, on the reverse strand, counting down.
AAAGATCAGGGCCGGTGCAAGGATCTTTGTCTACACAGACGAAGGTGCAGTTTGATGCCCCACCCCCACCTGTAGTGGGGTGCTCCTGTAACCAGACCTCAAGCTCCACTCGTTTATATTTTTTCCTGGTGCTGCAGCTTCAGCCAGCGGGCTGTTTATTCCTCTCTCAGCTCTTCCCTCTCATTCATTTCCATAGCTAGAAGGAAGGAGAGGAGTTCCAGCTATTGTCTCTAGCTGCCTCACCCTTGCAGCATCAGCTCAAAAAAAATGTTTGCAGCTCCCTCTGTTTCGGCACCCCTCCGCTGCTGTGCTCTAAGGCGGCTGCCTAAGTCGCCTTATGCTAGCACCGGCCCTGGTAAAGCTTACCCTGCTCCTTACTTCTGAACAGACTGAGGTTACCTGCTCTGTATTGCAGTCTGTCACTCTTCCTCTGCTCCCCTCCCTCTATCCAGCCTCCTCCAATGACGGAGGCTTTCCACACGTAAGCTGGAGCAATCTCTGGCCAATGAGAGTGCTCCAGCTTACATGCAGAAAGCCTCTATCATCGGAGGAGGCTGGATAGAGGGAGGGGAGTAGAGAAAGAGCGAAAGACTGCGGTACAGATTTGGTAACCGCAGTCTGTCCAGAAGTAAGGAGCAGGGTAATCTTTACAAGCTTAATTTTGGTAAAATAAAGATTAAAATAAATAAATAAATAAAAACATTATTCCATCTAGTCGCTCTATATAAAAATCTTTTTAGACAAACAGTAAAGGGGTGATAGATCCCCTTTAAATGAATGGACATTTTTATTTATTCCCTTTGGTGCGGTTGCATAGCCCCAGAGTTAGTATATAGTTAAACCGACTGCTAAACACACCCTGTGGACTGGAGCTGAATTGTTTTGTTTCCACATAATGGGCAGGCAGCCATGTTTCTTCTGGAAAAAGCCCCAGTTTGTCTTCACAGGGGAACACGTTATTTGTGAGAGTGTTTTGAAAAAGGAAGAAGACTAAAATTGCACTTATTTACGTTTGGTGTATGTCAGTAAAGATCAGGTTTCAAAATGTTTTGGATTTTAAATGTTATAGTTTGCCCATAGCACCCCCTGTTATTAACAGGTAGCAATGACAGAGAACAACACAATAACAACAAATATGAACTTGGGTTATATGCACTTAAAGGGACAGTAATGTTTCACAAAAAAAACAGCTCCGATTAATCTTCATAGTATTTGGGCCATGGAGAGTGTTATTTCAATACTGTCAGAGTTGTAGTTCAAGAGTAATTGAATGATAAAGTATCCCCCTCCCGACCCTTTTACCTAGTGTAAGCCACCTGTCAGAGTACCTCTGCAGCGGCTGCTCGAGACGACCTCAGCTTTCATCCGACGGCTCTGGCCGCATCATTTGTCTGGCGGCTCCAGCCGCATTCTGCTTGTATCGGCTCAGCTGCTTCCTGTGTTCTGGGTTCCGGTCTCTTCCTCCTCTGCCACGGTGGCTGGATGATGTCATAATGGACACACGTCCAAGGGCATAGATGTGCACTCCATTTAAAGGGGCAGCTATGAAAAGATGGATCCTCCTCTTCCTGGGTCAAAGGTTCTTATACTGCCAGGACACAATGCTCAGTCGGCCTTTTGTAGTGTTCTGTGCAGTTTGGCTTTAGCGTCGCATATTACCTGGTTTGTCTGACTACCCGTTCTGGTGCCGACCTCTGGTTCTGTCTGACTATTCGCTTTGTGTATGACCCCGGCTTAGTCTGATATCCATTCTGTTGTGGACCTGCGGCTCTGGTAGACTACCAGACTACCTCCTCTGTGTATGACCTCTGGCCTGGCTGACTATCCGTTCTGGTGCTGACCTGTGGCTCTGTCTGACTACCTGCTCCGTGTATGACCCTGGCTAGTCTGATACCCAATCTGGTGCAGACTTGCTGCTCTGGTTGGACTCATGTTCCGTGTATGACCCGGCTTGTCTGACTACCCACTCTGGTGTTACCTGGGGGCTCTGTCCACTGCGTACCCAGCATACCAACGCTTCAGTGGATATCCTTTCTGGTGCTGATCAGTGGCTCTGGCAGACTTCTCCTTTGCTAACTGGTGCCTTCAGGTGCAGACCTGTGGCACAGTTAGTTCTGATTCTGGGAGCGTTGACTTGTGGTTGCCTATTTCCTCCCTATTGCCTGTAGGGGTACTGTACTATACCACAAGGAAGTAGCACCGAACTACCCGAATTTGCCGATATTATTTTGTGTACTTACTGTTTGCTGAGTATTTCATTACGTTGTATATCTTAATAAATTGTGTTAACTAAAGTATTGGTCCATTTCTCGTTCTTACTAACTGTCACACCACCTCCTCTCAGATGTGGAATCTGGTCACTTGATAGGACAGCTCACAGGAAGGGACAATCTTCTTACTGTGAGCATAAGGAAAACCCTGCCCCCCTTGACAGGTTTTTCCGGTTTTTCCTTATGCTCACTGAAGATCATCCCTCTCTGCGATCCATACGGACAGTCTTGCTGCTCAGAGGTGAACAGTGTCACATCAGTAAAAGGGGCGGAGGGGGATACTTAATCATTCAATTACTCTTGAACTACAACTCTGACAGTATTGAAATAATACTCTCCATGGCCCAAATACTATGAAGATTAATTGGAGCTGCTTTTATTGTGAAACATTACGATCCCTTCAAATCACCTATATGTCCCACTAGTCTCTGTAAAAATCCTCCATTTGTTTTCCAAGGCCTAAAATACAGTCTTACCTAAGCTCATGGGAGCTTCCATTGCTGCCTTTTCCAGGACTCCCTGGCTCTCCCTAACATTCTTGATAGGTGCCTGAGGAGTGATAGTGTTGTATTGTCTGTTAAAGTCCTGAGATAAGGTGACAATCTTTTTCAACAAAAGAGCAGTGGGAACTAATTTCATTATATTAACTGTATTATCTCTTATGTCTAATTTTGCTCACTAAATTAGCTAGATGGTGCCTGAATGCATAAAAACTGATTTATTATTTTAAGAATCCAACATAAAATAAATAATTTCTACATATGCTAGCTGTAGGTGCATACTATTTAAAGGTATATCTACCAATTTCAGTTTAGGAGTTAGTGTTCCTTTATGTAACCCTATTAAATTACGTCCTTTTGCTGAATAACCAATCAATATAAGTTAACACATTCCCTTTCCATACTGTGGCCATCTTATTGCTTTGTACTATGTGGAAGGCCTCTTCAGCATCCAGGGAAATAATCAAATAATTAAGTCAGTGATGTACTTGGGAGACAATCCCAGAGAATTGTTAAAGAATATACCACTTTAATATCACAATGGCTTTAACACGAGTCTTCAAAGGGTGGTTGAGCTGACAAGTTGGCTTGTTCTTTCACCTTAATCTGTTATTATGTGTTTTCTTATGGAAATTTTCTTCTGCCACATTTAATTTCCACTCTGTTAAATGCAGGAGGCCAAATCAATACAAAGGACAATACAAAATGCTTCAACAGCAGCACTCCAGTGGTGATGATATGTAAAGGCAACAATGTATGAATCATTGCCAACAGAAACAAATCTGCTGAATAAAATGATCTAAACACCAGCATAAAGAACTAATCATCCCTTAGTAACACTTTCCAATTCAAAACTATACCCCAATAAATTGTGTATTAAAATGCCATAATACTCTGCCATAATTTTCCTCATTTAGGAACTAGTGGTTGAAAAAAATCCCTACAAAAGAACATCCAATAAAAAGAGAGATAGAAAAGACAATGAACTATTAAGTTGTAGATTAGAAAAAAACAGAGAACTAAAACAATATATTTTGATAAATGAAACATAACAAAATGCAAGACAAGGAGCTATAGAACGAATATAATAAAACATATACAAAACCAAGTGGTGGCATAAGGAGACAAGGTAAAATAAGAGACTGCCTGGGAGAAAGTGCAATTAAAGTGCTCCGCCCCTCAGGCATTCCAAAATTTTGCCCAGGGAGGCCATCATGCAGCTGGGGATCTTTTAGACAATGGGAGCTACAGACTGGGCCACCGGACTGCAAGAAAAATGGAGGGAGGAGGCTAAAGGCATTGTGTTAATTTAGTAGGCTTATAAACTAAGCCAGATAGGCTATCTACAGAACAAACCTTTTTTGTCCTCTGTTATCAGGTATGACGGCAACCATGGTTTGTGCAGGTCTAGCCTGCTGGTGAAGGCAATTGTAGGCAATGACTGTGTGGTCAGGGCTGCTCAAGTGCTGAAAAGAGGCTAGTGCTGAGAATGTACGTGGGTCAAGAGGGGATTGTCACTGGCACTAAGAGAAGGTAGGGGGGTAGAAGTTGGGAGATCTTCCAGCCTGCTTCCTATACCCAGTGTCATTAAAGGGATAGTAATGTTTCATAATAAAAGCAGCTCTAATTAATCATCATAGTATTTGGACTTTGGAGAGTGTTATATCAATACTGTCAGACTTGTAGTTCAAGAGTAATTCAATGACAAAGTGTCCCCCTCCCGCCCCTTTTACTGATGTAACACTGTTCAGCCAGATCAGAAGGAAAGTGCCCAGGTAGACTGCAGAGAGGGACAATCTTCAGTTAAGATAAGGGAAAAATCTGAAAAGCTTGTCAAGAGGGGCAGGGATTTCATTGTTTTCATAGGAATAAGAGTGTCCCCTTCTGTTATCTGTCTGGTCTATAGACTGCATTCCACATCTGAGAAGAGATGGCTTACACTAGGTAAAAGGGGCGGGAGGGGAAACTTTGCTTGTGAATATCTCTTAAACCATAAAGGTTTGAGAGATAAGACTTATATCATTCTTCATGTTTTTTTTAATGTCTACAAAATAAAATAAAGTTAAAATGAAGTATTACTATCCCTTAAAGATGGGGGGCTCCACCCTGAAAAGGAGGACAGATGCAAGTGAGGTCTGGCCTTGTTGAAGGTTGAGTGCAGGTGTGGCTTAGCCACCACCATCTGGGTAATGGGAAGGAGGCAATAGGTTTAGGGTGGGGGACTTCTATCTATTAGATTGTAAATACAGGGCAATAAATGTGCCTTCATTTTGCCAAATACATGTGTTATCTGTATTAATTCAGATGGGGGATGTCATGTACTGTTGGGGCAAGTTTGTTGGGATTATTTTAATTGAGCAAGGAGTCAGTAAGGTGTGTGCACATTAGGAAGACCATATAGGAAACAAATTATTCTCTCTACGCTTCATCGGAGGCTCAGCCTGTCTTGTTGCTGATTTAGGGCATGTAAATTTGCTAATCTCTCTGCTAGTGATAGTGGAATTGGGCTGAATGGTGCAATAATAATGCATTAGGCTGCCCAAGCCATAGGTCTTTATGGAGCCTAGCATTTCCCATAGAGAATGAGTGGAACAAGCTAAGCTCAGTGAATGAGGAGAAGGAAATGCTGGACAGTTGTAAAAATGGATCCCAAAAATGTAACTAAAGGAGGCTGGGCCAAGATCAAGATTGGTTCCTGATGGGATGTAAGGGATTAAAAAGAGGGCAGACTAGGCATAGTTGAGATTGACAGAGGGTGCTAAACAGTGATTAGTTTGGCCAACTGTAAGTCTGATTCTGGATAAAATGTATGATGTTAGGACATTTAAGGATAGGCTGCTCTGAAGAGATTATAAATATATATAGTAATATATATGTGCAAATAATATTTAATGATATTTATCTTAGAAATGGAAAACAAAACAATCACAAAGACTCTGAGTCATAAAAAGAACACAAGATTAGGAATTTCACCCTTTAGTGATTTCGAGCAAGTAAGCCCAGATGTACAGGTCAGGCACCCCTAGGCAGGGCACCCCAGTTGCCCTTAGCCCCTCCCATGGCCACACCTACTTGCAAGACCTTGCCTTTACCTCATTTGCTAAGCTACATACACAAAAAATCATCCCATTAACACCAATAGAAATGAAATGGGGCAGTGTGCTTCAACTATATATTAAACAAGGTTCAGCGGAAATTGTATGATTAATGTCATTTTTCTGTCAATGCTATGGGGTAGGTGTTTTTTTGTTTTTTTTTATATATTTTACCAGGAAGAATACATTGAGCTTTATCTCATTTTCAAATATGTCTTTTACAGTAAAGTGTAACATAGAGAAACAGTGTATATACACAGACACATAAATATATATATACAAAAAATTATATACAGTTACATATTGTTTTTTGATACAAATAAGCAGTTATTTTTAGGGATTTTAGATGGAGAAAATCTGATTTATTTTTTTTTTGGGGGGGGGGGGTAGGTTATTCCAGGCTTCTGGAGTTCTGAAGAGGAGGCAGATGGACCAGATTCTTTCTTGTAATGTGAGTAGTCAGTGAGTTGTTAGCAGTGGAGCAGAGGTTATAGTTAATATGGAGTGCTGGAGTGAGCATATTGTTCAATTAGTTTGGTAGCAATCCAGAGAAGTGGTTATAAACTAAGGAAAAAGGCGAAGGGCATGTCGAGATTTGAGTCTTAGCCAGTTTAGTTCTTCAAACATATCGCAGTGATGGGTAGTGTAATTACATTGGAGAACAAAGGTGTACAGGATTGCTGACATTAAAATCCTAATGGTTGTGGAGAATGCCCGCTGTCATGCACTGCAGCATCCATGCACTTTAGTGCATACCCTGAAGTGCAGTCACTGACCATACATTCCCCCCCAGGATGAAACTCTGGGGAAGTCTTTAAGTATGAATAAAAGGAAGTTATGAGAGAAGACAAGAATACTGAATGATGGTTTGGGCAAAGGGTTTATTTGGAAGGTACTTAGATTAAAGTAGAACTTACACCTCTTAATAATAATCATCAATCAAATTACTATGACCATAAAATCCCAATGACTTCTATGAATTTTTCCCTTGTGCCTGTGTTTAAGAGATAACATCTTCAATCCATCCAGAAGGTCATGTCTATGGAAGCTGACATGACAGTTACTGGCAGTTTTTTAAACGAAGCAAGAAGTGTGAATGAGCTTCCCTACCTACCTACCTATCACCCCTATACAAGTTTGTCTCATAATTAAGTTCATATAGTGATAAGCTTGAATAGCGGTTTTAATTTCTCATAAAATTTGTGGTATGACTGAATTTAAAAATGTAAAAATGATCCTGGTCCTTACTTACGGACAGACTGTGGGTAAAACTCTGCCCCACAGTCTGTCAATCATCCTCTGCTCCTCTCCCCACATAGCATTTTGATTCAGCCTCCTCCTGTGACTAAAGAGATTAGGGGGGGTATCACACCTTAGTGAATCTCCCCCTAGGAGTGTGTTTATATTAGAAGAGTAGTTAGTTTAGGAGAGTACATATGTTTATAATGAGGCTGAGAGAGTATTTCAATTAGAGTACAAAGATTAGGAGAATACTGATATTTGGAGAGTACTTTCTAAATGAGAGCAGTGAGAGGGGTAGTTATCATGTAAACATTGTTTTAGAAGCTGAAATCCATAGAATAATTTATAAATTGATGAATGCTTTAGAGCAAGATTTAACCCTTTGAGCACCACTCTGGAACTCAAAGGGTAAAACAAAGCGAAATATGTTGCTGTAACCTCAAGTATCATGTACTTACAGCTAATGTAAGCATTCATTATTCATACTTTATATCCCTAAAATATAGGGTGACCACATTTCCGTTCTGCCATTCCGGGACATGTGGTCACCCTAAATAACACATACACATATTACATTCAAAGAATACTGACCAGCTGAATCAGCACGTTACCTCACTGGAGCAGCGCTATATCCGGGGCTCCTGCCCCCGCCCCTCCTATTCTCACGAGCTCAGTAACAGTTGCGCGCGACTCTTCCTCCTCCTCTGGCCACTGCTAAAGCCTTTTTGGTGGAAGAGTCCAAGTGAGTCAGTTATCCCCACTGTGCTCTCTAATGGTACCGTTTATCTGCTGGACGCCACCATGTTTGCTCCCCTCCCCGCACCTCCTGTCCCCGGCCTAGAAGCAGCGCGCATGCGCACATAGTCCCGGTTGGCAGAATAGGGCTGAGGGAGAGTCAGTGAGTGACTGTTTGTGCTCCTGTGTGGGTGGCTTGGCTTCATTCCGGGACACTTCATTGTCCCGGTGGGAGATAACCCGGGACGCGGGACATAGGCTTCAAATAAGGGACAGTCCTGGACATTCCGGGACCCGTGGTCACCCTACTAAAATATAATCCTGAACTTGCTTTTTGACATTTGCTTTGCTAAGAGAGCGTTTTAATGCTATTTATGCTGTTTGTATTGAGAGAAAATAGCCCTTTCATTATTTGATTGTAATTAGTACCCCCTGCTCTTACAGTGATATCTTATCTCAGCCCATTCAGACAATGAATGGGAGACCTGGAGCCATGGAAAAGACAGGAATGTTTGCTCCCTCAGAGTGTATGTAGGACTAGAGTTTAGGCCTCAGAAACAAATAAAGGACTTTCACAGATGCTAGCATGAAGTAGGGATAAGTCCGTGTGTATAACCCCAGTTCATTTTTAGTGTTCCTTTTGCTGCTCTATTTGCCAAAATGACAAAATACAATTAGAATGAATTACTAAGAGAAGATTGGCAGTTTATACAGAAGTCAGGGCGACAATCATCAAGGGTTGCTTTCACTCAGGTTGGCTGCTTTCCATTTTTTTCCCATTGTTTAAAATAAATAGGATGTCAAACCTGCATGAGGTCTAGGCTGGACCCACAGTGCAAAACTGAAGATTAACTTGTGCTGCTCCAGGTATAATTCTTATAGCCCCTGAGATTGACCCTTAATGGATAAACCCTCCACTGCCTCACTTAAAGTCATGACAGAGAGGGTGGCTACCAGGTGGGATAGTTAAAGGGATAGTTATACTTCGTTTTAACTTTATTTTATTTTGTAGGCATAAAAAAAACATGAAGAATGATATAAGTCTTATCTCTCAAACCTTTATGGTTTAAGAGATATTCACAAGCAAAGTTTCCCCTCCCCGCCCCTTTTACCTAGTGTAAGCCATCTCTTCTCAGATGTGAATCTGGTTGTAAGACCAGACAGATAACAGCAGGGGACAATCTTCTTCCTATGATAACAATGAAAGCCCTGCCCCCCCTTGACAAGCTTTTCACGTTTTTCCCTTATCTTAATTGAAGATTGTCCCTCTGTGCAATCTACCTGGGCACCTCTCTTCTGCTTTGGCTGAGCAGTGTTACATCAGTAAAAGGGGCGGGAGGGGGACACTTTGTCATTGAATTACTCCTGAACTACAACTCTGACAGAACTGAAATAACACTCTCCAAAGTCCAAATACTATGATGATTAATTAGAGCTGTTTTTATTATGAAACATTACTATCCCTTTAAGGTAAAAGACAGGTGGCTGATTACCCAGACAGTAATAAGACAGAGCTGGAGCACAAGGGCCAGGGAGTCTCAACAACAACAACAACAACAACACTCCTGCTATATAAACATTATGTTATGGAAAAAATGTATATACACAAAACATTTAGCAGATTTATATATACAGAAGAACACAACCCAAGGCCTTATAAAGAGATCCATAAACTTGAAAACTAATTCAAGAGGAGCAATAAGAAAGTAAAAAATAACTACAAGAAAAGTAACTATTTGTTCCTTTTGAACAGTGTTTTTCCTCAAATAATCTAGCTCCCTTGGTACCTATTTCCCACAAATAAAGCAATTATGAAGTTCATCCTACATATGTTAGGCGATAGCTATTCTGATGATGCAGATCATAAGCCAAGAGGATTTACCCAATATCAGACCTGCACAAACATGCAGCACTGTGTACAATATACTTCCAAGTGTTTGCCATATAAAGCCTATTTTACTAATTTACCTTGGCAAATCCCAAACAGAAGCACATAAAACAAAATTAAAGCTGACAACAGTGAAATATAATCAGAAAATTAACTACGTAAATATATAACATATAAAATCGTCAACTTCCACCATTGTTGATCCACTCCAGGATGAAGGCCTCTTTAGCAAGTTTCCAGTAAATATATATTGTATTGCCTTCATTAGCTATAGTAACAAGTGAGTGAAACATCCATGATTTATTTCTTAAATCAATCCAGGGGACCTGGAGAAAATTCTGGGTCTATCAGAAATGATATGGAATAAATGGTGGTAGAATGGGATTGGAAGGACAGGGTGAGGAAGTAAAGGAGCAAGAGAAAGGGCAGCAGAATGAGGGAGATCAAGAAGTAGCAGAAGAGTAAAAAAGAGAGACGTTTTGAGCAAGAGAAATTAAGTGTGGGAGAGGGGGCTGAGCAGGGAGAGTGGGGAGAGAGAGACAGAGAAGAGACTGACAGAGAATTCGGCCTGAAACATGAGGGAAAAGGATGGGAAATGAGTCAAGGGAAACTGGGAGGAACAAGGAGGGAGAACAAGCAGGGGAATGTGGGTGAGATATAATTCCCTACAAGTACCCAGGACAGGAACATGTTGTCATTGAAGTCAGAAGGTAAGGGATCCTGCTTATTTCATAAGACATGATTCAAACCTATAAAACAGCCTGTTTTATATGAAAACCAAACTTGAAGAATCAGTAAGTTTCTGATACTCCCTTAATGGCAGTCTCTTGAATGCTAAAGTCCACTCCAGCCAAGAGGTTAATTTCATGTAAAATTCATGTAAATTATCATTGGCAATAAACTTATGAAATAAGTTGAATAACCCTCTGGCACACAATGAGTCAATTTTCTGAACACCTATGAATAAGTTACTACTAGTTGGGAGGCTTCATAGGTCCCATAGGGATAAACCACCTAGAACCAAGCTGAGTTGTAAATGATAAGCATGGCTAATTAACACTATTGTTGCCTGACCTTCAATAAATGTTGATCTGTCTGATAAAAGAAATTGATCACAATGCATATCCTTAATGTTGTATATTACCCTGTGAATTCATTAACGCTGCCCCAACATATGAAACAGTTGCCATCATTACATGAGATGTTTTTAATTCATATTTCATCTGTAATGGTTTTCAGGGGACTACATCATAGTCATACTTTTTACTATATGTGTGCACAGTAAAAAACGGGGCTACTGGATGCCTGTAACACTGGAATGTAAGGAAATCAAACCTGGAAGTGATGAAAATGAATCCAGAACTATATATATTTCTATAAACAGGCTTGAGGGAGGTCACTAACCCCTTTGGGACAGTAGACAGGACCGCAGACATGTGTGCAAAGAATTGCAATGCATTGCAGACTCCAATGACCTGTATGTGTTCTGCCACGTTCTCCAGTGCCTCATCACATGATAGCAAGAACTGCACCTAATTGGTGCTGCATTAGAATAAAAGGATTCTGTTTGTTGTTTACACTTTACCCCTGATGAAGCCTTGTGTAGGTGACACACTTTGGGTAGCACTAAAACAGCTTCTCTTGTTCACCTCATTGCACTTTGTTCTTCATTCATTTATTGGGACATTCATGGACGAGTATATACCACATTTCTGTTACAGTGCTTTTGCACGTCCATTGTATATATCTATATCTTTCTCAAATTATTTTTTCAATTAATTATGTTTTTGCACTTGCACTTTATGGATAGACCTGAGGTACTGCATTTTCTGTATGTCCCAGTTTTGCATTCTTGATAGTAATAGAGGGACTGTTTTTGACTTATATTTGTTACCTTGTATTTCCAATCACATAAAGCTATATGCTCTTTATTATTGATTGGTCTTCTTCTTGGCAACATATTATATTAGGAGATGTCTGTCTTTCACTCTTTTGTGATTGTTTTTATGTGTTTCTAACCTTGGTGATACAGAGTGGTGTATTTTTTCATTATATCACTTTTTTTTTTAAGTGACTCTATATATTTTTTTTTTGGGTTGGTAGGGCAGTTCCATATCTGGGCTGCCTCCATCTGATTTTGTGTTCTCTATATTGTTTGACCCTTGAGTACACCACACTATTTCACTGTTTATTATTATGTCTATATTGATTTTGCATTTAATGATACTAGTGCGAGCTGCTCTCTTTTGTGTGTACCAGAAACCATAATGAACACTATGAATTTGCTCATGACTGAAAAGACCTAAAACCAGACTTGCATGCACACTGGCAGCAGTAGCAGCAGGCACAGGGATCTGATCTGTGCTGATCAAACTGCTACCCACTTCTTCCTGTGCCTGTGCCACTATTTTCCCCCAGATCCCAATAGACAGTGTTGGGATTCTGGGCATCACTGGGTCTTCCAGACCCTTCAGTGCTGGTAGTGGTCACTTCCTCCTCCTCAGACTCACTGAAAGCATCTTCTTGGTCCTTCCAGCTCCTCCTTTTCTTTGTCATCCAGGTGCACATAGTGATAGCACACACTATGAGCCTCCGCTGACTTAATTTTTCTAAATTAAGCACTTCAAAAAAACCTTCTCCCTCTCTAGCTGCTTCTGTTGTGTTTCACTTCCTGGAAACATGAAATGTTCGGTGCAAAAACATGAAGTACACGTAAGAACAAGGGTGCAAAGTTTTTGCTATTGAAAAAAATAGAGAAAAGTTTTTGCCAATAGGTGAAAATGGTGAAGATTTTAAGGACTTTACTTAAGGTGGATTTTCCTGTAAAAAACAGTCAACCACTTGGTTTTTGCAGGGTTTTTTTGCAGGAACACAATGGGACCTTTCGCCCAACCCTAGTAGTGAACAAATCATTTTGATTGGTCACTGTCCCTTTAATGATATATTGAGAGTATACTTAAATAATAAAATATATTTTAAACTTTTATGTGTAACATATTTATTTTATTTAAACTTTTATGTGTAACATATTTATTTTATTTGTGTATGCACTGATAATGCTCTTTAATTTGTGACATAATGAAGGCATGTGGGATGTTTAAATGTTGATTGGGCATGGAACAGTATTTTATTTTTTTTATTTTTATTTTTTTATCATTTTTAATTAAAAATATTATTGTACTCACATGTTGACATCCTAGGATTTGTTCATTGTCAACAATTAGTGGAGGCAAATAAGGAGTGGCTTTCATTCTACCTTGAGGGCATACACACCAGTCATTGAAATGTCTAGATCGGATGGGGATAGGCAGCTGTGTCGAACAGAACTTAATACACAGAACTGCCCAGTGTTCAGAGTGTCGACTACTCTCGGAGGGGGGGCTGGCGATTAGTCTGTGTTTAATGTATTTCCGTGTTCGAGGTTTACCAGCTCGGTGTGCAATCGTTGCCATTGGGTCTGCGGGCAAGAGGCGAAGGCTTGTTCGAATGAATCCCTGAGATGGACTTGCAAATGACTTACATAGCCTAGCATGGAGAACCGTAGGCAGCTCAGTGATTGGTCAGGTTGGAGCAGGACATTAAAAGTAGTTAAACAAAGGCTCCAACCTTGGGCCATTGTCCCTAAGATATGTATTCTAGCCACTCCAGCCATTGTAGGTTTGTGAACTGTATTGAGACCTCCTGCTGTGTGTTAATTCAATTATGTCTGCCCTATTATGTTTCCCTGAACCATCTGTTGTTGGTTCTTTGTCTTATGTGTTTTGATTGCATTATCCCTGTAACTCGCCCATTGTATCCTGTCTGCTCATGTATTGTCAATATAGTCAAACTGTATAAATATGATGTGGTTGTTTCAATAAAGAGACAGTTATCTTGAAGAGAACAAGGAGTTCTGGTGTCTTTATGCTGTTGTGGTTTAAAGTGTCCCCTCTGACGCCCATCTGAGCTGAGTATCCTGTATTATCGACCGTCTGTTGCCAGCTATCTACGGATCCGATTCCGAGTCGGGACTTCAGGCTTTCATATGCTGTCAGGCGGCGACGTGGACTCTGTTCGACATCCTTGTCTTTCTTGTGACATCCTCCAGCTAGCTTTCGACCGGGAGTAGAGGCCGCACTCTCTACGGCCCGTGGTACCAGTCTGCGACCCGACTCTGGCTGTGAGCCCCTTTGACCCTTTTCCTGTTCACCTGGATTTCTTCTGACTCCAACACAAAGTCGACCACACTACCAAACTTCATACGACTTCGACATGGAGTTTACGTCAACACGGATGTTCGATTGAGCCAGTTATTGCTAGACCGGTAGGAATCAAGCTCTGTAATCCGCCTTCAAGAAGGAGAGACCCGGGACGACGGCTGAGGGAAACACGTTGCCTTCCAGCTTCCTTTATAGGCACCTTCCCTGTCTGCCTCCTGTTCAGGTAGCTCTATATCTCCAGCTTTAGAGCCCTCAACTATGGCTGCCCCTGCACCATCTCCTCCACTTGTTCCTCATCCAATTCCATGTCAGCCATGTCCATCTCCCACCTCAAAAATCTAAATATATTCTGCCCTCACTGCAGGTCACTGTTGCCAAACCCACCCTGCCTGTATTGACAAGGTGCTGGACAGGGGTGTCTCCCACTGCCTTCTCACCCAGTACCCAATCAGCTCCATCACCTTGGGCTGACACAGGGGATGAGGATGGCAGTTTTTCTTCTCCACCCATGCAATGGTTCACTATTGAAGAATATTGTAATGAGTGGGCAAAAAACGAGATCACAAGTACGGCCTCCAAACCACGGCTCATTCCCTTTTGTGTAAATGCTTACTGGAAGGAATCATAACAATGGAGACTGCACCAACTGGGAGAGACAGGAAGTCAACAAAGGAATAAAAACAACAGACACAGTGCTTTGAACTGCACATCACGATCACTTGACACTTAAGCCTGCAGCATCAGAATCTCGCCCTTTTCATGCAGGCGAGATTCTGATGTTGCCATCTTCAACCATGCAAAATTTTTAATGTGCTGATTTGTTTGTCGCCTAATAGAAGGCAACATTTGAATAGTGACCCAGTATAACCACATGTATTGCTTATATGAAAAAAAGAAAAAGAAAGAAACTGCAAAGTATTTTATTAATCCACATTGATGATAAGAGAGTTGTGCAATGCTCTGTATACCCTTCTGGTCTTCAGGTGGATTTTTCTATCTACTGTAGTCACCAGGTGGTGCTATCACTTCCTATGAAGAGCTATAGTTTATCATTCAAGCTCTCCAACAGAGTGCATCATAAAAAAAATACATTTTGTGTACCAGTTGGCTCTGTTGCTAAGTTTGATAAAATAAGTTTGAGCTGTAATAACATTTGAATGACACATTTCACAGCATTATCCATAAAATAATTTGCAGCTCTTTCAAGAATCAATTTTGTACTTGCTAGTATCATTGTGCATCTAAAAAAAAGCTCATACTACATAATACATAATAATCCTAATCAAATAAATGACATATTGAATAATTTTAACACTTTGAGTGCCAGAGAGGTATCCAATAAAATGGCAATATTTTTTTCACACTATACTATAATCTCTCTCTCTCTCTCTCTCTCTCTCTCTCTCTCTCTCTCTCTATATATATATATATATATATAATTATACCACTAGCCACATGGAAACCATTTACTTTTCCATTTTGTTTTTCCATGCTTTGCTGACAGTTATGATAGCAAAAAGATAAAGAGGAAAAGAGGCATAATTTCAAATCCTGCTTCCCCCCAAAAAGGTCAATATGGATGTCAACTTTGGATATCTAAAGATTGCCAAACAATCCTTTACTTCTTGCATCAGCAAACAGCAAATATATACCTCTCACCACTTCCCTTCACACTAGCAGACTCTCCAGGCCTGATAGTCAACTCAGACCTCAGAGGCAGAGGTCAACAGGAAATGCAAGTTAAAGATGGTGTTGAAGGCTGAGTGTATTTTCTTGAAAAGGGTTGAACTCAACAAAAAGGATATCACTGGGGCATCTGGAAACTTTAAATACTTTTTCACCTGCATATTTACTAAACACAAGCTCAGCTAGCAGTACACTTGGATAGAATACATTTTCCCTCTAAGGCAACAAACATATTAGATAGTCTAGAATGCTGGAATCTTCTTGTGTGCCTAACTTCCATGTTACAGTTTTGAAGCTGTGACTTTCTAATTGTTTGTATTTAGTGAATGTTCATAATAGCTCCTGTATGACAGAATTCTTCATGTTTTGAACATCCTTCTGGTCCTCAAGGAGCTGATGAAGAGAAAGGCAAAATAGAAAATTATTGTTTAATAGTTCAAATGGGTACTGAGTTAGCTCAGGTGGTTAATACACCAAAAATGCAAAAGCTGTTTAAACCAAAGAGTTGTAAGTTATCGCCCCGCAAGGTCAGCTGAGCCTTTTATCCTTCTGAGGTAGATAAAATGAGTACCCAGCACATACATGAAAATGAGACACAATTTCAATGTGCCCCTTCCTGATAAAATGCTTTCATTAAAAAAAAGAAGTGTATACAAATTTCATACACGCACTGTCTGAGAAAAATTGCAGTGAAAATCCACAATAATCGAAGTGCAGTATATGACAACAGTAAAATATACCACAAAGTGTATCTGTGTTCTGCCAGTCATCATTAAGATAAACTCATAGTTTAGGCATGCCTATCTCATCATGATGACAATATTATGTCACCTTGTCTGGACTCCAACCTGTATATGATGTGAGTCATGGCATCAGATTGTGGTCTACATTACATTTCAGTTGATGGTTATCACTTGTTTACCCAACGCATTCCCATAGAAGTCTATGGATACACTTGTAGATAAAACCCTTGAAAAAAGATACCAAATACAACTGATTCCATGCCCACTTAGCAAGTCTTTGAAGATGTCTCTAGCATTCAAGAGGTTAACTATCATGTGTTCATGGCTAGCATTTTTATTCATATAATGAATTAGATGCAAATGCACTTAAAGTGGACCTGTCACCCAGGGGCTAAACTACCACTCGTGCAACAGGGGCAACGTACCAAAGTGCAGGCAACTTTAGGAGCCCATTTTAAATGCTGACAATAGAAAATGTTAAGGATTTTTAGTAGTTAACAGTGAACTGGGGGCCCAAAAATTGTTTTAAACCAGGGCCCTCAATCATTAGGTCAACCTAAAGATAACAATAAATGAAATTAATTTCAAGTGATGTAAAATGGCCTATATACTGCAATATCCATTTGTTTGTAACATGTTTGAGAAATTAACTTTTATTTGTTGGTGGCACGGTGTGGCATTTTATGCTAATTCGTTTGTGTGCTGGAGCAGTATTGCCTCCTATTGTGCTTTGAATGACTGTATGTAGAGCCCACAAAGTAGGATCATTTCTAGAAGCACAAGAGATAAGTTTGGACTTGACAAGAGCTAATTAGCATATTGTACAGATAAATAGCATGAAGCTACACTGTGCTATCAAAATATAAACAAAAATTTCTCAAAAACTGTTTATTTTACAGAAAATGGCTAGCAAAACCTAAAGGAAGATTTTAATTCTCTGAAACATTAAGAAAGCCAATAAAATACAAGACCACGTTATCCCTGTTTGTGCAAGTTTGTATTAAGAGAGAAGTGCACATGATTGAGATAAATAAGCCAAGTAAGAGATAAGATATCAGTGGATTGAAAAGGAAGGCTCTAATCTCAAAATAAATGTCTCTATTTAAGGATTTAATCATGTTTTAACACAATGGGAGCTATGCACTAAGGCATGATAAAGAGATGATAAAGTGGGTGCTAAGATCTCCAAAGGTGGAGATATCTTAGGGCGAGATGTTCAAAAAGTCATCATATGAAAAACTTGTCGGATCATGAGTTGGTGGTAAAAGAAGGACAATATTTTCAGAAGTAAATATGTCACTTTTGAAAATTCGTCTAAAGAATTAAAAATGATGGTAAGAAGATCTCATTGAACATTGCTGTTAAAAATTCTGATCTTAAATATTGTCTTTCATTTTGTTTTTGAAATGAAAATTTTCAAAGAAACAAATACATTTTATTGTCTTTGAAACGATTTTTTCTTCTCTAAGTTTAGACCATTTTTATTATGTCAGAAAAAAATGACTTTAATCAGACAAAAAAATGATGTTCAAATTAATATTTTTTCTGAAAATACCTTACATCACGATGGAAGATTAAACCACACCCACTTTGAAGACGGCTTTTTCCCTTTGACGGAGATGGCGGAAACGGATGCAAAAAATGACGGAAACATCTGAGAATTGGCGGACCATGGTGTAAGAACATTTTTTTTCTGATTACAGACAATTTCAGTCACCACCACTTTCTGAACATCTCGCCCTTAGTGCATAAGCTCTATAGAATAACATAAGATATGGAGAAGTGATATCACTAGAGACTTCATCTCCACTTTATATCTTATTTATCATGGCTTAGTTCATTTCACCCCATGAGTAAATGTTACCAAAACGCACCCTCTAGCCATCCCCAAAACTTTTATTTATTACAGATTTTAGAATTTTCATACCAATAAAATATTTTTTTTATAATAAACCATATCAAGAAAGACTTATGAATCTTAATATGAATAGCGTGGAAGGCAGGAGAGGTGTACTATGATTGAACGTCAGGTACATTACGGTCCCCATGCTCAAAATAAAACTGGTTAGCGATTAGGGTTGGGCGAAAATTTTCGCCTCAAACTGAAATTGGCGAAAAATGGCACTTTTCACCTGGCAAAAAATTTTCCACGAAAAGTGACATTTTTCCACTTTCTCCTGCTTTTTTCGCCTAGCTCATTGCATTGAAATCAATGACTAGAAAAATTTTCCTCCACCTCATGAAAGTTTTCTACAAACATGTAAAAAGCTGTCAGGCTCCCACAGCAGCCATTCTGTGTTTGTGAGAGGAGACAGCAGCATGTTTTTGAGCTACAGGAGATATGCAAATAAAGGGGAATTGAAGCTTTGTTTTATGGAATCATTTAGATAGGACATTTGTTCTCTGTAGTAGGGGAGTCTGGGGGAACAATGGGGATAAAAAGAGAGGCAGGAGGTTGACCCAAAATACCCCAAAATTTGGTGTGACTGACTGTTAAGACACAGGCAGCTTGGGTCCAAACTGCTTGATGATTTTACTTTTATTGTCTCTGTGCTGGGGAAGTCTGGGAAAAGAAGTTGTTGATTTTGTGAATTTAGTTATATATATATATATTTTTTTTTTTTTGACTAACTGTGATAAGATAGGGTGGACAACTTAAAAATAAATAAATAAAAAAGAAAATTAAACAAATAAATATATTAGACAGCTGACTGGGAGCTCTGTGACTAAGGCAGACTTGATAGACAGCAGGTAACAATGAGAATTTTATTGAGGGCCAAGGCAAGATATCACACTCCATCAATTTTGAGTAAAAACCACACAAAGTAGTTGAGTAATGTCTAGCAAATACACAAGCGTGTGGGGGAAAGGTGGAGAAAGTGCATGGGTGTGGGAGTAAAGTGTGAGTGCAAAAACTGACTGTAGCAATCTTTGCTGCAGCATGTGCAATAAATGATGATGATCCCTCTCCTTCCGGGGTGTATGCAGTTTGTCAAGGTCCCACCAATCACACCATGCCAGTTCCCCCCACACACCATTACCATACACATTTGCCACATTTACAAGCAAACAGATCTGCACTCCTCTATATACTGTGAATAATGTGTGCCCTGTAATGGGCATATATAATAATCCTTAGTAAATCTAAGTGAAATAAGTGAGAATTTCGTCCCACAAATTGGCCAATCCGTGTGTAAGCTTACCAACCACGCAAGGTATCTCACTTTATGGTAAGTCCTACTCTAATACACATACCTGGGAACTCTCCGGTTTTGCCCCGGAGACTCCGGATTTCACAGTGCATTACCGGGGCAGTCTCTCAATCTCCGGGTGGGCAGAGTTTCAGAAGAAACTCTGCCCACTTGTTCTCCATCCCGCCCCGGTTCCTCCCCTTTCCTCGCTCTCTTACACACTTCAACTTATATTCATTACTTTTTTTTTTAATTTTCTTTGTCCCACCCTCCCCCTCACGGCTAAGACCCTCCCCTTTTATGATGCAATTCACGTCATTTCCCTCCCTGATTGGTGCTGGCAGGGCTACCCTCTGGGTAGCCTTGCCTGTCAAGTTCCCAGGTATGCTAATACACCTACAAATACTATCTAAATTAAAAACCTAAAGGAAGGAGTTATTTTGAAACGCTTAGACGGGGACCCTTTAGATTATATTTTTATGTTTTTATTATTATTTGTGGGTCCCAATGTAGTGCAATTAAAAACAACAAACATACAATTAAAATAATAAAAAAGGTGTAGATGAAAGACTTACCTGGTGCAGGACCCATGTGGGCCTGCAGTAATAAAGTGATTACATAGAGAATTATGTTCCATTTATAACCTTCCTCACAAGTCATGTGAGAAATGGCTGATACCAAACAGACAGGGGGTATACACATTGGAACAGACCAAAAAGCCTGGTTCTTAAAGGCCAAGTGGGATAGAAAAGGAAAGGAATGGTGAAATAAAGTAAAGTAATAATGTGTTTTTTTCTTTGTGATTGAATTGGATAAAATGAGAAGCTGCTAAATTGAGCTGAAGGAGGTGTGTGCAAAAACAGAAAAAAGAAAAGCTCACAGCGCTAACTCATCATGAAATATCCATATAATAAATATAAATGAAATGTAAGTATAAAGATGAAAGATATAGATAGCAGCAAGAAATGAGAGGGTTCTCCAGTCCCCCTGACTTTAGGCCTAAACCCAAGTGAAAACGCATACAAACAAACAAAGAGATCTGCACTCCTTTATATACTACATTGGGACCTACAAATAATAATAAACTACATTGGGACCCACAAATAATAATAATGAATGACGCAATGGACTGCGATATTCTGAACCACTGCATCGTATAGGGCGGGAGGT
Source organism: Rhinophrynus dorsalis (assembly GCA_037306005.1). Taxonomy (NCBI): domain Eukaryota; kingdom Metazoa; phylum Chordata; class Amphibia; order Anura; family Rhinophrynidae; genus Rhinophrynus; species Rhinophrynus dorsalis. The sequence continues at coordinate 366,851,175 of CM074723.1, read as the reverse complement.
ACCTGACGAGACCAGCCACAAGCAAAGAGAGACTCGAGAAGTGACGCCCGGGTGCCACTCCCAGAACTAGTCCCTCAGCAGCACCCTGCCATACGACGCTGGAATTAAGGTAAGAGCTGTGACAAGTACTTGCACTTATTCGTATCTCTCAAACCGTTATGGGTTGAGAGATATAGGAAAATAAAGTTCTCCGCGCCCTCCCCTTTCCGCTTGATGAGCTGTAAAGCTGTCAGAAGCAGATTCTGGTCACTTGACCAGACGCGGCTCTTCAGCAGCACCTATATAATGATATCTAAAGATAAATACTTCATCAGAATGGTCTACAATGTGTGCTTGCAAACCAAGCACACATTGTAGACCGTTTCTATGAAGTATTTATTTTAGGTATCACTATGTCGCACTGCTGAAGAACCGCCGTCTGATCCAGGAACCAGAATCTGCTTCTGACAGCTTTACAGCTCATCATGCAGAAAGGGGAGGGAGCGGAGAACTTTATTTTCCTATATCTCTCAAACCATAATGGTTTGAGAGATATGATTAAGTGCAAGTACTCTATTTTAATTGTATCTACCATATAGTTAATCCTTTTTTCTGACATTACTATCCCTTTAAGTATACCAGCAGCCCACATGTAACTTTAGAGCACTGGAGTAAAGTTCACAATAGCCATATTTCAAAGTTTTCAGTATTTCAAAGCTCTCCACAGAGATATAAATCAAAACTTTTCCATACAGATGTGTGTTTCGAACCTCTCCACATATACGTGTATTTCAAACTTCTCCATAGCTATCCAATGTGATATCTCACAAAATACGCAAACGGTGTTGAACCTTGAACAGCTTTGTAGAACTTTGCAATGCATTGTAATTGAGTAGTTTGTCATTAGCCTGGTTATTAACCTGATTGTAGACATACCATTACATCACAGAAGAGAAATTTACTCCAATATGGTATGCGAATGATCAATGACTCTCTTCTACCATGGCATACCTAATTCTTAATGCATTTGGTGAAGCATGTCTTATTTGAAAGGTAACGTGCTCTCATTACATCATCAACATAAAATCTGTCATGTAAAATCTTGGTGTATCCCCCACAAGTGATTGTGAGGCAAAACAACGGTACCAGGAGTGACAAAAAATCCTGGTTAGTACATGTGTGTCACATTGTTTGCATTTTGCCCCCTTTGAACTGTACAAAAGAATGTCTGGTGCTTTATAAATAAGTATAATAATACTAAAAGTAATATTAATTATTAAATGGGTCTTTTAACCTCGAAAGCTAGTTAGGTCTCCAAAGCATTAATTTGCAATGTGTTGGAGAGCTCTGTGGTATTCAAAGGGTTAAAGGCCACATTTATAATCAAGGGGAATTTTATTTTACCACTTTTTATACAGTTGGTTTATTCCAAAATCATACAAACACAAATCAATACAGCCCTGATTTTAGTGTGAAATCCCTGTCCCTCTTTATCACCCCGGTGTCCCTCTTTTTAGGAGATCAGATTATGTGTTGTGTATATAGGTGTATCACATTGATCCACAGCAATAAAATTCACATTAATGTGTGTTCAAACCTCAGTATATGTGTTTATAATGTAGTCTGTGTAAATATAATACTTTCCATGCTCTAAATCATTTACCATAAAATCTCAGGTATAATACGCACCTGTGTATAATATGCAGGTGTACATTATACCCAAGATTTTAGGGGAAAACAAGAGTTCCTATATATAATATGCACCCTTGTTTTCCCCTGTCATACACAAAAAAAAATGCACTGCCGCACTGCTTCCCTCCCTCCCCGCTTACCCATGGCCTCCATTACCATTGGCGAGGCAGAAGAGGACATGACAGGGCAATGCTGGAAGAAGGCGGCAGATGCAAGCATGCTGCCCGCTGGGACCCTGTCAGGATAAAGAAATTGGACTACGGAGGCTATGGGTAAAAGGGGAGGGAGGGAAGCAGTGTGGAAGTGGGAATTTTTTTTAAATTATTTTTTCCCTCGTATATAATATGCACCCCCACTTCACATAAGGTGAAGAGGGGCAAAATTGTGCGTATTATACGTGAGATCTTAAGGTATTCAGTTACACAAAAAGGTGCCAAGAGGTCATGAAATAAAGTAAAAATTCTCGGTAATGCCCCACCCACCAGCCACACCCCAGTCACACCACATAAGACAAAAGTGTCCCTCTTTGGCCATTTGAAAAGATGGGAGGTATGTGTACCTAGAAAAAAGGTCATGCACAGCCATTTATTCCTAGAGATAGAATAGCTCTTTTAGGGAGGCACTGGGCAACCTGAAGACCTCCACCTGTTCAGGAGTATAATTCCTATTATACCTAGCCAGCCACCAATTTGCTGTATGATGCTAAGAATTGCAGTCTTGAACAGATAGAAGGCCTCAGGTTACCCATCCCTATTTTAGGACATGCACATATGAACATCCCCTAAGTTTAGGGTTGCCATATTTGAACTTTCAGCGTAGAGGACCCTTTGGAATATCAACTAGGTAGTACCCTTTGGATGCTGGATGGTATGCAATGCATTGCAAAGCAATTGTCTATAAATAAGTTGCACATTTAAGACACATGACATATGTGCATGTTTATTCCTATATGACTCATACAAGACAATTTGCATGGTGTGGGGCCAGCAGAAATAAGAAGAGCCTTAGCAATACTATTATTATAATTTATTTATATAGCACTGACTCGCAGCACTGTACAATAGGGAATAGACATACAGTGCCATACCTCCCAAGTGCCCCTCTTTAGGATGGATAGTAATTCTTTGAGACCCAAATTCCTCTGTCCTTCTTTCCCATGCTGGTTTCCTTCTTTTTAGGAGATCAGACTGTGTGGTATGTATATAAGTGTATCACATTGCTCCACAGTAATATAATACATTTTTGTTTAAGCTTCTGAATTTGTGTTTAAAAATTAGTCTGTGTAAATAAAATAATTTGGTGTTGATTTAGATCATTTATTCAGTTACACAAAGAGGTGTCAGTAGGTCATGAAATCACCTCAAAATTGTTGGTAATACTCCACCCACCAGCCACGCCCCCAGTAATACCCCCTAAAACAAAAGGGTATTATTAGTATTGGTTCAATAGTAGCACTGGATACAGAAACACAGCACAGCAGTGAGAAGCACTGCCTCTCACTCCAGGCAGACATCTTTCTGATTTGAAATGCTCACTTTGTAATGGTGAGTTTGACAAATCACTCTCACACAGTCACAGGACTTTGCTTCTGCAAGTTGCGTTGATCATGAGGAAGCTTTCCTACACTCAACACAGAGCATGTAATGAAAAGAGAGGTGGAAAAAAGTTCACCTTGTCTCTCTCCTACAAAGATGTCCAGGACATTTACAGCATAGTTTAACCCTTTGAATGCCAGAGAGGTATGTACAACCCTCTGGCACTCAAAGAGTTAATGGGAGCAGCATAATCTGCAAGTACATAATATGTACAGTCAAGTTACCATTTTCCTGACATTAATCTACCAGTTTCCACAGAGTTATGTGGTCAATAGACCATCAGAGCAGGAACTAATATGATGTTACAGTGCATGTGCAGCACTGAATGCACTGTGTACTTTATAATTTACATTGTTTCTTTTTTATAGTGTATCACTAGATCTGCTTTCATGTTCCCTGACAGAAAGCTCTCTGCAAACAGATCCATATAGCTCATGGTCAAGGATGTAAAACTGTACAAAAGAGGTGAAGATGAAAAAAAGTATAAGCAATTTCACTCTACATATTACTTACAGAATATATAAAGTCACAATAAAAAGTTACCTTAAAATTCCAGTAAGATATACTCCTAAGCCTAAAAAGAGAGGATATGTTCTAGAAAAACTGGTCATATGGTAACGCTAGCTTTGTGTCCTTATTTGACATTTCACCAGATACTATGGCCTCGATTCTATTACTACCAATGCAAAAAAAAACAGCCGAAGGCATGTCCTCAAACATGATAAGCAACGCTATTACCTGTGCTATGAAGAAACACCAGAAAAAAACCCACCTCGGCCACTAATTTTACGGCTGTTTTCGCCAACTGACAAACAGCAAAACACCGAAATATGCCATTCAGTGTCATGTGTTAGCACTAAGATACGTCAAGGGGCTCATTTTATGTGTGAAAATCTGCACCCAGTTTTCCTGGGTGCAAAGTACCTTGAAGGGATAGTAATACTTCGTTTTAACTTTATTTTATTTTGTAGGCATTAAAAAAACATGAAGAATGATATGTCTTATCTCTCAAACCTTTATGGTTTATGAGATATTCACAAGCAAAGTTTCCCCCTCCCGCCCCTTTTACCTACTGTAAACAATCTCTTCTCAGATGTGGAATGCAGTCCATAGACTGGACAGATAACAGAAGGGGACACTCTTATTCTTATGAAAACAATGAAATCCCTGCCCCCTTTGAAAAGCTTTTCAGGTTTTTCCCTTATCTTAATTGAAGATTGTCCCTCTCTGCAGTCTACCTGGGCAGCTCCCTTCTGCCCTGGCTGAGAAGTGTTACATCAGTAAAAGGGGCGGAAGGGGGACACTTTGCTTGTGAATATCTCTTAAACCATAAAGGTTTGAGAGATAAGACTTATATCATTCTTCATGTTTTTTTAATGCCTACAAAATAAAATAAAGTTAAAACGAAGTATTACTGTCCCTTTAATGCATCTCTAAAGTGCCAACGCAGTTGATGTATTGATACTGGGCCCTAAGCCCCATATCAGAACATCCAAAGTATGAAAAAAGTGTGTGAAATGCTAGTAGAATTAATCTTATGAGTGCCAGTGTGGTATGCATACCCCACTGACACTCCCAGGGTTAATCCATCTAGGTTTTATAAACAGCCCCTGATAAGAAACACTTATCAGCAATCCCGATCTCCAGAGGAGTCTCAACCTGGTCAGCTACTGTTTGTCTTCTTCTTGAATTTTCCTTCTTCTGTTCTCTGTAGTCTTCTTTCTTCTTATCTTCTTTTTCATTTTTCCCTGTAAAATAAAATAAAATTTCAATGCTAGGTATTAAACTAAAAATGCCCCCAAGATATGCCAGTGTTAACCCTTTGAGGTGTACCTCTCTGGCACTCAAAGGGTTAAATGCAGTGTGGCATATCTCTTAAACGTAATATTCTGCCATTCCATCTTATAATAAATAAGCAGCTCCTTTTTCCATAAATAAAAGGGTTTCCAATGGTTAAACATATATTTGTTACTGCAGCTCCACTGGCAGAGGCAGGCATGCATATTGGCATAGACGCACCTCCATACCTTCTGGGGCTGTTGCCCAAATCCGAATGAGGGAATTTTGAAAAGAGACTGGCTTTTTATATGGCTAGTCTCTGTTTAACATGGAGTTCAGCTTCCAATTGGCTGGGATGTGTGCCTACAAACCTTCCAGCCAATCAGCTTCTAGGGGGTTTCATCATCCCCCCTCACTAGAAGTTGATTGTTTTGTGTGAATTGTTTATTACATTTTTCTTAACAATCTGGATAAAACTAATTTCATTTACCATGCTGTTTGGTTAGAGTTCTATTGAACAATTTCATTTCTAAACACAATTTGTTCACTGATATTCTGAAAAGTCACCCCTAGTCATAACACTTACCTAGATGTTGGCGTTCCAGTGGTGTCCTTGACACAATGATTCTCCTGCATATTTTCTTCCATAACCTCAGCCAAGTGGGAAGTGGAAGTGGGAACTAATTTGAACAGGGATGGCCATAGAAAAGCCAACCCCTGTTAATTTTTTTATCATTCTGGAAAGGACGATGGCCTGAGCAGGATTTTGTTTTGTTTGTTTTTTTTTAATTTTGTAAAGGTAGCAGTGGTGGGGTATTAAGTCAGGAGGACCAAGACATCAAGGCCACCTCTGCACCCCCAACATAAATGTAAGTGTGTTACTTGTTCTGAATGTGGTGTAGGCATGTGAGTAATCTTGTGAATTTATGACCCAATGGATCTTAAAGAATGAACTGAATGTGCCATTCTTGTCTCTGGAATTGTTTGTTCCCTGCCATTGTTTGTCAATGCCAAGAAATGTCACGAAACATACAATTTTCATTAAATTTAGAATTTGTAGCTAAATGAATGCATAGGTCTATTACATAAACCCTGTATTTGTAGGGGACCAAAAGTAACTGGGCAATTGGCTCTCAGCTGTTTCTTGGCCAGGTGTTTCTCACTGCTTCGTTAGTTCATGCACAAGAGAGACAAAATAAAAAAAAAAGATATTGAGATAATTCTAGGTCTGGAATTTGCATTTGGAGTCTGTTGCCTCTCAAAATGAGGAGCAAATGAGTGACAATACCAGTAAAGCAATACCAGATATAACCAAAACTTTAAGTGCATCAAAATCAAATGAGTGGTACATTATTAAGAAACAAGAATTCATAAGTTTGCTCAGCAATAACAAAGGACTTGTAGGTCACAGAAGGCCACATGCAGTTGAGAAAAAAACATTTTAAAGTGGAACTTTCACGAATATTAAAGTGCCCCCCAAATAATTTTTCACATAGCGTTAAGCAAACCAATTCTTGTATTATTCTTATTAAGTCCGGCATTATTTAGAAATCCTACTTCCTCAGACACCCACCGCAGATGACAGCGCAGATATCTTGCCTAAGAGGCATCTGTGCACCTGTATGGTCCATCCCTATCCCCTCAATGATTGGATAGTGGGAGTTGCATTGTACCTTAAAGCGGAACTTTCATCTTATATAAAGTCACCCTGCAATAATTAAGCAGATAGCAACTAGCTTTATAATAAGTCTATTACCTCTCAAAAGTAGCCAATTGCAAAGAGATCCTTAATATTCGGGTACTGACAGACAGGTTAGTGCAGTCTGCACGCCTGTGACATCAGTCCCTTCCCGTTACCTTGAGGCACACTGCAATGCTTGTTAGAGGAGACCGGGACTGACAGTGCAGATGTACAGACAAGATATCTTTCCTGGTGCCTGGCTTCCGGTCTCCTCAGATTAAGGATTACTTTACAGTCGGCTGCTACTTTTGAGAGGTAATAGACTTATTATAAAGCTAGTCTCTATCTGCTTAATTATTTCAGGGCAACTTTATATAAGTTTTGAAAGTTTTGCTTTAAGTTACAGAAAGGGACAGACAGCACAGGCGCACAGATTCCTCTACGTCAAGATACCTGCCGGTGAGTCTCTGAAGAAGATGGATTTCTAAATAATGCCGGTTTTACTAAGGATAATATAAATATTGATATGATTAACGTTATGTGAAAAATTATTTGGGGGGCACTTTAATATTCATGAAAGTTCTGCTTTAAGCTGTCAAACAGATCACGAACTCTCTCCAGGATGTCGGCATAGCAATGTCAAAAAGTATCATGAAGAGAAGGCTAAACTAGCATAACCACAAAGGGTCTACCACAGGATACAAACCACTGGTAAGCCTAAAGAGAAAAAGACCAGGTTACAGTTGGCTAGAAACTACGTAAAAAATCATGCAGAGTTCTGGAGCAAAGTCTTATGGACATATAAGATGACGATTAATCTGTACTAGAGAGATGGAAAGCTGAAAACATGGAGAAAGAAAGGAAATGGCCATGATCCAAAGCATACCTCCTCATCTGTGAAACATTGTGGAGGTAGTTTTATGGCATGAGCATGTATGGCTGCCACTTGAACTGGCTTACTTGTCTTTATGGATGCTGTGACTGCTGATGGAGCAGAATGATGAATTCTGAAGTATCTGGATACATCTCATCTCCTCAGAGCCAAGCAAATTCCTCAAAACTCATTGGATGGTACTTTGCCTTTCAGTAGAACAATGACTCTAAATATACTACTAAAGTAACCAGGAGATTTTAGGGCCAAAAAAGTAGAATACTCTTGACTGGCCAAGTCAGTCATCCAACCTGCATCCAACTGAGCATGCCTTTCACTTGCTGAAGACAAGCCTAAATGAATAAATGACCAAAAACAAAAAGGAACTGAAGATAGCCACAGTACAGGCCTGGCAGAGAGTCTCCAAGGAAGATACTCAGGGTCTGATGATGTTTATGGGTTGCAGACTTCAGGCAGTCATTGAATGCAAAGGATTTACAACAATATACTAAACATGATGACTTTTATTTAAAATGTTATTTGTTCAATTACTTTTTGTCCATAAAATGAATGGACTATGTATAAAATGGGCTGTAATACCTACGTGGCTCACAGTTCATGGATGTAAAATTAGAGCTCACAGTCTGTACTTTATCCTGTCGGACATTATTTCATTTCAAATCCAATGTGCTGTAGTACAGAGCAAAAACAACATAACTTGTGTCACTGTCCAAACAGTTATGGACTGTCCTGTAGTTTTTCACATTAAAAGACACAGTGCTATATGCAAAATATAAGTGGAGAAATTCTGGGACAAATCAGCTGACCTGGTTTTCGTAAATGGCAATGTGTGAGTGCTATTCATTGTGGTGGGAATCTCTGACTACAGCCTTCAACCACTGTAGTGGAACTTACTGTTAAGTTCTGCTTCTCTTATACAATTTTGTGTAGTCAGTTCTCTGCTCCACTGTTCTTTAGTGCCACATGTAGTTTGGTAAGTCTCTGCCACTCTCTACAACTCTGCCAGGAGTCATCCTCCCTTCTGAATAGCTGGCTTCTCTCACCTGCTGTTTCTAGTACTGGAAAATAGCTAATCCCATTTCCCCTTGCCCATTGTATCACCCAGACAGTTCCCACAGTCCTGATGACCTCCTGGAGTGGTGGCCATTGTACTGAGGGCTGGTGCGTGTGCTCAGAGACAATGTTATTTCTGAGAAGGTACAAACTGCTTGTTGCCCTGTAAACAATGCACAGGACTGCTCTCTGGGCCCTGTAGCTCCAGTGCAAGGACCATCCATGGTGCTGAACTTTGAGCCCCAACTTACAAGAATCTGGGGAAGTGAATGTGTGGGATTTTGGAGTTTAGGGGCACATAAGCAATGCACAAAAACAAAAAAAAATAAGTCTTAAAACAATGTATGAGCCAAGAACCTGGCGGCAAGTGGCAGTGGGATGGGCTTAATGTTTATTTAGTGGGAGCATTGATTCTTGCTGCCAATGTACTACCCATCAATGTATTTCCCAAGTAGGCCCCAGTCTAAACAACAGGTCCCCAACAATGAGAGTAATTAGGACAGTGGTTCACAACCCATGCTCTCGTGACCCACTAACAGGTCAGGATTTAAATATCTCCTTGCTCGAGCACAGGTGAGTTAATTAGATGCTAAGGGAGTTTGATTAACTTGCATGTGATATTCAAAAGGAAAGCCTCAAAGCCTGGCCTGTTAGTGGGCCCTGAGGGCATGGGTTGGGAACCACTGAATTAGGACATTCTGAATATACAATTTTACAATACATCATTGTTAAACACATTTACATTCTGTATACATATATTTATTTTCACTGTCACTGGCTAACATGTGTTATACCAGTCTGACATGGTGCCCCAATTACCTTTTATATAGAATCTCACCCTTAGACTACTTTGGGGTGACAAAAGGTCACTTTGTCACTCTGATTTTTATTGACTGTTCCTCCCTTTGGTTCTCTCATCTTTATTGATTAATTAGGAAGTATGATTACTGCCAGATTCCAGTGGTCATCAGATGATCCACAAAAGCCATTCATGAGTTGTCTAACTGAGTATAAAATGGAGATAATCCCAAATATTTATGCAAGCATACAAAGGGAATTAAAGCTGTGGATGACACAAGCCTGAGCGGATATGATCAGAGCAGGATAAAATTGCTTTGAGTGTAATTGGCTTTCTTTCTTTGAGAATTAACCCCTTGGATGGTAGAAGGATTTCCAGTGCTTTGCTTCACAATGCATAGGAGACATCTCTAACATACAATTAATTAAGTTATTGATTTTCAATGCAATAATTTAAATACTTTAATAGTTTAAAAAAGAAGTTAATCTACATTGTGCAGACAGCTCTGCAAAATTAACCTTTGTTAAAATATGGATCTAATTATTTGCCTAAAGTAACAATGTATCAGAAGCAGAAGTGAAATTAAACTATATAGTACTATTAAAGAGATCATAAAAACATGTTCTAAATGATGCATTCAGAGTCAATGTACCAGCCACGTGATGCCAACATTTGTGTATTACCACTAGACATAAAAATCTTTAACCCTTTGAGTGCCAGAATGGTATGGAATGCATTGCACTCTGGCAGTCAAAGGGTTAAGTGTGCAAAACAAACAACTGTCTAGCCTTCCTGAAGCAGGTGATTGTGCTGCTATGGCACTAGGGCACAGGACACATGGCACAAGAGTGACACCAATATGAATGTAGCTTTCTCCCTAGTGACTAGCAATGCTCAAAGAGGAGTTGCAACAGTTATGATCTGCATAGTGGCCTATGGGGCTGCTGTGTAGAATGTTAACATGGTGACTGAATCACTTCAATGCCTTTAGCAATGATCCAAACACAGGCTGGCCCGTGCAAGCATGAGTCAGGTAATGTGTGTGTGTGTGTGTGTATGTGTGTGTGTGTGGAGACTGCTTTAAAGTTCATGCTTTCCCCTGTGTCCAACTTGCGGAGGGAACACAGAGCACAGGACTTGGGCAATACCAGTGGAGTGTTGCTGTGTATCATCCATGTGAACAAGACCAATAAGAAAACAACGGCTCAGACTCAAACTGCTGTGTGTATATATGCAGATCTCTAAGAAAATTGATCTCATTTAACTTTAATTAATTTATTATGGGCCTACATGCTACATATCTTCAACTGATACATTAATGTGCATTAAAAATGCCCATGATTGTATCACATAGCTAATTATTGGACTGTTCACGCAGGAAGTTTTGCCATACGTCACATAGCCCAATATAGCTTGCATAAAATTTAATTAATTCAATAAAGGATATAAGAACATTTAAGAAGAGATTATTTGCATGACAGAAAAACGAAAAGCACAAAGCTGTGGGGGCCAGGGCCGGATTTACATCTCAGGAGCCTGTAGGCACAGAAATCTGAAGCGTCCCCCCATTGGCCATCTCCACTGGACACCTACACAATGCTCCAAATCTCCATATTACCCCCCACATAACCATAATGCCCTCATGTTGCCCCCCATCAGCTCCATATTGCCTCATCAGCTCCAACTTGCCCCATCAGCTCCAACTTGCACTCACATTGCCCCCATCATCTCCAACTTGACCCCATCAGCTGCAGCTTGCCCCCAACAGCTCCAACTTGGCCTCACATTCCCCCCATCAGCTCCAATTTGCCCCCATCAGCTCCAACATGCTCCAACTTGCCCCCATCAGCTCCAACTTGCTCTCACATTGCCCCCATCATCTCCAACTTGCCCCCATCAGCTCCAACTTGCTCTCACATTGCCCCCATTAGCTCCAACTTGCCCCCATCAGCTCCAGCTTGCTCTTACATTGCCCCCATCAGCTCCAACTTGCCCCCATCAGCTTCTAACGTGCCCTCATTGCCCCCATCAGCTCCAACTTGCTCTCCCCCATCAGCTTCTAACTTGCCCTCACATTGCCCCCATCAGCTCCAACTTGTTCTTACATTGCCCCCATCAGCTTCTAACTTGCCCCCATCAGCTTCTAACTTGCCCTTACATTGCTCCCATCAGCTCCACATTGCCCCCCATATCTGTTTCCTACCTCCCTAGTGGTCCAGCGGCAGGAAAAGTCTGTGCCTCCTTCCGCACAGATCTGTTACGCTGTTGCTCCCGCAGTCTTCTCTTCAATAATGCAGAGCACTGGGAGATGATGTCATCTCCCACCGATCTGCATTACTAAAGAGCCGAGGAGGGAGCAACAGCGTAACAGATCTGTGCCGAAGGAGGCACAGACCTTACTATGCGGATAGTTACTTCTGCCACTCTGACAGCGCGAGCAATGTAATAAATAAAAATAATAAATAACTAAAATTGATTTCAGTGACAGGCGCCCCTCTGTGGGGTGCGCCTGTAGGCAAATGACTACTCTGCCTTATTGCAAATCCGGCCCTGGTGGGGGTGTTCAATTGTAAACTTATTTGCATGACAGTTTATGGGTTTACCCTGCAGTCTGTTCAAATTGATGATTGGTTTGTTGTGTTCCTTACTGCAACAATCTAATCAATGATCAGTCCATGTTGGTGTCAGGCAATCATGTCTGGCTGATGCCCATTTAGGCCAGCCATTAGTCATACTCTCTGCTGTGGTCCCTGAACAGGAAATGCAGGGCCAGTGAAGATCAGATAAGTGAAAGGGGCCTACTGAGTAGCTTTGCAGTGAACAGCTGTTCAAGACGCCCATGAGAAATAAACCTTTGTGTAATGCCATTAAACACATCCTAATAATTAGCCCCCACTTACCTTTACGATGGCCATAAAATCCTAATGGCCCCTTGGAATTTTACCATTATGCCTTTGTTTAATTAATTACATCAGAAATCAGTCCTAGATACCATGTCCAGGTAGGTGGGCATGATAGTTGCTGTTTTTTTCTTTTTGTTTGTTTTTGTTTTTTAACTGAAGCAGACTAAATGCATGCACTGCATAAGATCAGCATGTGCAGTTTTTCAGTGATGATGAGTTTGAAGTCCTGTGGTCCTACTAGTAACTGTCATGTCTGCCTCCATTGATATCACATCCAACACTAATAAAATATGTTATCTCTTCCTGGAGATAATAAAGTAAGTGTGTGTGTATGTGAGTGGGTGCTTATTATTATAAAGTGTTAATTCTCCTCTAAGGGATTGTTTAGACGGCTGACATTCCTAAACACAGAGCTGCATTGGTCTACTTTTATTTGAAAGGATACCCACTCATTCCAGTAACACAACTCGACATGCAATCTACACTATGGGGTGATTTATAAAAGCTGTGTTAATGTAAAAGATTTAAAATTGCTTTACGATTGTCGCAGGTAGTTATAAAAGTATTAAGGGTGATTTAGAAGGACATAACACCGTGTGGTACTTTTTTTTAATAAAATAGAGCAAGAAAGTGTCTATAAAAGTGGCTCAGCAAATTAATAAAGAAATGTCTCTATTTGTGACAATTTAGCAACATAATTTTCACCAAATATTTAAGGCCATGCCTGACCTTTTCTTATTCTTGACGGTCAGCACATTTCTAATTGTAAGTAGAATACTTTATAAATACCAACACTTATAAAAAGGAATAAAGACATTTTAAGGATCCCTTAGCAAAACAGGAACACTTTTTTATAAATCTCCCCCTATGTGGTTTAGGGGCAACAGTGTACAGACAGCACTGCTCTGATCTCACCCATGAGAAAGCAGTCATTTTGCTTTGATGTGCAGTATGATAATTACAGATTCAGAATAACAATAATGTCACTAGCAGGTTTCACTCCCAGTCACTCCCACATTGTAACTCAGATAATTATAGAGAGGAAATCAGCTAAGGAATTAGCACTCTGATTGCCAGAGAGGTATCCAACTCATTGCTTTGCAATGCTTTTCAATGTGTTGGATACTTCACTTGCACTCAAAAGGTTAATTGTATGATGAACTAAAGTACAGTGCAATGCATATTGTAGGCACTTGTGTTCTTAATCTGGGCTCTCTTTTGTTTCTCTTTAGATCACAAGACATCTAGTAAAATAATGTTAAAAAACCCAAAATGTATCAAAATAGGCTGAATGTATATTTTTTCTTGCATACAGCTATGGGCCGATATATAGCTGTTGGGGATTTTTTTCAGCAGACAGGAGAGATTTTAGGAATGTTACTCCAGGCCGTTTGACAGTGAGAAATACTGGGTTTTACATGTAAATGCAAACAAAAGTCTTTTGACCTTGAGGACTTACAGAGGTGGAATGAACGGGGTGAACAATTACATGCAAAAGCAAATATCCCCAAAATAATTGTCCTTAATCCATATAACAAACAAAAAAAAAACATCCTAATACTGGTCAGTTTTAACAAAAGCTAAAATGGTGTAATTCCGGAGCAAACCAACTGCCTCATGGGGGATAAATAAACATTCCCCAAATTCCTGTTGGTTTAAATTTGACTTTTATCCCCTTAAATGAAATAGATGTTGTCAATACCTTGCATTGCAATGCATTGGAGATCTTTCTAGCAATTATATGGTTAAAAGCTCAATAAATAAATTAACATTTTTATTTGTCTACTTAGGTGCAGTTGGTTTGCTCCATAATTATGCCACTTTAGCTTACTGAGTTCCTGAACACAGCCCATTGCATATACTGAAAATAAAATGGACATTTGATTTGAAATGTAAAGGGATTTTTACTCATTGAGAGCATGTAGTATAAATATATTCTTCCTTAAAGGTGAAGTAAACTTTTTTTATGAAAACCTAAATGTTATAGAGCATTTTCTGCTGAGTAAAACAAGGGCACTTCCACCGCTGTCAGTCGTTTTATTCAAAAGTTATAACAGTTCAAATGATCAGAAAGTAAACTATAGCTTGTTTACTTCCTGTTTCTATCACATTGTTTGGAGAACTGTTTGTCAATGACTTTTCTCTCAAATAGAATGTTATAGAATAACTAACTGGAGTTTGAGCACTAGAAGGCACTGTTAATGTAAAAAAAAACTAAACAACATGATTTTAAAATGTAATAATATAAAATATGCATCTCTCAGAAATGTGTGTATACTTGTTTTAGTCAACTGAAAAAGTCCTACAATATATATATTTTTTCGTAACAAAAGTTTACTTTATTGAGGCTGATGTACTGAGAAGAAATCATTCTGGAGCAAATCAATGGCACCATAGGGGTACGAATTCCCCAATTGCCCATTTACTTTTATACATTTTTAAGCAGTGAATAATATACAAAATGTTATGTGACTATGAACAGCCATTCATCAGGTGTTTAAACTGTTCATTATAACAACTTGAGCGAGTAAAAAAATGATCTATTGTGTCAGTAAGATGGAGTACATTTTTGGCTGAGAGATCTCTAAGGTTTGTTTAGGGTTTAGGAAATTGTTAGGGTTAGGATTATTTGATTTAGGGTTTCTAGAGTTATTATGGTTAGGGCTGTTAACATTTTAAGTGTTATGATTGCTAGGGTTAGGGTTATTGAGGTCAGAGTCAAGTTTGTTGGAGTTGCGGGTTTTATGGTGCTTAGTAGTAGGGTTGTTAGAGTTAGGGTTGTTGCATTTGATAGTGTTTGGGATGTTGAAATTTTGATGCATAGAGTTGTTCCTGAGTTTATTGATATTAGGGTTAGGGTTTCTAGCTATCCTTTTGAATGGTCGGACGCATAAGAGCGTGCAACCATTCAACTGTTTCAGCAGGTTGCCTGTGTAAAAAGTTCAACGTGACAATCCCGCAGTGCATGACAGTGAGAGATTGTCATGTTGCGCTGTCAATGGGTGCATTAAGCACACAGCTGGAGTGCATCCGTGTGCTGAAGAAAAAAACACTAAAACGTGTATCCGGTTTCTAGGGCTGTTAGGGCTAGAGTTTTTGGGGTGCTTAGGCTTGGTGTTGATTGTGTTAGGGTTCTTGGGATTAGTGATGATACATTTGAGGATTTTGTGATTGTGAGGTTTAGGGTTATTAGGATTATTGGGATTGAGAGCGTTAGGGTTATTATGGTGAGGGTTATTGGAATGTTAGGGTTGATAGGGATTTGATTTTTGGATTTGTGAGGTTTGTTGCTATTGGGATTAGAGTTAATGGGGTTATGGTTTGGTGGTTGATACAGTTATGGCTGTTAGGTTTAGTATTCTTAGAGTTCAGTAGGTCAGTAGGGATAAGGGATAAGATTCTGTAAGTTTAGAAGTTGTACAAAGCATGCCACTTCACAAGAAAAGTCCTGAAAAATAGGTATTTTATTCCTTGTTTCCTTTGCTGTTTCTACAAGTCAAATCGCAGGTAAGTGTTCTCATGACTGGAAATAAAAAATAAATAAATAAAATAAAATTAAAATGAAAAACACATGCTGATAGTATAGTATGTGTACATTACCTTACAACATAATAAGTAATGAATGAGTGGGTACTCACTATATGCATATGCTTCCTGATTCACTTTAGTCGCAATAAAAGCATGTGGGGGATACTAGACTGTCCCCATGCAGATAAAGGCTTCACTGTGCTGCTCAGTTCTTCGACCCGACGTCTACCCTCCTGGGCTGTCCAATGTAGATATAACATGGAATACATAAAACAAATCAGGAGAGTGCCAGAATTAACAATATGTTAATTAAAATTGTAAAAATACAAATTACTAGACCAACAGGCGGCTCTGCAGAAGAGCCAAAATAGCTTTCCTTAAAAATATTTAATTCATTGGAAAGGTCTACAAAGTGTGCATGCAAACCAGGCACACTTTGTAGAGCTTTCCAATGAATGAATTCTTTAGCAATAATGCGATTTCGGCTCTGCTGCAGAGCCTCCTCGAGTCGTACGACTCAATTCTCCTGCTGTCAGCTTTACAGCTAACATCAGGAGAAGGGGAGGGAGGGGGTAACTTTGAATCCCTATATCTCTCAAACCATAGTGGTTTGAGAGATAGGGTTTGGATCATATTTATTAATATTTTAAACGCGACATAACTGGAAAACATTTTTTGGGACATTACTGTCCCTTTACATGTTGCTATGAATAATAGAATTTGAACACTACTTCTTCTTGGTGGAACATCTTTTCTTACATGAGATAATTAATAATGGGTTAAGAGATACAAACATGTTCTATTTCATAATGACTGGTTCAAAGTGAATCAGTATGCAGTATCTTACTCTATCAACATTTGAACCTAGCTGTAATAACTGTGCTATCTTGGATGTTGGCCAGCACCTGTTGCTGATAAAAATTGTATTATAACAATAATAGCTGGCCAACATCCAAGAACCAGCTACTTTTATTATGCTAATCAGTCCTGGGATATTCTGTTGTCTATCATGTTCCAGAACCTTCTGACGTACTTTAACCCTTAGAGTGCCATTTGGCCACAATATTTCTTAGCTTCCTGACTTATTCTGTACAAGCCCTGGTGGCATTCAAATGTTGATGCTATTGGGTGAGAAGATGATGATTTTCAGTTTCAGTTACTGAATTCCTTTCCTTGAAGGAAAATGAAGTCCTTTCTACATATAATACCCATATATGATTTTGGTTGAATAATTTGTACAAATATTTAAAAGTTTGCTCGCCACTGGCCAAATCAAGGCATCACAATTAAATGTTGCAATATCATATCAATTTGCTGATTAATAGAAGCTGCAGCTTACAACTTTCTAGGCTTCCTATGATCTACCACTTGGGGACTACCTGTAGCTTTTTTCCTTTCCATAATAAGTTATGGGGCCTGACTAGACAGAGAAGACAGGGAAAAAAACATTCTTATTCACAAACGTGGATCAATATGCATTTATAGAACTCATTAACCCATTGAATGCAATGGTAATCAAAATAATTACTCTCTCTTTTTTTATTCCTCTAAGTAGTTCATTCAGGTTTCAAGTTCTTTAAAGGGATAGTAATGTTTCATAATAAAAGCAGCTCTAATTAATCATCATAGTATTTGGACATTGGGGAGTGTTATTTCAATTCTGTCAGAGTTGTAGTTCAAGAGTAATTCAATGACAAAGTATCACCCTCCTGCCCCTTTTACTGATGTAACACTGTTCAGCCAGAGCAAAAGGGAGGTGCCCAGGTAGATTGCAGAAAGGGTAAATCTTCAATTAAAATAAGGGAAAAACCTGAAAAACTTGTCAAGGGGGACAGGGCTTTCATTGTTCTCATAGGAAGAATATTGTCCCCTGCTGTTATCTGTCTGGTCAAGCAACCAGATTCCACATCTGACAAGAGATGGCTTACACTAGGTAAAAGGGGCAGGAGGGGAAACTTTGCTTGTGAATCTCTCTCAAACCATAAAGGTTTGAGAGATAAGACTTATATTGTTTTTCATGTTTTTTTAATGCCTACAAAATACAATAAAGATAAAACAAAGTATTACTATCCCTTTAAGTTTTCTTAATTACAGACAGAACCTCTTCAGTATTACTTATTTCACTTAACCCTTTGAGTTCTCACCCAAAGATGACTCATTGAGTGCCAGAGGGTCATTCTAAGCATTGCTTTCCAATTAATTGGATGATCCTCTGCCACCCAATGGGTTAAGCACACGTAATTCTTCTTTTGGATCTGGATTTGTCTTACTCAGTTACAGAGTCCAGTGCAGCTGAATTCTTTGAGCAATCTTGATTGTATATTTTGGTACAGACTCTGAGTCTTTGGAAAGCCCTCAGTACATTAGTAGAACAGACTGTTGACACATCTGTGGAGAAGGCTATATATGAGACTAACAATGATTGCTTCAACATATTTGATAGAAGAAACTTGACTTTTTCCAAATGTTTAAATTTATTTTATTTAGCTGTAAGGTTAGCAGGGTTGTTTTGAATTGTCATTGTCATTGGTCTGGTTCTTCCTTGAACTTAATAGTTTTTAAAGTATACTATTCAGGAAATGATTCCCTCTCCGTGAAATGGTTTGGTAATATTGCTATCTAAAATGGCTAAAGAATGGAAATGTGACTACCAGTTGATCAAGGAAAGCCCCATCTGATAATTGCACTACTGTTATATATATATATATATATATATATATATATATATATATATATATATTGGAGATATGTATTAAATGTTAGCCTGAATATCATCATTCCAGGCAGTGTGGTTTGTATGTTAAGCTTGAAGTGTTCACTGTTGAGCTAGGATACTCACCAGGCACATTGTGAAGGGCAGGTTATTTCAGTACAAGGCAAATATCTTTGCAGATATCTATTTTTAAGAAGCAAGATGAACAGATTAGACGTTAGATGCTATTTTAATATTCTTATGGAATGATGACTTGAGTTTGATCATTTGAGTCAGGGAATAGTGGGAGGATGTATTGTATTTTTAAAGGTTTTCATTGAGTTTGGTGGGACCACTTTATGTAATCGTAACAGATTATGGCCTCCATTCAATTCCCCCCAACTCAACCCCCCCCCAAAAAAAAAGTCAATGGCCTTTCTTCAAGAACGGTAATCATTTCATTTACCTGTGCTATGAAGAAATACCAGCTAAAAAAGAAAGATTGTGGTGGAATGATTAGGTAGGTAGATATGACAAAATTAATAGTTACACAGGAGCCCAGGTTAAAAAATCTCTACTATTGGATTAAAGGAATAGTAATACTTTAATATTACTAATCCCCATAGTGTAACTCTTTAAAAAATAATTCAATTGCCCCCAGGTTCATCTCTCAAACCTTTATGGTTTGAGAGAAAACTGAACACAAAGTTACCCCCTCCCTCCCCCTTCCCTGAAGTCAGCGTTGTACTGACTGCAGGGAAGTCTGTCGTGCGACAGGCTTGCGGCTCTGCAGCTGAGCCGAGATCGCATTAGTGAAAAATAATTATTTCACTGAAATGGTCTTCTACATGTGCTTGGTTTGCAAGAACATGTAGAATACCGTTTCAGTGAAATAATTATTTTTTACCAACGCAATCGCGGCTCTGCTGCAGAGCCGCCTGATGAAAATAAAACCGGATATCCCTGCAGTCAGCACAGCGCTGACTTCAGGCAAGGGGGAGGGAGGAACTTTGCTTACGGTTTTCTCTCAAACCATAAAGGTTTGAGAGATGAACCTGGGAGCAACTGAATTATTTTTTAAAGAGCTACACTTTGGGGATTAGTAATATGAACGTATTACTAACCCTTTAATCAACAAAAATCTTACAAAATCACAACATGGGTTCCCTGTAAACAACCAGTGGTTAAAATGAAATATACGGAATACAGTATCATGCTAACAATTGATGTTTAGCTGGATCTTGTGTGTTACCAAACACACATCTCAACAGTATAACACACCAACCTTACACGGACACATAAACCTCACTTTCAACTACACTTCACGCAAATAAGAGGTTAACACCCATTGTCTACAGTCCAAAACACGTATGTAGAAACCTGTACATAATTACTTACTTACACAAAGCAGACAGTTGACAGCATTAACCCAATAATGCAATAAATTAAATGTATTTAGATAATCCTAAAATCCTGGATCAGTGAGACTAAACACACCTTCAAAATAAAGTACAAAAACCTAGCAATAGTATTATGTCTCTGCAATTCAAATCAGCTTCCAGGTAGGGGGATGACAAAACCCACTAGAAACTGATTGGCTGGGAGATGAGTAAGCACAGATCCCAGTCAGTTGTATGCTGGAAACCATTTTGAACAGAGATTGACAATATAAAAATATAAAAAGCCAGTCTCTGTTCAAAATTTCCTCATTTGGACTCGGGAAATGGCCTGGAAGGTATGGACGTGGGTACCTGTATGTTAATGTGCATTCCTGCTGCAGCCAGTGGAGCCATTTTAAAGCCAAGGAAGGACTTTAGTTGATTGACAATATGAGTGGCATACAATACCAGAATGGTAGCATTTTAACATATATGCCAGACTGCATTTAACCCTTTAAGTGCTGAAAGGGTAGTCCTCTGGTTCTCAAAAGGTTAACTCCTGCATATCTTTAGTGAATTTTTTTTATTGTAAAACATCTTGCATTACATATTTCCCTTTTTCAGCTACAGATTGGACAGAAGAAAGAAGACAGAAGAAAGAAGAGAGAAGAAAGAAGACAGAAGATTGAAGAAGATTGAAGAAGAAGACAGACAGTGGATGACAGGTGTTACAGATCTGGGTTTTAGGCTAGTGTTAGGGGTAGTCTTGTTACACTTCACTGTTAGGAGTAGTGTAGGGTTAGTGTTTGGGAGGGTGCGTTTGAGGTAACAGTCGGTGCTTGACGGTGTCTCAGGAACCTATTGTTAGCTCTTATCCTTTGCTGTTCCCATTATTCATGCTATTTAACTGTGTTTTGGGAGCTTAACACACAAACGGACATTTGGCCACAAGTTCATTTCTGTGACCTCACGTCCATCATGGTTTCAGTTGGTAGGATAACTGGATACCGACTTAGGCATTTATTTTTGTTGGCCATTAGCCAATTTTGTTCTACAGCATTTTGTAGCGGAAATAATGAAATTGATTACTATATGAGCATAATTTTAAAGTACCAGGAGTGGTAAAGGGAATGCACATTCTTTCCAGTCTGGATTATTATGATTTATAATTAGAACTTCGTTGTCCACTCTAGCATTCTAGGGACATTGTGGACCGCTTTAATGTTGCTGATTTTCTCTTGACAGTTGAGTCAAATTTCAGAAATTGGGAGTTTAAATATGGGAGCTGAGGAAGAATTCTGATGATTAAATTCACAGCTTATTTGGGAAAAACTAAAAAAAAAAACACATGGATGTTGTTCTTCCTTGGTTTGTTTTCTAAGTCACCACAGCAAGGACAATGTGTTATTATCTTTTATTTTTAAAGCTCCCACATATTCCTTGGAGCTTTAAAAATAAGGTGGGCATAGAAACAATATGTCATACATGTACAAACCAAACTGAATGGAAAGAGGGTCCTAGATAATTCCTAGATCATTCACTCAAGAAAAGTTCAATGGCTTGAGCTACCTTTGTGAAAATTAGCTTAACCCTGTGGATGCTAGAGATGTCTCCAATGCATTGTAAAGCAAAGTACTAGAGTTAAATACATTCTTGACCAGACTGCTGTATGAAGCATTTTTTACAAGTTAAGCATTTCTGTTACAGGAAGACTACGACCTAAAAATTAGATGGGGTTATATACACTAAAACAGTTATTCTGAAGTTGCCAGCAATATGCTGCAAGGTAAAGACCGGGGTGTACCTACTAACAAGAAGTCTTCTAGGTAGTTTGCAATTAGGTTGGACCCCAACCTCTGTAATGCCCAGCGCAGAAAGATACTAAAGACCTCAAAGAATGAGCAAGATATAGAGCAATTCATCGGTAAGCACTTATCAACATAATATGATTCCTCAAAGTGGAAACAATTGTATATGACTCTATCTGGGAATGGGGGGGGGATACGAAAAGCTGAATCTGTATCTATTTTCACCATCAAGGTCCCAGGCCCTACATTCTTATCCAACTCTAACATGCAATTCCATGATTTGGTAAGCTGTTGCACACCTGTGTTAGAGAGGCAGCTGGGGCTATCATGCTAGCAGGGAACCTCAGCTTGAGGGGACCAGAACGGGTGGGAGCATGCAGTCAAAGGGGAGTGGGGGTAGGCTTCAACACCTCAGAGAAATAACTTGCTGGTCCTCACCAACAGGTCCCAGAGGTATTCTCTGCAACCTGGTCTCTGAAGCATGCTGGGCAGCAGCAACTCCTTCCTCCAGGCTTCTTCCTTGGCAGCTGGACAATGGATTAACTTGCAATACAAAGAACAAAGGAAAGTCTATTTTTGTATAGCCTACTGCCACCTTTTATGTAATTTCCCTCTTCCCCTAACACCTACCTGCCCCTTTACCTCCCCATCTACCTGGGGGAATACCAGCCTACCACCGATTGTTCTCCAGGTGGGCTGCCCTTCCCCCAGACAGAAGGAAAGAAGGCCTATGGGATTGTGGCTTTATGATGATTTGAGGTCCAGCATGAACACTCTACCATTTTAAAGATTAATCTAATGCATTGCTTTACATTGCTGTTTGTCCAAGTAGTCAGCGACCCCCCACAGGTTACAGGGATCTCCCCCAGTACTTCCCAAAGGTCATAGTCAGAACATCGGTATAACATAGAATAAAGATAACTTCCTTGTTGGTTTACATACCAGAGAAGAGGTTGTTATCAATCATTTTTCAACACAGAGTATTCAGTAGTTACATGTCTGGTAAGGTTGAAAAATGACATATAAACTCTATCAGATCCATTCTTAACTAGATCTTCTTCCAAGAAAAATCTGTCTGAAAGTAATAGCCATTTGTATCTCAAGAAATAAAAGAAACCTCTCCGTAACCCCAAAAGAACATTGTGATTTATTAATGTATAAACATTATTCTTTCTTCACTTATTAAATAATGTCTAGGGAGGGGGAACATAATATTGCTGAACTACAAAGAAACTATTTCACAAAAGATGTGAGTAAAGAACATTAAGTAACTCTCCAGGTAGGTATTAACATCTGAATGTCAAACTTGGATGAAGTTTTGGAGTAAATGTTAACTGTGCTGGAAAAAATGAGAACAAAATGGTATCTCATATGAAGGAATAGCTTCAATGTGTTAGATAGTGTGTTCTTTTCAATTATTCTAGTGAACATTTGAAAGCCATATCTACTCTGATGTGCAGTATCTAATGGAAATCAGTTGTCAGTAATTATTGGCCTAGGTATTTATTTGTATCAAAACTGGATTTGAAATACAAACCATATCATATATTAAGAAAAAGACAAAAACAAGAACTTCGGCCAAGTAAAAAAAAGATGAGGTTACTATCTGTTCTAAGTACAAGTACTCTTTGTTCTCTCAATACTTCGCCATCCTGTAGTGTCCCTTGGGATACAGAATTCTACTCAGTTCATTCTTTTATTTATTTATGCACTTATTTTTAGAAAAAATATTTTTCCTAAAATTGCTTGAAATGGAACTGTACTTATAAAGGTCTCTTAAAGGGATAGTAATACTTTGATTTATCTTTATTTTATTTTGTAGGCATTAAAAACACATGAAGAACGATATAAGTCTTATCTCTCAAACCTTTATGGTTTGAGAGAAATTCACAAGCAGAGTTTCCCCTCCCGCCCCTTTTACCTAGTGTAAGCCATCTCTTCTCAGATGTAGAATCCAGTCCATAGACAGATAACAGCAGTGGGCAATCTTCTTCCTATGAGAACAATGAAAGCCTTGCCCCCTCTTGACAAGTTTTTCAGGTTTTCCCCTTATCTTAATTGAAGATTGTCCCTCTCTGCAATCTACCTGGGCACCTCCCTTCTGCATTGGCTGAAGAGTGTTACATCAGTAAAAGGGGCAGGAGGAGGATACTTTGTCATTGAATTACTCTTGAACTACAACTCTGACAGAATCGAAATAACACTCTCCAAAGTCCAAATACTATGATGATTAATTGTAGCTGATTTTATTATGAAACATTACTATCCCTTTAATCTGTTTAACAGAACACTGTATTTAGGGAAGAATCCTTCATATAGTATATGCAGTTGCCTTTGTTCACACATACTCACCATAAACAATAGGTTTCCACATTCTGAATGGCATATCTATAAGAAGAAAAAAAAAATCTATGATTCTGAAACCCTTTTATCTTTATTAGACGGTGAACTGGTGATCAGCTGTAGATTAGTGCAGAGTTCAAATGAACATTATTGTGTACAAATAAACAGCATAAATTATGTTAATGCATAATATATTTTTCCATTTCATATGTAGGCAACTGTGCATGACCTCTGGAATGCACCTCATAACTGAGGCATACAGGAGATCTGAGCTTCGGTAAACTGAAAAGGTTGAGTTTTTATCTCAACATAATTATCTGTGTTTATGTTTTTATCACATTATATGAAGCCTGAAAACTAATGTAGTCAAAGAAATATAAAAAAATTCTAGATAAGAGTACATACTTTTTAAAAGTAAATGAACCATTTTCCCTATCTAAAAAAGTAATATAAATGTACCAGACTGTTGTATGAAACATTTTCCCAAGGTAAACATTAATGTTATAGGAAGACTATGACTGAAAAATTTGATGGCATTATATACACTAAAATAACCTGCATAACCTAGTGATCAGCTGTAACAATTATCTGTTACCCAAAATTTATAATCTAATGTTGCATATGCCTGGTGAAGTCTTCTACTCATGCTTTGTGCATGTCTCCTTGACTTCATTAAATCTTGATATGGCCTTTCATAGCTCATGGTGCTGTATTGTAAGTAAACTTGTAAGAAATAAGGGCTCTATCACGAGTGGCATAAATGTAGCAGCAGCCTTGCTGAATTTCCATCATCCGTGCTTTGATCTCACCTTCTCCTGCATTCCCCTGTGATCCTGCTGCATGCGGGCCAGCATGACAGGTGGTTGTCCCAAATTAGAATGCCAGTTAAACATGACTGGCTGACACTCACGTGTGTCCCCCATTCCTTGGAATTTGCATTGAACACCTGAAAATCTAATATAACTTGTATGAAAGATCTACATTAGTGATGAGCGAGCATGCTCGGCCGAAGCTCGGTTCGGCTCGAGCATCGCTCTGCTCGGCACATGGCGGTACTCGTACGAGTACCGCATGTGCTCGCCCGCCATGTTCGGGTCTCCTCCCCGCACGTTTCGCGGCTGCTGCGCAGCCAATAAATGTGCAGGGAGACTCTGACATCAGTGTAATGCCAGCAACCATGTTGGCTGCTGGCATTACACTGATTGGCTGGCCAGAACCCGTGATCGGGTGCTGTATAGCACCTGACCAGCGAGTTCGGCTCAGTCTTAGCCAGGGAGAGATGAGGATAGGAAGGGAAAGTCAGTGTAGGGAGAAGAAAAGCTATTTAAAAAAAAAAAAAAGACCCAAAAGTCCTTTTTAGGACTACTGTGTGTGGGGGCAGCAGTTTATTTTGTGTGGGGGGGCAGAGATATAAAAAAAAAAACTTCACATATTCTGTTCACTGTGCCTAGCCGCAGATAAGCAGCACATTCTGTTTAGTGTGCAAAGTTGCAGATTAGAGCACATTCTGTTCAGTGTGCAAAGTTGCAGATTAGCAGCACATTCTTTTTAGTGTGCAAAGTTGCAGATTAGAGCACATTCTGTTCAGTGTGCAAAGTTGCAGATTAGCAGCACATTCTTTTTAGTGTGCAAAGTTTCAGATTAGGAGAACATTCTGTTAAGTGTTCAAACTGTAAAATATCAAAGTCACATATTCCATTCACTGTGCGTAGCCGCAGTTAAGAAGAACATTCTGTTTACTATGCAAAGTTTCAGATTAGGAGAACATTCTGTTAAGTGTTCAAACTGTAAAATATCAAAGTCACATATTCCATTCACTGTGCGTAGCCGCAGTTAAGAAGAACATTCTGTTTACTGTGCAAAGTTTCAGATTAGGAGAACATTCTGTTAAGTGTTCAAACTGTAAAATATCAAAGTCACATATTCCATTCACTGTGCGTAGCCGCAGTTAATAAGAACATTCTGTTTACTGAGCAAAGTTTCAGATTAGGAGAATATTCTGTTAAGTGTTCAAAAAAGTATAAAATATCAAAGTCACATATTCCATTCACTGTGCGTAGCCGCAGTTAAGAAGAACATTCTGTTTACTGTGCAAAGTTTCAGATTAGGAGAACATTCTGTTAAGTGTTCAAACTGTAAAATATCAAAGCCACATATTCCATTCACTGTGCGTAGCCGCAGTTAATAAGAACATTCTGTTTACTGTGCAAAGTTTCAGATTAGGAGAACATTCTGTTAAGTGTTCAAAAAAGTATAAAATATCAAAGTCACATATTCCATTCACTGTGCGTAGCCGCAGTTAAGAAGAACATTCTGTTTACTGTGCAAAGTTTCAGATTAGGAGAACATTCTGTTAAGTGTTCAAAAAAGTATAAAATATCAAAGTCACATATTCCATTCACTGTGCGTAGCCGCAGTTAATAAGAACATTCTGTTTACTGTGCAAAGTTTCAGATTAGGAGAACATTCTGTTAAGTGTTCAAAAAAGTATAAAAAATCAAAGTCACATATTCCATTCACTGTGCGTAGCCGCAGTTAAGAAGAACATTCTGTTTACTGTGCAAAGTTTCAGATTAGGAGAACATTCTGTTAAGTGTTCAAACTGTAAAATATCAAAGTCACATATTCCATTCACTGTGCGTAGCCGCAGTTAAGAAGAACATTCTGTTTACTGTGCAAAGTTTCAGATTAGGAGAACATTCTGTTAAGTGTTCAAAAAAGTATAAAATATCAAAGTCACATATTCCATTCACTGTGCGTAGCCGCAGTTAAGAAGAACATTCTGTTTACTGTGCAAAGTTTCAGATTAGGAGAACATTCTGTTAAGTGTTCAAACTGTAAAATATCAAAGTCACATATTCCATTCACTGTGCGTAGCCGCAGTTAATAAGAACATTCTGTTTACTGTGCAAAGTTTCAGATTAGGAGAACATTCTGTTAAGTGTTCAAAAAAGTATAAAATATCAAAGTCACATATTCCATTCACTGTGCGTAGCCGCAGTTAAGAAGAACATTCTGTTTACTGTGCAAAGTTTCAGATTAGGAGAACATTCTGTTAAGTGTTCAAACTGTAAAATATCAAAGTCACATATTCCATTCAGTGTGCGTAGCCGCAGTTAATAAGAACATTCTGTTTACTGTGCAAAGTTTCAGATTAGGAGAACATTCTGTTAAGTGTTCAAAAAAGTATAAAATATCAAAGTCACATATTCCATTCACTGTGCGTAGCCGCAATTAAGAAGAACATTCTGTTTACTGTGCAAAGTTTCAGATTAGGAGAACATTCTGTTAAGTGTTCAAACTGTAAAATATCAAAGTCACATATTCCATTCACTGTGCGTAGCCGCAGTTAATAAGAACATTCTGTTTACTGTGCAAAGTTTCAGATTAGGAGAATATTCTGTTAAGTGTTCAAAAAAGTATAAAATATCAAAGTCACATATTCCATTCACTGTGCGTAGCCGCAGTTAAGAAGAACATTCTGTTTACTGTGCAAAGTTTCAGATTAGGAGAACATTCTGTTAAGTGTTCAAACTGTAAAATATCAAAGTCACATATTCCATTCACTGTGCGTAGCCGCAGTTAATAAGAACATTCTGTTTACTGTGCAAACTGTAAAATATCAAAGTCACATATTCCATTCACTGTGCGTAGCCGCGGTTAAGAAGAACATTCTGTTTACTGTGCAAAGTTGCATATTAGGAGAACATTCTGTTAACTGTGCAAACTGTAAAATATCAAAGTCACATATTCCATTCACTGTGCGTAGCCGCAGTTAAGAAGAACATTCTGTTTACTGTGCAAAGTTGCATATTAGGAGAACATTCTGTTAACTGTGCAAACTGTAAAATATCAAAGTCACATATTCCATTCACTCTGCGTAGCCGCAGTTAAGAAGAACATTCTGTTTACTGTGCAAAGTTGCAGATTTGCAGCACATATTCCGTGTAATATGAAGAAGGCGGGTAAAAAGGGACGGGGAAGTGGACGTGATTCTGATAGTTCAGGGCGCGGGTCAGGACGCGTAGAAACTGTGCCTGGTGCCAGAGCACAAGACAGAAAGACATCCACCATACCTAGCTTCATGTCTCAGTTTACAGGGCGTCGCAGGACATCACTCTCGAGGTCCGACCACTGCGAACAGGTGGTCGGTTGGATGTCAGCTGATACTGCTTCCAGTCGGTTAAGCACCACCCTGTCTTCCACCAAGTCCACTCTCAGTAGCCAAGAGTCTGGTCAGCATAATCCTCACCCTGATCATCCTTCCTCCCACCATAGAGGATCTGGTCAAAGAAGTGATCCCACACTGGGATATAGTGAGGAGCTCGTCTCATCACCAATCCTTCATTTGAACCTCTCTCCAAGCACGCTTGCAGAGGAACATGACATCTTGTGCCCTGATTCACAACCTCTAGAGGGTACCCAATCACAAGAAGATGACAGAGGTGAACGGCATTTAAGGTCAAAGGAAGTGGATGATGATGATGATGAGACACAGTTGCCATTAAATCAACCACTATTACTGTCTCAAGACCTTGATGAGGAGGATGATATACAGTTGTCAATGACTGAGTATGTGGTGGGATCAAGACATGAGGAGGATGATCAGAGTGAGGAAGTGGAGGAGGACTTGGTGGACGATGAGGTGACTGACCCCACCTGGGAAGGTGTAGAGCCGAGCGATGACAGCAGTCCTGAGGGTGAGCCATCTGCAGCACCGCAACAGGCTGGAAGAGGCAGTGGTGTGGCTACAGAAAGAAGGCGGACCGCACCAAACCGGCCCGCAAATGTTCCACGGAGCACCCCCTTGCATAAATCTCCCTTGCCAAGGGGTAGGTGTTCCGCGGTATGGCGTTTTTTTAAGGAAAGTGCGGACGACAAAAGAATTGTAGTTTGCAACCTGTGCAACACCAGAATGAGCCGAGGCATGAACACTAGAAACCTCACCACCACCAGCATGATCCGACACATGGCATCCAAGCACCGTAATAAGTGGGAGGAACGCCCGGATCGCCAATCTGTGTCTGCAGGCCACACCACTGCCTCCTCTTCCCCTGTTTTCGGTGCCGGCCAATCGCCTGTCGAAGGCGCAGGCCCGCATACCTCCCGCCCTGCACCTGTACCATCTGAAGCACCATCAGCGACCACATCCACTTCCCTGTCCCAGCACAGCATCCAAATGTCGTTACCCCAGGCATTTGAGTGCAAGCGAAAATACCCAGCCACCCACCCACAGGCCATAGCACTAACCTCACACCTTTCCAAATTACTGGCCATCGAAATGCTGGCATTTAGGATTGTGGAGACTGAGTCCTTCCGCAGCCTGATGGCAGCAGCTGTCCCTCGGTACGCAGTCCCCAGCCGCCACTACTTTTCCCGGTGTGCCGTCCCCGCCTTACACCACCATGTGTCCCGTAACATCACCCGTGCCCTGACCAACGCAGTTACTGGGAAGGTCCACTTAACGACTGACACATGGACAAGTGCTTGTGGCCAGGGACGCTACATTTCCCTGACGGCACACTGGGTGAATGTCGTGGAGGCTGGGAGCGACTCGGACCCTGGGATGGCACAGGTGCTACCCACGCCGAGGATTGCGGGCCCTACCTCCATCAGGGTTTCCGCCAGCACCTACGTTATTGGCTCCTCCTCCTCCGTTTCCACCTCCGAATTCTCTGCGCGCAGCGCCACTCACCCATCAGCCGGTAGCTGGAAGCAGTGTAGCACTGCAGTGGGGAAGCGTCAACAGGCCGTGCTGAAGCTGATCTGCCTTGGGGACAAACAGCACACGGCCTCAGAGCTGTTGCAGGGGATTAGTCACCAGACCGAGCAGTGGCTCTCGCCACTCAACCTGCAACCAGGCATGGTTGTGTGTGATAATGGGCGTAACTTGGTGGCGGCTTTGGAGCTCGGCAAGCTCACACACGTACCATGCCTAGCGCATGTATTTAATTTAGTGGTTCAGCGATTTCTAAAAACCTACCCCAATTTGCATGATCTCTTGACCAAGGTGCGCCGCGTGTGTGCACATTTCCGTAAGTCATCAACAGCTTCAGCCGGCCTGTTGAAGCTGCAGCAGCGCTTACAATTGCCAGCTCACCGGCTGCTGTGTGACGTGAGCACGCGCTGGAACTCCACCTTCCACATGTTGGCCCGGCTTTGTGAGCAGCAGAGGGCAGTAGTGGAGTACCAGCTGTTACACAGTCGTCGCCTCTCCGTTCAACTTCCTGTAATCAGAAGTGAGGAGTGGGAATGGATGTCAGACCTCTGTGAGGTTTTACGCAATTTTGAGGAATCGACACAGATGGTGAGCGGCGATAACGCTATTATCAGTGTAACCATCCCACTTCTGTGTCTACTGAAACGCTCTCTGCTCACAATTAAAACCGACGCTTTGCATGTGGAAGAGGTGGAAATGCGGGAGGAAGAGCTTACACAAGGTGATAGCCAGAGCACCCTCACTTCGTCTTCTCAGCGACAATTGGAGGAGGCGGAGGAGGAGGAGGAGGAAGACACGGTTGCCTCCGCTACAGAGGGTAGCCATGGAACTTTAGTTCCATCTCTTCAGCGTGGGTGGGCAGAAGAGGAGGAAGAGGATGAGGAGATTGAGAGTCATCCTCCTGGTGAGGACAGCGAAATCTTGCCTGTTGGTACTCTGGCACACATGGCTGACTTTATGTTAGGCTGCCTTTCCCGTGACCCACGTGTTATACGCATTTTAGACAACACGGATTACTGGGTGTTCACCCTTCTGGACCCCCGCTACAAAGAGAATTTCTCATCTCTCATTCCTCCGGTGGAGAGGACAAGCAAAATGGTGCAATACCAGAAGGTTCTTGTCGAAAAATTGCTCCAAAATTTTCCATCTGACAACACTGGCGGCAGAGTACGTGCTACCTTGGCCAACCGAGAAGGGGAGAAAAGGGGAGCACACAGCAGTTCCGACAAAGGCAGGGCAACACTCTCCAAGGCGTGGGACACCTTCATGACACCCCGCCAGCACCCTCACCCTGATGCGCAGCCTAGTGTCACAAGGAGGGAAAAGTTTTGGAAGATGGTGATGGAGTACGTAGCAGACCGTGTCAGCGTCCTCAATGATCCCTCTGTGCCTTACAACTACTGGGTGTCCAAGCTGGACACGTGGTATGAACTGGCACTCTACGCCTTGGAGGTGCTGGCCTGCCCTGCCGCCAGCGTTCTGTCTGAGCGGGTATTTAGTGCTGCTGGTGGCATCATAACAGATAAGCGTATCCGCCTTTCCACCGAAAATGCTGATAGGTTGACACTTATAAAAATGAACAAGGCCTGGATTTCCCCTGACTTCTCCACTCCACTGGAGGAAAGCCCCGGGGGAACATAAAGTCACTTTATATATGTTATTTACAATGATGGGAATACTCTGTATTCCCATTCACCCCTTCCACCCAAAAAACGGGTATATGGTTGACTCTCTTCCATATGCCCAGTGATATAATTTTTATATAGGGCCAGCTCACCAGCGGGCCCAGTGATATAATTTTTATATAGGGCCAGCTCACCAGCGGGCCCTGTGATATAATTTTTATATAGGGCCAGCTCACCAGCGGGCGCAGTTTGACAATTTTTGTATAGGTCAGCTCACCAGCGGGCCTTCTCATATAATGTTTTATTGGGTCAGCTCTCTAGCGGGCCCTCTCATATAATGTTTTATAGCGTCAGCTCACTAGCGGGCCTTCGCATATAATGTTTAGGATGGTCAGCTCCGCAGCAGACCCTCACCCATAATGTTTTAGATGGTCGGCTCAGCGCACGTTTCCCTCTTAATCATGGCCCCAGTTCAGAAAAATCGAGGACATTTTTGGGAGAATTTGCCTTTGCGCACGTTTCCCTCTTAATCATGGCCTCAGTTCAGAAAAATCAAGGAAATTTTTGGGAGAATTTGCCTCTGCGCACGTTTCCCTCTTAATCATGGCCTCAATTCAGAAAAATCGAGGAAATTTTTGGGAGAATTTGCCTCTGCGCACGTTTCCCTCTTAATCATGGCCTCAGTTCAGAAAAATCGAGGAAATTTTTGGGAGAATTTGCAGATGATATACAAGTAAATATACAGCAAATACTGTTTGGTAACAATTTTTCGCCTAAAGTCGTTTTTATCTTCCTTTTTGTGTGTTTTACGGTCTGTCTGTAAAAATGGCGTACTACGGGCAAAGATCGTTCCCAGCAGCGATGTTGGAGTCCAAGATGCATCCAGACATCCTCCCTATGCTGTCCCTGAGCCATTTCTGTGGTGTTTCCATCATTTTCTGCCCTTTTCCTATGGACCAGGCACCCTCCCCTCATCAGAGCAGGGGGTGCCTGGTGTAATGCTCGAGTCCTCCCATTGACTTCAATGGGGCTCGGGTGCTCGGCCGAGCACTCGAGCCTCCGGGGGCGCTCGGTCAGAGCACCCGAACACCCGAGCATTGGGGTGCTCGCTCATCACTAATCTACATGAGTCAATCAACCATGGAACAACATTGGCGCATTCCAGCTGGTATGTAGTGAAGATATAACATGCTGAATTTTGGTTCATTTACATACTCTACTTCAAGAGATCCTTGTATTGACCTCTCTCATACTTGTACATTGTGATAAGATCTACTTAAGTTTCCAGTTTCCTTGATCATTTTTAGTCAAGGAGCTAAACCCTTGGATGCTGGGTATGTCTCCAAATCATGGCTTTGCAGTCACTGGAGATGTTTCTAGCATCCAATAGGGTTAACCCTTTGAGTGCCAGAGAAATAAGCAAGACATTGCCTTTTCAATGAGTTGTGTACCCCTCTTGCACTCAAAGGGTTAAAACAAGCTATCTGAAACTCACACATTCTGCTTTTGTACATATGTTTCCATGTTCCCTTGTGGGACAATTCAAGGTTCTGGTTGTCATGAATCAAAGAGTAAATAAATAAGATAGATTAGATAATAGCATAGGGTATATATGAGACCCTAGGGGATAAACTCTCAAGGGTATGATACAAAGCAAAATAATAGGACCACGAGAATCAAGGCAAAAGTATAACATTTCTGGAGAAGAGTATCTGCATTGAGTGCTGGTGCCATTTTGGAAATGGATTTAGAAAGTGCAGTATTCAAGAAAAAATGCCATTGCTCTGTCTTTCCAGTATATTACTAGCCTACTCTCTTCCTCCCAGACTGTTAACTACCATACAATTACCATGGGCAGGAGAATACTGATGATTGTATACTGTATTCTGCCCAAAATATAGGTGCTCATATGTGAAAGAACTGAAAGTACCACAAGTACAATTACACTCAACTTCTAGGCTATAAGCCAAGTCAGTGACTAATGTACCTGATTCCATTTGAATCACTGAGTAGAGTAACCAGTAGAGATTTATTAACATCTTTAATTTAACATTAAAATCATATTTTGCCTCAAGACTCAGCATAAGGACAAGCACTGCATAATTGATACTACTACCACAGAGCATGCAAGAGATTACAACACAGCAAGCAGTGACAGCCAATAATAGTATAGGATGAAACTCCTCCCACTAAGGATAGTCACTCTGATGAACCATCCTGTAAGTTATCCCTGTATCCCTATTTAAAGCCACTTTTCCATTATTCCTAGTACTAACAGATAGAGTATGCTTGGCTCTAACATGGTAACAAATAATATTTCTCATTACTTGGGAAATACATTATTTATGTTATGTATGAAGTCATTTCCCTAGCATTGCTATATCAGAAGAAGGCAACCTGGGACTTCCCACAAATTGCTGGATTACCACTCCCATTTTCTGTCTGAGAATGAAGGCAGTTGTTGTTAACAAGCAGCTGTGAAGCTTATGGGCTTCTTATTATATATTGAATAATTTTCAGTAAATAGTTGAATGATAAAATGTGTGTTTATTTTGATGGGGTGATTTGAAAATGAGAGTATTTGTCCTTGGTTGTTAAAAGTTGATTTGTGAATTGTGCCTACGTCACTTTGCATGCTAGTGCTGTCTCCTGAGCATTGAGAATCACACCTTTAGCATCCAGGGGGTAGAGAAAAGTGCCAAGAATCTAGCTGTCAAATGAAATTTCCAAGGTTAACCTCTCTATTTTATTGATTGCCATAGGGGTATCCAACGCATAGTCTGGTATATAGTCTGGTTAAATGCATTTTTCCTACTTACACAAGCATTCCCTTCAAAGTAGGTAAATAAATACAAATATGTGTACTTGAGAGAGTCATAATTCTGACTCTGAACTTTTGATTGCCCTGAGATACATGGGTGTAATTTACTATAATTGTTCTCATGTGTCTTTTGTGGATGTGCATATTACCTGCTAATATATGTCTAAGATGTCATTGATATTTACTTTAAATGTGTGCATGTATTCATAGTAAATTACTTTGATTGGATGTACTCCTATTTTTGTATTGATTAGTAGCATTCTAGATCAATTGATCAATATTTGTGACTGTTTGTGTAAAGTTATTATTGTTTTTTTCATACGGGGCAATTAGAATTTCTTAAAAGAGGTCCATTTATTTGTTTTATTGTATCCTATGTTTAAAGCAGAGAACCTCAAATAATTTAACCAGAAGAGACTTAGAAATTGATATGTCGTGAGAGTTTCATTCCAAATACAATAACATTTAGAGACATGAATAGTGAACAAAAGCTTATCAATTCATATATTATTGTACAAATCCTCTTTATCAAGCTAGATATACTTCACAGAGAGGTCTTACCAATGTTCCTTAATAAACAGAGGCACTTTGGAACGCATTGTCTTTGTACTTCATTTGTGTCTTTGACTGTTGACTGAAAGTGCCAATTGTTATTAGATTTTATACATAATAAATATGTTACATTATATTCCATTTATTTGTCTCCCACCATGTCACATATAACCCTTGTCAACATTCAGCTTATACACAAGGGTTGTTAGCCACTAATCACATCTTAACCAGTCAAAGTGTTCAAGTGGTTGCTGAGGAGGGCACTTGAGAATTTCATCTGAATAGGCATTTCACCTCATCCCTTTAATACCAGCCACTAGTGGAAAATGAGTACTACAGTTCTGTAGGGAAACCATTGCAGCCGCAGAGGAGGGGTGGGCTGTTATCCAGTTGTGGATGATGGGAGTGGTAGTTTAAAAACAGTTGGAGAGCCAGAAGCTGGCCACAACTGTTTTATAGAATGCATCTTTTGAAAATGGACCTCTTCAAAATGTTGCATGTTCTTTTCTAAAGGAATATTCATTATATTTGTGAAAATACTTATCAAATGGGCTGTATTTTCTTACCTTCAAGTTCAGGCTTTTTTCAGTGGAAATACTCTTTGTCCTTTCAATGTATATTAGAAATATTTCAGAAACTAATGAGGCTATGTAGATTAACAAAGGAAATGTAGAGATCAATGTTTGGAATCTTACCACTGGGATTCAATGACCACATATTGTGACAATAGGAAGAGAAAAGTGACAAGTGCTACAAGGACCTGAAGGACAGAATATTCAGCTGATACTATCATGGAAGAAATCTGAGGAGTGAGAGTGGAAAGAGTGTGATTGGGTAAGAGTGGGAGAAAGTAAGATGGAAAGTAAGATGGAGTGTAGCAGTAAAGAAAGAATCCAATGAGGACCAGCAACAAAAGCATACCTCCCAACATTTCAAATGGCCAAAGAGGGACACTTTTGTTTTAGATGGTGCTGCTCTGGGTGTGTCTGGTAGGCAAGGCATTAGCAAAAATATTTAGGTTATTTCATGACCTATTAAAACCTATTTTTGTAACTCAATAAATGATTTAGAACAAGACCAAATTATTTTATTTACACAGACTAATTGATAAACAAATATACTGAAGTTTACACAAACATTAATGTGAGTTTTATTGCTGTGAACCAAAGTGATACATTTATATACACACACCACACAGTCTTATTTCCTAAAAAGAGGAACATAGGGGTGGGAAAGAGAGACAGGGGAATTTGGGTCTCAAAGAGGACTATCCCTCCTAAAGAGGGACACTTGGGAGGAATGCAGTATGGACTGAGATGTGGATAATGTAATAGAGAAGGGAAGCATAGCTGTGTTAGCTGCTAGCTGTGTAGATTATGAGGATGATGTTTTGTTATGTGATAGGCTTCTGTATGTTCTAAAGCGTTCATACGCTCTAACACATACCCTGGTGTACAGGAGCATGAGAAGAAGAAGCAAATGTCCCAGCATACAAAATGAGTTGTGCATCTATTCTTCACACTGAATATATTCAGATTTCTTAGGATGTTACAAACCATTTCTAAAGCTTATAGTTGAAAGGCCCATTTACAAGGGCCGCAGTTCCACTTCTGTAGGCAAGAGCAGTAGAGAGTGGCCGTGCCACTGCTGATACAGAGTGAAGCTCTCCAAATTAGAGTCCTCTCTGTGCTACTCCAGTCTGAATTCGGAGAGCCCCGCTACGTAACAGCCACGGAGCAGGCAGTCTGTACTGCACATGACTAAAGCGCACGCAGCTGTCTCTACTGCGCATGACGGCTTCTGACAAACTTTAGCGAATTATTATATAGGATTATGAGGTTACTCATAAAGAATAGGTAGTTGATAATCGAGTGCACCGAGCAATGTTGGTGATTGCATAGGCTAAAATGTAAATCAGAAATAAATATTATATTGATTATCATTTATTTATATAGGTAAAACATATTCTACAGTGTTGCAAAAAATGAGGGAGAGAAGAACATACAATGACGTACAGAAACAGATTGAAACAAATGGTTGTGAGGACCCTGCTTACCAGAAATATGACTCAGTCTTCTAAGTTCACCTAACACAATGACCCTCAGTGGCTGTAGAAACTAGCATACAGTTTAAAACCCAAATTACATTTATTTTTGTAAAAAGCCTTAAGACAGTAATGTTTATTTTTTGTACAGCAAATCTGATTACTTTTTTAGAACCAGAAAAAATTGATATAAAGCTATAATGACTTTTTCATCTGACAAATTTGTTTGTATTTGCTCTGACAAGAATACCTAGTCAATTGTACATAAAATAGTTGCAGGCTTTGTGAATTATATTGCATATGATTTGCATCTTTTAAACATATGTATCTTCTCCCATTGGGAACTACACGAAGTGCTGACAAGGAGGAGAAAGAATATTAAATGTAGAACATGCTGTCATTATTGATATATGAATGTTTTGTAGCATGAGAAATTGAAACTAAGGGTCATATGTTCCAAAAGAAAGATGGAAGAGTTCTAGGGCAAACCATTTGCACTACAGGGGAGAACTAAATATTCCATTATATGTTTAAGTGGGGATTTTAATCCCTTTAATGTCCAGGATGACTCTAACGCATTACAAAGCAATGCATTAGATACATCTCTTGCATTCAAGGGGTTAAAATCTCCATTTAAATTAATGTGAATTTTTTGAATTTTTAGTCCTTCCCTATATTGCAATGGGTTTGTTCCAGAATTTCTATGCTTTTCTTTTGAGCATATGACCCAAACATTAACCGAGCAATTCATGGGCAAACCAACTGTTCTGCAGGGGACAAATACACATTTCCGTTGATTTAGGTGGGCTTTTAGCCTCTTACTAGAAATCTCTCCAATGCATTGCAAAGCAATGAGACAGCAACCACTTTATCAATCAGGGGGTTAAAGGAGCAATTTAAATCAATTTTCGAGGATTTTTACCCCCCCCATGACGCAGTTTGTATTATCACAAATTTCTCCAGTTTATCAAGCGCCTTTAGTCCTATTTTTCCAGTCCTATTTTTCCAGTTTATCAAGAGCCTTTAGTCCTATTTTTCCAGTCCTATTGCTCCAGTTTATCAAGAGCCTCTAGTCCTATTTTTTACAGTCCTATTGCTACAGTTTATCAAGCGCCTCTAGTCCTATTTTTCCAGTCCTATTGCTACAGTTTATCAAGAGCCTCTAGTCCTATTTTTTCCAGTCCTATTGCTCCAGTTTATCAAGAGCCTCTAGTCCTATTTTTCCAGTCCTATTGCTCCAGTTTATCAAGAGCCTCTAGTCCTATTTTTCCAGTGTCCTAATAATGTTGCAAGATCCTATGCACTGTATTTAAGAAAAGAACAATTTTAGGGCAAACCAAATAAATGACATGGGACAAATAAAAAAATCCATTTTTTTTAATTCTATAGAGATCTCCCAACCCTTTAAGTTGATTGTAATTCTATTTTTTTAATTTACCCCTTATGGTGCTGTTGGTATGATCCAGAATTGCTCCAGTTTTTAAAAAACCTCTACATTTATGATTCTTATTTTCCAGTGTCCTATAATAATGTCACATGAATACAATGTGTGAGTCTCGTGGACGGACAAGTCCTTTATGTCAGAATAATTAGGTTCCCTGCAAGGTTTTATGTTAGAATTTTTAACCCCTTGGATGCTAGGGAGATCTCCAGTGCATTGCAAAGTAATGCATTAAAGTCCTCTCTGGCATTCAAGGGATTAAATTAATATCAAGAAATCTATACAAGATGACATGGTTTTGCTCCTTATAAAAGGATTAACGTACGAAAATTAATTAGAAAAATGACAAAAGAATACAAATATTTTTACTCTTGCCTTAAAATTACATTTTTCCTAACATTATATACTAGTTAAGCTATCCTAATATGCAACTTTGTCTAAAACTTTACAATCACGTATAGCCAAAAATGTTTAGGAGAAATTAGAAAACATGGTGCATATAATTTCAGAAATGTAATTTCGGATCTCCTCTAATTGCAGCCCAGTCGTAACCCTTTGAATGGTAGAGGGGAATGCAACAAATTGCTTCAAAATGTTTTACATACTCCAAAGGGTTAAGTAGTTTGGGGAGCACCATCACTGGAATCTTTGGTGGTTACATTGGTAATACCTTGGATAGGTGGGTACAAATTATAAGATTAATGTCGTGTACGAGGTGGGATTTATATGGCATGAGAAGAGCCTGGTCATGATGCGGTAGTATGAGGTTTGATAAAAAGAGGGTGGGAAGTAGAAAATAAGTAAAATGGGTAGAGATATGGAGACAGCAAGAAGGAAATCTAAGGCTTAGCACTATAGGACTAGTAAATAATGGAGTCTTCTTGGCAAAACCATAGAGTTACAAGATATGGTGAGCCTGTCTGTCCTAAAAAACATGAATTGCCTCAATCACTCCATTACGGTCACCTGCTCTCTAGCAATCATTTTGTTAAAGTGGCAGTATACCCTAATTGTGAAAATAAATATTGTAGAGATTTTCCTATAGAATTTAATAAGGGCTCTCTCACTACTTGGAGATGTTTCCTTCAAAAATTACTACAGAGATAATGTTTTTCTGATAGTTCGCATTCAAGCTGTTTTGTT
The DNA here is from genome assembly GCA_037306005.1 of Rhinophrynus dorsalis. Taxonomy (NCBI): domain Eukaryota; kingdom Metazoa; phylum Chordata; class Amphibia; order Anura; family Rhinophrynidae; genus Rhinophrynus; species Rhinophrynus dorsalis. The sequence continues at coordinate 366,811,707 of CM074723.1, read as the reverse complement.
GCTAGGTGGCGCTGTTGTTATATTCATCTATGGGATGCTTGTAGAAGCATTACTCAGGTTTACATAGGCTCTAATAACAACAGTGCCACCTGGCTACAAAAAATCTTGAATTCGAGACATCAGAAAAACACCAAGGTATCTTTTTTTAAGAACTTTGGAAGAAACATCTCCAAGCCTTGATAGTACCCTTGTTTTTTCTATAAGGAAAACATATTTTTTCATAATTAAAGAATACTACAACTTTAACAATTCCTTTTAAATCAAAGGGGAATTTTATTTGTCCCCTAAGTTGCAGATGGTTTGCCCCAGAATGACTTCACTTTGCTTTTATACATATGGTCCTAGAAGGTATATGCTTTATGGCAAAGAGTAGAGCAGTTCTTTTGTAAAGCAACTGTTATCATACTCCAGAAAAAAGATGATACCATGTTAGCCAGTAGAGTAGGTAGGATTCAGTGTAGCAAAAAACTCACAAGAGTGATATAAAGGTGATACCTTTTAATCACTAACTGAGGACATAGAAAGTGCAAGCTTTCAGGACCGATGCCTGAAGAATGGGCCTTAGTGTCCTGAAAGTTTGCACTTTCTATCTCCTCAGTTAGCCAGTTATATCACTCTTGTGAGTTTTTTGCTACACTGAATCCTACCAACTGCATGTATGAAAGACATACTCCCCCTGATATCAGTACTGAATTTTCCCTGATATATAGTGGAGTTCATCCTCCTGATGAAATGGCTGTATGCAGCTGAGAAACATGTTGAGGGGTTTGTGATATTTATAGCAGATTGTGTGTTTATATATTTTTTTATATATATATTTCTTTTTGAATAAATAGCTCATTGTTCATCTATATGTGCAGGTGATTCCTTCACTGGATTCAGTATACCCAAATAGAGGTGGGGTAATAGCTTCCATTAGCTATCTGACCGGCAGCTCTTATGAACATGCTGGACCACAAGCGTGGTAAATACCAATATCAGTTATATGTATATCATCAGTGTTGTAATCTTTTGGATGATCGCATCATTTCCTTTTATTTTACCTGGATGGCGAGGCAGTTGTCCTATTCTGACCGGAAGCACTGAAGGTTAGAACTGTCCTGTGATTGAAAGAGCTGTGTGAAAGCTGGTACAAAAAGAAAAGGCAAAAGAGAGAACCAGATAGTGTAGTAACCCACAATAATTGTTAACCGGTTTAACCCAATATTAAAATACACTCACTTCCTGTCAATAAAGCAGTATGCTGAAATAATTGCAAACAAATTGCTACCAACATGTAAAAGAACTGCATGAATGTATCAGGGCACAGAAAAAAAGCTTGCCAGGGCTCACATCTGACATACATATAGTTGCCGGGGCGTTGGAACTGGCTTGCAATTTAGTAATCAATTATTCTCAAGACTAAAAAAGTGTTCATCAAAAGCATGAAAGTCAGCTATTAACTTATGAATGAATGGTATCGCTCAAGTAGTACATTGAAATGAATGCAAATAGTTAACAACATACAACTGCTGACACAATAGAAAACTACATGTTAGTACCGGGGCACAAAAACTGGCTTGACATAACACTAGTTCATTGTGGGGTAATTGTCCGTGTTTAACATCGAGATAATAACATAGATGGACAGAGGGACGTCTCACAGAGCTTGAAACAAAAAAGTAAATGAGGTTGATAGTGATGAAGAAGAACAGGCTATCAAAACAAAGGGAGATGATTCCCTAACAGGTGAGTCATGAACTATCCATTTTGGCCAGCTTGTAATTTCTTCCAGCTGTTGCCATACTACAAATACCATCAAACTCCGCAGTCCATTGGCCGGCTGAGATGGATGGGGAATGCAGTCCAACTGGAGGGCTCAGAGTCAATGCATGTGTATCTGTAATTACTTGTGGATGGAACATACACTCAGTGGGTAGTAGATAAACGGAATAGCCTACCAGCAGGAGTGGTAGAGGTCAATACAGTGAGGGAATTTAAGCATGCATGGGATAGGCATCAGGGTATCCTTAACATAAGACAAGACCAAGGTTTGATATTTTTACAGTAGGAAAATGGGCAGACTAGATGGGCAAAATGGTTCCTGTCTTCTGTCAAATTCTATGTTTCTGTGTTTCTACACATTCTAGGTGTTGCTATTGCACAATTGTCTCGGAAACCCCTTTTCAATATCCTGGTTTTGCCCCTCCTTAAGAATCAGCGAAATGTCACTCAGCCCTGTGAAAAGAGGGGTTTTTCAATTTTTTTAAAAAATGTTATTGAATGAAATGTTGGGTTATTCATATAAGTATGGTATCAAAATAAATCCCTACTTATGCTTAAATTGAATATTATTTCTGTGGGCATACTAAATGAATTAGCGGAAAAATAAGGCTGAACAAAGTCATACTAAAATGTCAAAAATTGCTCTTGTCCTCAAGTGTCAAAAAGCCCTTATCACTAATGGGTTAATAAGTGCAGTTACACATAGAGAAAAAAAATGTATCGGTAAGATGGTGCTGACCTGACACTGTAGTCTTTCCCAAATGTGTTAACAATAAAAATAAATAATACATGAAAAATAAATCTGGGAAAGGTCTGTCGTTACAATCCTAACGGCCTATAGAGCACAGAACCAAAAAACTAAATAGTAAAAACCAAGCTCTCTCCTGGTTCTAGCAGTTATAAATTAATATATTTTCAGCATATGTTATAGAGTAGCTCAGTTCATGTTTCATCAAGTAATGGGAAAGTAATGTCCCATAAAAAATGTTTAGAGTTTTGTAGAGATTAAAAAAATAAGCTAAATGCCACAGAGCCGCATTAGAGCGATTTAAAAAGAAATACTTCTTTGGAATGGTCTACAAAGTGTGCCTGGTTTGCAAGCACAGGTTTTAGACCATTCCAAAGAAGTAATTATTTTTAAATTGCGCTATTGCGGCTCTGCTGAAGAACCTCCTCGTGTTGGCCAACATGGATCTCCTTCTGTCAGCTTTACAGCTGACATCAGGAGAAGGGGAACTTCTCTATGGTTTGAGAGATAGGATTTGTGGCATTTAGCTTATTTTTTTAATCTATACATTTTTATTGCACATTAATGTCCCTTTAAAAGTATCTCCCAATTAAGAAAAGGTTGGAGACCCCTGCCCTATACCTTTAGGGTGTTGTTCCTAGAGATCTCCAGGTAACACCACTCCAACAATCAAGGTTATAAGAGGCTATCCAGACCTAGATTATGGCTGAAATGGCCCTGGAGACCAGCTGTAAAAGTTAAGTAGTCATTGTGGATAAAGTGAAAGTGCTAGAAGGTGTGTATGGATTAAGAGAAATATTCCCCCAGACTGTGTCCCACATTTTAGTTACCAGTGTTCTCCTGTAGATATTAGATTCATCCAGTGGCAAGAGAACCAGAATTGAATTGAAATCCTCCAGCTGATGGGCTGCCAAGATTGACAGAGATTCCTTGTAGCAAGATCACTATGGCTAAGCTAAAGCGTGAGCCCATTACACAAGATTTGTTCAGGAGCTACAGAAAAATAATATTATAGGCTTGTGGTCAGGTGCCAATGCAGAGTCCTATAGTAAAGTACAGTTGGCAAAGGAAATATATGGCCTCATACAGAAAGCGTAAGATGAGCATAACAACAGCATCACAGGAAAGAAACAGAAAGTCTCATTGATTTAAATGGGGTTTGTAATCCTTTCAGTGCTGGAGAGGTCTCCAACACATTGCTTTGCAATGGTTTGGGAGGTCTCTCTAGCATTCTATGGCTTTAACACTCTTAGTGCCAGAGGGGTATGCAGCACATAGCTTTGCATACCCATCGGGCATTGAAAGGGTTAAAGCCCCATTTAAACCCATAGGAATTTGTATTTTTTTTCCTGTGGTGCCATTCGACTTCTCCAGAATTGTGCTAATATTTCTTAATACATCATCCTCTCTAGGCTTTGAAATGCATTGGAAATCTTTCTAGAATCAAAGGAGTTAAAATCCCATTTACATCAATGGGAATGTTTATTTGTTCCAAAATAAGTTGTTTTGGTCCAGAAATAACCTTTTGATTGTCAGAGGGATGTGAAATGCACACACACTCACTAAGCTCCTTCTCACCAGTCACAGAGGACGAAGTTTCCTTTCTCCTCACTCGCTCAAACCTAACCACATGCCCTCTTGACCCAATCCCATCTCAACTCACTCAAGAACTTTCACCTCTACTAACGCCACCCCTTACTCACTTATTCAACCTCTGTCTATCAACTGGCACCTTCCCATCCTCTTTCAAACATGCACTAATCACGCCCATTCTAAAGAAACCCTCCCTGGACCCAAACTCACTGTCAAACTACCGGCCCATTTCCCTACTCCCGTTTGCCTCCAAACTCCTTGAGCGTCTCGCATATAACCAGCTCACTAAATTCCTCTGCTCCCATTCCCTGCTAGACCCCTTGCAATCTGGATTCCGTCCTCATCACTCCACCGAGACTGCCCTCACTAAAGTGGCCAATGACTTGCTCTCTGCCAAGTCAAAAGGCCACTACTCCCTACTCATTCTCTTGGACCTGTCAGCTGCCTTTGACACAGTAGATCACCCACTCCTCCTCCAAGCCCTCCACTCTCTAGGTCTCTGTGACACTGCCCTCTCTTAGTTTTCATCATATCTCAGCAACCGCTCCTTCAGTGTGTCCTACTCTGGCTCCACCTCCACACCCCTCCCACTGTCTGTTGGAGTGCCTCAAGGCTCAGTCCTGGGCCCCTTGCTCTTCTCAATTTACACTGCATCCCTGGGTAAACTAATAAACTCCTTTGGGTTTCACCATCATCTCCATGCTGATGACACTCAAATCTATCTTTCCTCCCCAGACCTCTCCCCCTCCCTCATGTCCCAGGTATCTGACTGTCTGTCCGCTGTGTCTTCCTGGATGTCCTCCCGTCAGCTCAAACTTAACCTTGGCAAAACTGAACTAATTATCTTCCCCCCCTCTCCTAACAGTCCTACTCCAGATATTACCCTCACTGTCAACAACACTATCATCAAACCAATCCCTAGAGCATGTTGCCTGGGGGTCACATTCGACTCCGCCCTATCATTTATTCCTCACATCCAGTCACTCTCCAAATCATGTCGCCTCCACCTCCGCAACATCTCTAGAATCCGACCCTTCCTTAGCGAAGACACTACTAAAATTCTAATCCAAACACTCATCATGTCCCGCCTTGACTATTGTAACTCACTACTAACTGGCCTTCCTCTTGCCTCCCTAACCCCACTACAGTCCATAATGAACTCAGCAGCACGACTAATCTACCTAACCAACAGCTTCTCCAACACTAGTCCCTTCTGTCAGTCCCTACACTGGCTCCCATTAGCACACAGGATTAAATTCAAAATCCTGGTGCTCACCTATAGAGCCCTTACTAACACCTCACCCCCCCTATATCTCATCTCTCATTTCCAAATACACTCCCACTCGCCATCTTCGTTCTGCACATGACCTTCTCCTCTCTACATCTCTCATTACATCCTCCCACTCCTGCCTACAGGACTTCTCCCGTGCTGCACCCGAGCTCTGGAATTCCCTCCCCTGCCCCATCAGACTCTCCCCCAGCCTTCAGATCTTCAGACGCTCCCTGAAAACTCACCTCTTCAGGGAAGCCTATCAACTACCTCCATAAATTTTATCATCAAGAACCAAGCATTCCCTGGATCACTGCACTCACCAGCACTTCTCTCTCCCACCCACTGACTGGCAGCTCATGTGGCAGGAGGCACTTACACCCAATAGCACTTACACCTTCTGTGTCCTACCCACCTTTCTCTAGACTGTAAGCTCTCACGAGCAGGGCCCTCTGATCCTTCTGTTCTCCACATATGATTTGTACTATTTAATATCTCTGTATGTCTATCCCCTATTGTAAAGCGCTGCGGAATAAGTTGGCGCTATATAAATAAAGATTATTATTATTATTATTATTATTGCAAATACACCTCTGGCACTCAATGTGTTAATCCACTTTGGTTTTTATGGCCCATAGTGTACTCCCTTCTGTGTGTAATGATTAGTGTTGAGCGAGCGTGCTCGGCCGATGCTCGGATCGGCTCGAGCATCGCTCTGCTCGGCACATGGCGGTACTCGTACGAGTACCGCCATGTGCTCGCCCGACATGTTCGGGTGAAGAGGATCTGTGCCGGAAGAGGCACAGATCCGAAGACGCTCCGCTGGACCACCAGGGAATGGAGGTACGGGGGCATTGCGGAGATGAAGGGGGCATTGCGGAGATGAAGGGGGACATTGTGGAAGAGGGGCATAGACTCTATGCCCCTCTTCCACAATGTCCCCCTTCATCTCCGCTATGCCCGTCTTCCACAATGTGCCCCTTCATCTCCGCTATGCCCCTCTTTCACAATGTCCCCCTTCATCTCCTATGCCATAGAGGAGATGAAGGGGGACATTGTGGAAGAGGGGCATAGCGGAGATGAAGGGGGACATTGTGGAAGAGGGGCATAGACTCTATGCCCCTCTTCCACAATGTCCCCCTTCATCTCCGCTATGCCCCTCTTCCACAATGTCCCCCTTCATCTCCGCTATGGCATAGGAGATGAAGGGGGACATTGTGGAAGAGGGGCATAGCGGAGATGAAGGGGGACATTGACCAGGCACCCTCCGCTCATCAGAGCAGGGGGTGCCTGGTTTAATGCTCGAGTGCTCCCATTCATTTGAATGGGGCTCGGGTGCTCGGCCGAGCACTCGAGCATCAGGGGGTGCTCGGTCAGAGCACCCGAGCACCCGAGCATCGGGGTGCTCGCTCATCCCTAGTAATGATGCCTGTATAAATCATTTGCTTTTGGGTTGTAGTTTTTTCTTTTTTCTTTTATAGCAAAAGTATTTTTATAGCAAAAGTATTTTACTCAGGAACATAGCCAGAACACTGAAACGTTTGCCAAATCTGGATTCCAGCACCTGGAACAGCAAGCTGTGGGCTCAGACCAAGGTGTGCTAGTTCTCCGTCATTAGGGATGGGTCTGGATCTCTACAGAAAGTAAGGGTTTAACACATACTAGGAAAGGGCTTTGAAGTCATGCACATTTATAGGCTGTGCTGCTTTGTTGCACTCTGCTGATAATATTTTTCAGAGAATCATTTTGTGGGAAGCACACAGAGTAATTCTAGGCCATTCTGCAAAATAAAATTAACCAGCTTGGCAGAGAAGAAGAATCCAGTTGCTCAATTTCAATTAACCCTTTGAGTGCCAGAGGGGCATCCAATGCATTGCAAAGCATTTTTAAACACTTTTAAAATGGCAGATGATTAGGGATGGGCGAAAGTTGTCGCCATGTTGTTATCTGCTTTTTCGCAGGAAAATCTGCTTTAAAACTAGTGCTTAAAATTTTAGCATTTTTCGCCCATTTGCCAAAATCTTTTGCTATTTTTCAATGGCTATAAAGTTTTCGTCACATTGATTTACATTGTTTTTGCACTTAAACTATAAAAACGTGACGTTTTCTCTGAAGACAGACACAATGAAGCAGCTACAGAGCGAGATAGATGTGCTGTGCTGTTCTCTTGTGATATTTTGCAAAAAGTGAGGCAGGGGAGGCTCATAGTGACGCCTATCAATATGAGCAGCAAAAAAGTGGAACTGGAAGGAACCTTATTATGTGTCCACTGAGTCTGAGGAGGAGAAGGAAGTGACTAGCAGTACTGAACCAATGCTGTCCAGTCCCCCTAAATCACCCCAAGGGATATAAGGGAATTTAATGAGAAGGGAGGGAGAAAAGGGAATGGGAAGGAAGAGAGAAAAGGGAAGGAAAGGAGAAAAAGGTAGTACTAGTGAGAGCAGGAAAGGTCATTTTCCTGTGCCTGCTGCAAGACATGCTGCCCTGCTGCCAGTGCCACCATTGCTGTTTCTTCTGCAGGCACTAGTGTTGTACCTGCTGCCAGAGTGCTGTCCCTGCTGCCAGTGCCACCATTGCTGTTCTTCCTGCAGCCACTAGTGTTGTACCTGTTGCCAGTGCTGAACCTGCTGCCACAAATACTTTGCCTGCTGCTAGTGTTTCTTGTACTACTCGGGGGGGGGGGGAGAAAATTATGCCAAGTGTGACAGCAAGGGACCCTAAATCACACTTGTCATTCCCAAGCAGTCCTGCCAGTGCTAGTACTGCTGCTACTAAGAGTCAGCAGCTTGTTAACGTTAGGAGTGAAGGAGGGGGTAATCAACAATATCCTGATATTACTAGTAACTGTGAGACTGAGGATGAAGACTCTGAGGCTGAACTTGATGTGGTTGGTGTTAGTAGCAGTAATGGTGATGCAGTTGGAGTGGTAGGGGAAACATTTGACAGAATCCTAGTAGTGTGAGTAGTGAAGGGAGCCCACACCATTCCCCTGGCTCTGAGAGTACCCTTCCCTTCACTACAGTGTCCAAGTTGAACATGATCCTTAAGAGGCCAGAACTGGTTTTGGGGGAGAGCAGGCTCAGAATTAATACCATCACCACCAGCAAGGGCACAGATAAGCTGCCTGTGCCTGCTGCTACTGCTGCTAGTGCTAGTCTGCCTTCTTCTTCAGGTCAAAAGGAAATGGCAAGTGTGACATTAGGGGACCATTTGTCACACTGCTCATCACCTCCTCCAAGCAGCATTGAGATGTCTGGAATAGAGCAGCAGCAACAACAGCATGTAGGGACTAGTGGTCGTGGTGATGATGATGCTGGAGAAGCTGGAGTGGAAGGTTAATTGATGGCCTTTATGGCAGAAACTGAGAAGGAATGGGAGACACGGATGAGGATGGGCATCACCACCACAACTAGCAATGACATTTTGGAATTAGAGGAATTTGCAACTGCTCTAATTCCTTCAGGATGCTGAGGAGCAGGCTAGTGTGCCACAGACCAACGTGGACACAGTGGGAATGGGGTCAACAAGTGATGCGGGACTAGGACAGGTTCCACTTGACAGCAGTAGCAATACTCCTGATCCTAGCTGCAGTGCTGAATCTGAGGCAGTAGCAGCAACAGCAGCAATATTATCCGCTGCCACAGACAATGAAGGGGAATGTGGAGGACAAGAAGAAAGAGGCCATTCTTCTTCAGCTGTTCCCTTCCCCCTGAAGTCATCATGGGTGTGGGACTATTTTTCTGTTGGGGCAGGCACAGTGCAGTCATCAGCAACGGCACTGTGCACAGTTTGTGAAAAGTCAGTGAGAAGAGGAAAGGAGGGAATACACCTTGGCACACGCGCCCTGATATCACACATGAAACACAGACACCATGATATTTACGTCAAACATGTTAAAGACAAACACCCACCACAGAAATCAAGCACCGCTTTTGCTGTCCCTGACTCTCCAGAAAGGCAACAAGAGGTGAGGTGGAGATCAAAGAGGAGGAGGAATAGAACAACCCAGGCAGAGAATGGAAGTTCCATGACGAGTGAAACAACTAGCTCACCATCACCTTTTAGGGTAACTACATCTTCTGCCAAGCCACCTTGTTCATTACCTCCACCGCCAAATGATAGCTACTCTGTTGATGTTAGGATGTTGCAGTTCGTCTCTACCCATTGCACACTGTGTGGTGCACTGACCACACATGCCAGTGTGGTGGAGGAGAATTGCAATCAGTGCATCAAGCGGCATCTGAGGAGATTCCATCCTGCAGAATATGCTAAGATGGTGGCTGAGAAGTTTCATCATTACTATTAAACTGTCAGCAAGTTGTCATGTGTTATTAGCGGGTCTGGAAAAGGGGTACAGTGACAGCAGCAGCACTTGGTTTCGGGTGTAATGGTGTTTGGATACAGTTGTGCTCCCAGATGTTATTTACCACACACTGTGCACATTGCAGTTGCTGATGAGACCCACTGTTCCTGCTCTCAAGGGAAAAAATTATATTCTAATAACACACCCATGATTTTTGAAAAGGGAAAAGTGGAGAAGAATTATTGGCCAACTTCTTCTTTTCTCCACATAGACTGGGGGCTGCTTATTGTGCTGCTACTACCTCAGATGCATCACTGGAGCCAGTCGTGGCAAATGGAACCTTCATCATCCATCTTCCATGTTACTGCTATTGTTGATCCCATTCCCTTTCAGCTGTCTAATCATCCTGCTGCTTAAACAACTCAGCAGCAGCAGTACGAATAGCAGTTACAACTCAGGACTCAGGACATTTGACAGTGGCCACTGGCCAACATGACCTGCTGGCATTAGGCCAGTAGGGTATTTTTATTTCTTTCTCAGGGCTTGTGCTTTAAAAAAAAACAAAAAACAAAAAAAAAACACAGTCCCACAAAAAAAAAACAATTTTTGGGGGTTGTTTCTAACAAGCCTAAGTCCTACAAATCAATGTTTCTTCAGGGCTTGGGCCTTTAATAAGTCTAAGTCCTACAAAGGCCTCTAACAACAAATCAAACAAATCATCCTCTACAAAATACTTTATCAAGTCAAGTATCAGTCCACCCCAGTGGCAGCTTATATCAGGGGGTTCCTGTGTCTATCACTTTACATACAAATTTCTTATTTTTTTTTAACAGTCCCCCCAATAGCAGTCAAGAAACCCCCCAAAAACAAATTCCCTGTTCAAATGATTCATTCATTCACCAACACAGGCACCCTCCTCAGACCCCTTTATACCATGTCTTGTGGTTTTTATTGTATTTAAGATTTCTTTTTTATTAAGTGTCCCCCAATCCCAGTAAACAACCCCCTCAAAAATCATCCCCTGTTCAACTGATTCTTTCCCCACACCCCACCAACAAAGGCACCCTCATGCCCCTTTTATACTTTGCCTTTGTGAAATTAAATAATATTTATTTTATGTTGTGTGTAACTTCAATGTTCCCATTGATTTCAATGGAATGAGCTAGGCGAAAAAGCAGAAAATCAGAACTTTTCATGGGAAATTTTTCTCCAAGCAGAAAGTGCCATTTTTCACCGATTTCAGTCTGAGGCGGAAATTTTCGCCCATCCCTAAACATGATACCTTACTAGCTTGTTTAATAGTTTATAGCTTGGTTAATCAAAATACGCAAAAACTAAATATAATGAAGAACAATTTTCTTTTTCGAAAATCCCTATTATCTTTAAAAAACAAAAAAACAATATCTTTCTCACAAGCTACTTTGTTGTCACATAGGATACAGCCGGGTCAGTGTATTAAGATGATTCCCCAAAAATACTCCTGCTCAAAGCCAAGTTATTATGCTACCTACACAGAAGAAATCATTCCTTAAACACTTATTTTGCCAATGGGAGGACAATGGGCAATCTGAGAGTTTCAGGGGTTCTTTTAATTGACTCCTTGTATAGTGCAATGTATTAAAGAAGCAGCAGAGGATGGAGGGATTCAATGTTATTTCCCTATACATGCTATGGGGCAGGCCTACTGGGTTTGCTGGCATTAAAGTTCTAATACTGGTGAAGGTCTCTGCCAGTATATACTGCAGCGATCACACACTGTAGTACATACCCTGAAGTGAGGACACTTACTGAGTGTCTAACAGATACTTATATCAGATTGTGTGCAATGGTGTTAGATTTCAGAGCATCAATACCCGCCCTTTCCCAACACACCAACCCACAACCCTTTAATTAAAAAAAAACTAGAAATAAAACACAAGATACAAATTAACCCCTTCAGAACGTCCAATGCCGCATGCGGTTGTCACTTAAGGACCAGGGACCATTTTTTTTTATTTTTGCATCCGGTTCAGGGCTCCCTGAATGGCGTGCAGCCATGCCGGGAGCCCTGAATTCCATGATAGTCCTGGCATGTCATGGGTCCTTAATGCAAATCTACCCAGGAAGTGCCAGGACCGTCAAGGGTTGTTAGAGGGTTAAGGGGGCAATAAAGAAGCCACGGCTTTATTAACATTGGTTTTTACTTATTTACCTTGGAGGACCAGTCACCCTCTAATGCAGGACCCTCAGACCAATAGCCATACCAAGCCCTGCCCCTGGCTTTGTGCAACTACGGCAATATGGGCCAAACTCTGAGCTGTGCTGTCTGCCACCCAAGGTATGTAGGGAGTTCTTAAAGGGATAGTAATACTTTGTTTTATCTTTATTTTATTTTGTAGGCATTAAAAAAACATGAAGAACTATATAAGTCTTATCTCTCAAACCGTTATGGTTTGAGAGATATTCACAAGCAAAGTTTCCCCCTCCCGCCCCTTTTACCTAGTGCAAGCCATCTCTTCTCAGATGTGGAATGCAGTCCATAGACCAGACAGATAACAGCAAGGGACAATATTCTTCCTATCAGAACAATGAAAGCCCTGCCCCCCTTGACAAGATTTTCAGCTTTTTCCCTTATCTTAATTGAAGATTGTCCCTCTCTGCAGTCTACCTGGGCACCTCCCTTCTGCTCTGGCTGAGCAGTGTTACATCAGTAAAAGGGGCAGGAGGGGGACACTTTGTCATTGAATTACTCTTGAACTATAACTCTGACAGTATTGAAATAACACTCTCCATAGTCCAAATACTATGATGATTAATTAGAGCTGCTTTTATTTTGAAACATTACTATCCCTTTAAGTACCACTGCCTACCCTGGAGCTCTGCACCACTTCTCGAAGAAGGCAAATGGATGCCTGCATGCACCAATATCTCCCAAAGCACTCCCCTTTACCTCAGTGCCCCATTGGTAATAACCCACCTAATAAGCCTGTCCCTGCCATGCATCCAAGCCCCAAATTATTCACTTACTGCATGATTTTGCATGTAGTGTTTTTAGCACAGGTCACTATATATTCTAATATATAAATTTTACAAATATAAATAATATATATTTTATTGCCTTTTTTGGCTTATTTTATCTGTTACAATTATTTTTTCGAATGGACCTTTTCATAATTAAAACAGAAAAAAATAGTTTAGAAAGAGTTAAAACGTCTTTTTAAAACTTTTTGTTTTTTACTAGTTCCCCATTTTATTTATTTTTTTATTTACAAACAATACAAGATTGGGTAGTGAGTTGTATATCTTTTTACCAACTTCTGTTATCCCCTAATAAGCTCACAACTCCCATACAGAGTATATAAGGAACAGACAGGAAGAACCCAAACTCTGGAAATCCCAGCTGGAGGACCTCGGTTTGATGGTGACTGGACTGGACCGAGATCCAAAATGCCTGACATAAAGAGACACAGCCGAATCCCAACGAGACATCTTCACTCCTCCGGAGCAAAGTGGAATCCACTGTCCACGTGTAGGGACAGAAAATTCTTCCCATTTTGGATGAGCAGCATCCTTTGCTTGAATGTAAGTGGATGATTTTTTTATTGTTTAGGAATAGATATATTCTTCTAATTATATGAATTTATTGCTTTCTCTGCATAACCGTAATATAAAGAACAAAGAAACTACTCACCAGTCACTGAGAGTGACCAATTCAAGGCTTGAAGTAATGCAGTGGAGTGCATGTAGGAATTTGGTGGGGCCTTTTGCTCTTTTTCAGTTATTTATTTATACAAATTTATGCTACGAAATGTTGCTTTTTCTTTTATCTTTGAGTCTATACCATATTGTGGATAAAATATTCTGATATATTACATAAGCAGCATGTACTGCGCTTGCAGCAGAGAGAAGCAGCATTCTGCAACCATCTCCCAACAGTGCAACAACCCAGTTACAAACTTGTAGTATGGTTTTAAGTGGAATCAGATTGAAACCACAAAAATATCATCAGATGGATGCATGTTCTCTTTGGTTTGATCCGTTGGTTTATATTTAATAAATAGGATACTTTGAAAACTTTGTAACACTGTTACACTAAAACACAGCAATATTTTCAGTTGCTATAAAAAACCTGTATGTTAAAAATTGCTGTTGTGAAAAAACCTTAAATGAATCTAGCTTTATCAAATGTGCTTCATCTCACATCGACCAAAAGACATCATAAACAATGGAGAGCAAAATTTAACAGATATATGTGAGTATGTTGCTATGGTCTCATTCATCTTTAATTTTCTGTGATAATAAATTGTTACAGTAAAGCATTTTGCATTTCAGTATATCATAAATATAATATAAATCTAACAACATGTTATCAGTTGTGAAACAATTTGGTTTATTATTCCTGTTGGATACATATATTTGGTTTTATCATAAAAAGCTTCACATTGTTTGTACAATTAATATAAGGAGACAATTTGATCCAGATCAAGACCTATAATAATCAAAGTCATGACATCCAAGGTCACTTGATCAGATCATGACGGCAACACCAGTTTTAATGTTTAATATTGTCCTACAGATGGGTCAGGTCAATGGAAAGATGCTCTTGAAACCAGCAGAAGCATCTGATTGTGCAATACTTAAATCAGTGTCATTGATTATTTACACTGCTGGGCCGTTTAAAGCTGGGGAAGTAATTAGGGCTTTTTGTGTGGATTATCCACTAAGAAAAGGTCAAATAACTACAAACAGTGCCAGAAAACAGGAGCCATCGAAGACCAGCGTATCTGTTATCAGCTAAGAAATGCTAAGGCAGGTCTTGATAATGATGTGCTTATGCCAGGTTCTACACAATTTGATCGTTCTGTCATAGAAATCCAATGAAGCATGAATGATTACCACTTTTTTCCTTGAAGCCTGCTTTAGGTCCCTGATGCCTGTCAAATAAACTAGTTTGTCAGGGAAACCAGCCCGAAAGATTTAAGAATTCAGTTTTGGTTCCAAAGGAAAGTAGATTTTGCATATTGTATTGCACATTAAAAGTGTCAGAAAGCCATGATTACAATTCTTTTTCATAAGCATACATTTACTAGCAAACTACAAATTACTGCAACATTTCAAGTTAAAAAAGGGCTGATTTATCAAAAACTGAATTTCTATGCTTTTGTTTCTTAGAAAACCAAAATATAAATAAATAACATAACTGGAATCTTGTATTACAAAATCACAAAATGAAATTATACAGATCCATATTTGTATGTAAACATATTTACGTAATTTATTACATGGCAAAAAAATATTGTAACTTAGACCTGGACTATATCTTAGAGATTTGTTTTCCTGAATGGTAAATTACTAGTTGCCAAATACAACTTTGGCCCATTGCATTGACAAGTACATCAAAGGGCAGATTCACTAAGTGGTGATAAAGATGTTATAAGGTGGAGATGACTTCTCCAGTGATATCACTTTTCCAGTTCAAAGGGTTAAAGGGTTAAGTAGGCTCATGCACTCAGATAAAACAAAAAATTGAAAGAAAAGTCATGTCCTCTATGGTCATGATATCCGGGATTGATTGAAGATGTTATCTTCCAAACAACGGCACAAGTGCAAAGTCCATAAGGGCCATTAGGATTTTCTGGCCATACTAAGATAAGCGGGGAGTTATCATTACGAGGTGAATATACTCTT